>CM020619.1:17758472-17913051 GCA_009829735.1 Pyropia yezoensis | reverse complement strand
GAGCTTCATGTAGCAACCCAGCCGGTACCGGCTGAGGCTGTTCCGGCATCGGAGCAGGTGTGACATCATTCATGCTGATGCGTTGAATCTCCGTATCGGAGTGTAAGATACCAGAGTGGTCATCTCTGTGGAGGATCTGGTACGGTCCCTTGACCGGTTGCATAAGCTTGTTCCCTCGGAACTTCTGGTGTCTGATATAGACCCAGTCACCTGTTACCAGGGGTTGCGTTGCGCACCCGTAGTCGGGCGTCGAAGTTCTTCTTATATCGAAGTTGTGTTCTGTCAAGGGCACCCTTGAGCTTAGGAATCATCCACGATAGCTTGGCCAACCAAGCTAGGTGGATGCGTTCGGCGGGTCGGCCCTTCGGTGTATCATACCGAGTGCACCTGCCGGGTGGCAGCGTCAGGTTACCGACGCCTAGTGGCATAACCCACTCCAGCGGAGCAATGTTTGTGCTCCGATGTGGCCTGGCATTGTATGCCAGGGTGAGTACGGACAGAAGCCTGTCCCAAGTGCTCGTGTGCTCGGCCACGTAGCACTGTAGCATCTTTACGATGGTGCGGTTGAACCGCTCCACCTGCCTGTTGGACTGCGGGTGGTAGTCGGATGCCCGACGTGGTTCGATACCGAACATGCCCAGGACCTCAGTGCAGAATGCTGACGTAAGGTTTGCTCTGTTGTCGGAGAGGAGTTGCTTCATGACTCCGTATGCACTGATCCAGTGGTCAACCACTGCGTTCATGATGGTGTATGCCGTATCATTCGGGATGGCTGCCGCTCGTGACAGCTTAGTGAACCGGTCAGACATGACCAGGATGTACCTGTTCCCTTCTTCCGTTACCGGAAGTGGCCCGAGTATGTCGATAGCGACCTGCTCGTTGGGCCCATCAGGTGGGAATAGCTTCATGGCAGACGCCTGCCTATGCAGACTCATGCGGTTACGTGCGCAGGGGGTGGCATCCCCTTACGTGGTCGACCACGTCGACGGCCATTGCTGGCCAGTAGAAGAACCTTCGCATTGCTGCGAACATACGTGAACCCCCCGGGTGTCCGGCTGTGGGGTTCTCGTGTTCTCGTTCCATGACGGCTTGCCGTAAGGACACGGGAACCACGACTTGATGTCGTCCATCGGCGGGTGCCCGCCGGTATATGAGTCCGTCTTCGTTCTCGGAGAAGATGCCGGCCGTACCGGCCAGGAGGTTAGCGCGATGACGTCTACAGTCGTCGTCATTGGCTTGTGCCTCGCGGAAGTCCGCGAGGGTTAGTGGGCATGCTCGGTGTGCCATGGTATGGTCAACCATACCTTGGGTAGCGTTACCCACCATGCAGACCGGTACCACCGGGATGTCCTCGTCCACCGGGCGGGTATCCCCGCTCGGGGTGTCGAGTCGAGACAATGCGTCTCCGAGATGGTGGGTTGACCCAGCCTTATACACGGTACGGTAGTCATGCTCGGCCATCTTCAGCCTCCATCGGGCTAGCCTCCCATGGCTATCGGAATCCTTGTCACCAAGGTTGAGGAGCCATCGTAGGGGTTCGTGGTCGGACCTCACGATGAACCTGGAGCCCTCCAGGTATGGACGGAGCAGTTGCACTGCCCATATAACTCCGAGGCATTCACGCTCGGTGGCACTATAGTTACGCTCAGCCGGGTTGAGTGTCCGGCTGAAGTACCCTACCGGACGTAGGTCCGGGATAACGTTATCGGTACCTATCAACGTCTCTCCCTGTAACAGGGTGCATCCCACTTGTGTATCACACGCATCGACATCGATGACGAAGGTACCCCGTCGGTGCGGTAACGCAAGGACGGGTGGGGCTAGTAGGGCTCGCTTCAGCGACTCGAATGCCTCCTCTTCGCTAGGCGAAGGGGGTTGGAGTACCTTGGGTAAGGTACTGCTCGTAAGAACCGTTAACGGTTTAGCTATCCGAGCGAAGTCCTTGACGAACCGTCGGTATACATTGCACATTCCCAGGAAGCTCTTGAGCTGCGTCTGGGTGTTGGGGAACCGGGCATCCCGGAGTGCCCGGGTATTGGCTTCGAGTACCCCTAGTTTACCAGGGGTTATCTGGTGGCCCAGATACTCGACCGTCTGTTGGAAGAAGGCGCACTTCTTCAGACGCAGGGTTACCCCGGCGTTCCTCAAGAGGGTGAGTACCTCGTCAACATGTTGTACATGGTCATCCATGTTACGCGAGAAGACGATGACGTCATCGAGGTACACTAGGCAGTTACGCCACTTCACCCCCGACAGTATGATGTCGATAGCCCGCTGGAATGTAGCGGGGGCGTTGGACAATCCGAAGGGCATCCTTAGGAACTCGTACACTCCACTGTGACAGACGAATGCCGTCTTGGGGATATCCTCGTCCGCCACCGGGATCTGCCAGTATCCGGCATTGCAGTCGATGGTGGTAAACACCGTAGCCTCCCCCAGGGAGTCGATGCATTCATCCATCCTTGGTAAAGGGTATGAGTCCTTCTTGGTAACCAAGTTGAGGCGTCGATAATCGATGCAAAACCGAGGGGTTTGATCCTTCTTCGGCACAATAACGACTGGGGCACCCCATTCCGACATCGAAGGTCGGATCACCTTAGCTTCACTCATCCTCTTCACTTCTCCATCAACGATCTATCGTTGCATAGGTCCCGCTCGGTGCGGTTGTGACCGGGCGGGTCGTGCGCCTGGTACCAGGTCTATACGATGTTGGGTTGCCCCAATGGTCCCCAAGGCCCCGCCTGTCCACATGACGTCATGCTTTCTTAGCATCCGTCGTACCCCTTCGGCTACCGAAGGGGGAAGGTGGTCGAGGTCAGCCTCGGCCAGTGCCTTCAAGGCCTCTTGGTCCTTTGGCGGCAGGTCCGCCGGAGCCGCCGATGGGTTAGGCTTCCCGTCATCGGGTTGCTGTCGCTCGGTGGTCTCGGCGACCGCCAGTACTTCAAGTGGTTCCACTTGACCTTCCTTATCAGGGGTAAGGATATCTCCTTCGTAGAGTTCGGCAATCCCGAGGATAGTTCCCTTCGGGAGGGTGACTGCCTTGCGGCGATAGTTCGCCATCACTAGGAGGGACGACCCTCCTGCTGGGAGGTCTATGAGACCGTTGGCCATGGTCAACCCATGGCGCTTGTACGTCCGTAGGTTCGACTGGACTCTGCAGATGCCTGCGAGGTCGCAGTTAACCGGGAGGACTGTCTCCGACAACGGCTCAAAGCGAGTTCGCTTGGCCAACCGAAGTGTCTTCGGCTCGACGCTTGCGTACACCTCAGCCACGTTAACGTGGCTTCCTTGTAGCGTCAGGTCCCTGACGATAGCCGTGTGTCCTCGCTTCGTCCCGTCGGCTTCTTGAAGCTCGACGGTCCTCCGGCCTGGCCGGATTGCATCAACGTGAACGTTGATGAAGGTGCACCCCAGTATGCAGGGCACCGATAGCGTTTCACATACCAGGAAGTCAACTTCCGTGGTGAGATCCCCGATGGTAACCCGCAGCAACATCGCTGCGGTCGTACGAATGAGTCGACCATTCGCGTCCTTGATGGTGGGTCCCCGAGTCACTCAGACTCGTGGAAGCCACTTGTCCGGGAGGGTATCCTTCCGGATAAGGTTGGGTCCAGCCCCTGTATCCAGTACAGGGTAGTACGATCGTGTCGACTGGGGGTCAACCCCCAGTGTGGCTGATACCTTGAAGTTTTCCAAGGTAAACAACACATGTCCTACACCGATATCCGGTGTAGCTCGGGCATCCTGAACAGGGCCCTTGTCTGGTTCAACGTGACGGGGCTTCCCGTCCTCTCCTCCCAACCTTGGAGGTTGGTCATCAATACCCTGACGCCGTGTCGTCGGGGCCGGAAGGTGTACCCGGGGGTTGATGCGGCGTCGGCTCAACCGCGCTCTCCGTGGGGCTTTCCCCGCGGTACTCCGGGGTGGCTTGCTTGGGTAACCCCAGCGCCCCCCGGTCATCCTTCCTCTTACTCGTTTCCCGCCCTTGGTAGGGTGCTGTCCGCCGGGACATCCGGCTGAGGAGGTGCCCCCTCGACGGCCAGTACTCCACCTGGAGCTGGCTGCCTACCCGGTGCGGGTCCGGGTGCTCGGGCGGGATACCCCCCAGTGGATGCCTTGCGTTGCGCCGCTGCCCGTCGAGACTCCTCGGAGATGAGTGGGCAGGAAGACACCCAGTGCTGGGGATCCCCACACAACATACACCCGGACGTGCCGGTCCCCCCTTGAGTTCGCATCGGGGTAGCCCCGTAGCTACGGTTGCCTCCCTCGGGCGCCCGAGTGCCTGCTCCCTGGTAGGCCTTGGGTCCTTGGGTCAACCGGAACATGGACTCCCCCAACCGGTTGGGTCGGCCCGCAATCTGCGGAGGTGCCTCCGTGCGCACCGCCCATGTTGGCAAGGGTTGGTGAGGGTTACCCGTCACCGGGGAGTACCCCGTAGTCCGCACATACGGGACGCGCCGTCCCGTTCCTTCGTTGACCTGGAACTGGGTTCCAGCCGGGGCGATGTACGCTACCGTACCATGTTCATCAATCACCGGCGTCGCCGGTAGCAACAGGTGGCCCTGTTGGTCGACTAGAGGGTCATCCTCACCAATAGAGGTATGTTCGGTCGCCACCAGTACTGGTGCGGCCTTACGTTCCACCTTCTCTTGCCTCGGTACCGGGGTAAGACTGGGCTTGCCTCCCTCACCCTTGGGCTTCGGGGCCAAGGCACACTCCGGGTGTAGAACCCGGTAGGCGTCCCCTAGGGACTTGCACATATGCATCAGTCGACTGAAGTTTGTCCGTGCCGTGTTGGCGCCTCGTGCGGATATCCGCACGTAGTTGGGTACTCCTGCGAACAGGACGGCCCGTAGCTCCCCTTCTCCGAGGAGCTTCCCCAGCTCGTTGTCGAGCTCTTGGATCCGGCGTCCAAACATCTCCTCATCCTCCCAGGACTGGGCGGTGGCAGTGCGAAGGGCCCGATAGTGGTCCTCGCACTTGTCCTCACTGAGGTAGCTGCTCAGCAGCTCCTTCAATATCCCACGGTAATCCATGGGGGTGGCCGCGACCCTCATTCCCGGCATCGGGGATGCCTGGCGAAGAATGCCTCGCACCCGTTCATCAACAAAGAACGGGAGGATCTCCAGGGCCAGCCCCTCGTTAACGAGCGCCTTGTCTGCGGCTGCCTTGAAGCTAGTCAAGAAGCCGATGACTGCCAACGGGCGTCCGTTCGGCCCCCCGAACATAAGGACTCCCTTCATAAGGGTCTGCATAGAGCGGATCGCCCGATGCGACGTATTACGCATCGATTCCGATACGGTGGTAGAGCGGTCCTCCAAACGATAACGTTCCGGAGTAAGAACCGACCGGAAGACCTCGTTGACGATCTCCGTGTCAGCGTCCTGGATATCCAGTAGCTTAGCCAGTTGATGAGCAAACTCATCGGACTCCATCCGCTTCAGTAGGCTCGCAGTTACCTGCGCGGTCATAGCTTCCACCACTGAAGATGGTACTTCAGGCGTCGGCACCTCGGGAACCCGAGTTGCCTGGCCTCCTTCGTCGTGGGGGTATTGCGAGAGGGTACCCCCTCCCCCAATAACCGACTCTCCCCCGGCGTACGTATCCGCCGGGTCGTGTCCGCGGAGTCCGCTTCGGGTGCTCCGAGCGTATCGCTCCGTGTGACTCCGTTCCAACTCTGCCGACGAGTCGGACCCATACCCCCTTGTGTCCGGGGGTTGTCCAGGAGTAGCAACCCCGAGATTGACCCTGGTGGACTCCGAAAGTAGTCCGGCCGGTTCGAACCGTACCGGTGTGGGAGGAACACGTCGGGGTCCCGTCGTGTGCCGTGTTGACATCAACACTGCCATTGCGTCCTCCGTCCGATCTTGACGGGCGTCGAGCCCGGAAAACCGGGCCTCGATGCGGGCCAATGATGCCATCAGGGAATCCCCTGGTGAAGGAGGCGGCGGAGTGAGGTCGGTCGACGACAGTTGAGGCGGGCCCCCGCCTCCTGCCGTCCGAGCCGTGCCAAACGTCGATCCGGCACCGGAAAGCATTGGCGGCTCAATGTTATCGATCGGGTTCCCGATCCCGGTTCCCGTAGTCACCTCCGGAGTCGGCGTCGACGCCGATCCGTCATCTTGAACGTTCCCCGTCTCTTGGGTAGACATAGTCACAATCAGTCCACCGACGCAACGATCACCACGAATAAGAGAGCGAGGGGGTAGATTGGGGAGAGTAACCGTATGTCACAGTCACAGGTAAAAGCTCAACACAATCGATCAGGTCGCAACACCACGAGTACAAGAAAAGGACCGGATCCCTATCCGTGTGCCAGGGCCGAAGACGGCGTCACCACAAGGGTGACGGAAACCCGTCCCCTGCTGCTCCACCAATGTAGCACAATAGGAATCCGTCGCACGTCCACTCTCAGGGAACACTCACCAAGGGGGATCGGCACCAACGTCACCGGGAGGCCAAGGTTGCTGTCCTTGGAGCGCAAGCCACGGGACCAAGATGGGAGCCCAAATGGGAGGGGTTTGTTGTTCTACCTTGGCCGGCGGTGGATTCGCCGCCGGCCCCCACGTTATAAACCCTCGGAGACACTACTAACTACCCTCCCCCCCAAGATGCAAGTCCCTCTGGTCATACGTAACTTATAGATACCGTGACCAGTACGAACTATCAAATTGGAAGTTAAGGGTTAGAAGTAGCCCCCCTAATATTAGGGTTACAATACGGCCAACCATATTGCTACAGGAGCGCGTGATCACGTCAAATGCCTGCTTGCTGTCGGTGTAGATAGTGAGTGGGATGTGCTGCCGGTAGAGCTTCTCCAGGTCGTACCGCAGCACAATCGCCTCGTCCAACGCCGCCGACAACGCGTAGACCTCGCCCGCCACGGCCGAGCGCACCACGCGCTTGCACTTACGGTTATTGTAGCTGAGCACGTGGCTGCGCCCTGAGGCGTCACAGAGCAGGACGACGTTATCCACCTGCGATGACAGGTCCGCGTTCCCAGCAAAGGAGGTGTCGGCGTACGCACGCAGCTGCAAGGTCTTGCAGTCGAGCGGCAAGTACCGGAGCGATTGGTCGCGCCCGTCCTTGGCTCGCCGCACCAGTGCGTTGTGGTCGAGGATGGTACCAGCGTCAAAGTTCTTCTCCCCGACCTGTGCCAGCTTACTTATACGACTGCTCAGGTCGGGACGCGTGTGGCCCAACCAGGCCGCACTTGTTCAAGCCGACGAGAACACTTTGAAGGTCGCGTCTACCGGCAGCGATGACAGCCGGTCGACGTAGATGGGCTGACCGAGGGTGAATGAGTGGAGGTTGTCGGGGTCCGTGTCGACGGACACCCCGACAAACTCCATCTTGTCGTACTCCCTCGGCTTCGCGTCGAATCGTCGGAGCGTCGCCTCGGCCTGCTTTCAGAAGTCCCGGTTCCATGCCATGAAGAGGTCGTCGACGTAGGCCGCTAACAGCCCTACGACAGCGCCATCATGGCCCCACTTTACGTACATCGCGGGGTCCGACGTCACCGACTGCATGACGAGGTCGCCCTCGACGTGTGCCGTGATCGTAGCGTTCCAATAGTCCCCCGCATCGACGACCCCATAGAGGGGTTGGGGCGGAGCAGGAGTAGTAGCTCGCCGTCCTCGAGCCCGAAGCAGGGGCGTTCTGCCTCTCTCGGCCGCAGGTAGATCTGCCTCGTGTACTGGTCTTCACTCTGCAGGTAAGCTTGGGTAATGTCGTCGGCAAACAGTTGCATGCCCATATTTGCCGCCGTGGAGACCAGAACCGGATGGAACGGTGGCGTAAGGTTGACTGGTTGTGGACGACAATATCCTTCGCCTTGTCCCTGTAGCCCTGCGCGACGAAGCGCGCCTTCACGCCCTCGTCCTTTGTGCCGACGTTCTTCATGGTGTGGATGATCCGCCCGCCGATGATATTAGCGCCAGCGGGCAGGTCTTCCTCCTTGACAGTTTGGAATGCGCCACGATTCATGAGTCCCTCCACCTCCTTCCTGGTCGCCGCCTGGAACCGCTCGGTAGCGATGCCGAGGACACTAGCCGGAATGATGACTGTGATGTGCACCCTGGCAGGCGTCGTACCCAACGCGGTCGCTGACACCGGCGTCGCCACGGGGCCTCGCGCGCGAGCCTCAGCGCCCCTAAGTCGTGGGCCAGACTTGGTCGCTCGGCGCACCGTCCTCGGCACGCGCAGCTTCGACACAAGTGCTGACGATCCACCGCGTACCGTTGACAGGAATCGCTCGCCCGAGATGACCGCGTCCAGCATCTGCCCATAGTCAGGATTCTCGGCGCCCTCGCGCGGTGACGTGCCGACGTCCATTGCGGGGACGGGGGCTTGTGCATTGGCCTGGTGTTCTTGGCCACGCCGCGGCGCGTCGCTCCGGTCGGCAGCTGTAGCATGGCCATCGCCTGCCTCAATGGCAGTGCCCGCTGCCGTGCGCGCGCCCGCGTCGTCGTCATTGACCGGCAACTGCGCCGGCACGGCGTCATCCACCCTCGTGGCGACCTGGGGCTTGACCTTGTCGACTCCGAAAGGCTTCAGCTGGCCGTCGATCGCCAGCCACACCATCTTGTACTTCGTGACGACCGCGGTGAAGGGCCCCTCCCACTGGTCGACGGGGGGCTCCCGGTATACTAGCACCTGTGTGCCGGGCTGAACATCACGATCGGCTGCGGCGGGGACACGGGCGGCAAGCGCCGACCGCACCCGCGCACGCGCCATCTGCGCCGTCATCTCCTTGCACGCAGTGGCCATAGCCTGCCTGCACTCGGTCTCGATGGTCGGGGAGCGGCAAGGGGGTCACGGGCATCCGCGGGATGACGCCAAAGACAAGCCGGGTTGGAACGAGCCCACGGGTTCCAGCCTTCTGATTCATTGCCGCCGTTGCCATGCCCAGGGCCATCTCCTGCGACAGCCCAGGGTGGGCCAGGCGTATCTTGCGGTAAATTAAACGCAGGAAGGCGTGGTACCGCTCCCCAACGCCGAGCGCATTGTACGACTCGATCCCCGACTGGACGAGCGTGTTGTTGGCCGAGTCGGTCAACGCATTCCAGGTCGGCGCCTGAAGCTACGGCGCCTGGTCCGTGTGCATTATCTGCGGGTGGCCCACGTACGGGTGCACCCATGTCGTGAGGTACTGCTTCCAGAGGTCTTCGATGGCCTCGCCGTGGCAGAAAGTGGCCGCGCTGTATAGCGTGTCCTTATCGACGATGTGCATCAGGCTACGACCGTCGAGGTACATGAGGTCGACGAGGATAGTCCGGTTGAAGACAATGTTGTCATCAGGGATGGCCACACGGAACCGGCCAGGCGCCCTGGACAGACGCTGGCAGACGTCGCAGCCCGCTGTCAGTCGCTCGAGTTCCTGCGACGTGCCCGGCTCCGCCTTAGGATCGGCGGCCCTGCGCAGCACTGCCGCCAGTCGATCGGCCGCCGGATGGTCGAAGTGCCTGTGTAGGCGCTCCATCTCGCCCGTGATTTAGTCCACGACGTTGTTCCATTCAAGATAGATGTGCCCGTGCTTCCGGGCCAGCGGCGTAGAGATACCGCGCTTGTCGCACTTGAGCCTTTCGTCAACGCTATTGACGTGCAAACCCAGCGCGTCGAGCGCGTCGAGGCCCAACAAGAACGGGATATCCACCTCCACAATGTCGATGATGAGGTTTGCAAACAGGGTAGGGCCGATGGGGACCCGCACATCCACGGTCCCCAGGCTTGGGGTAACAGCACCGCCAAGCATGAACTGCGAGGGTTAGGAGCTCGTCGGCATGATGGGATCTTGGTCAGCCGGGCGTATGCCCTAGCTTGGCCTTGCCCGATAACGGAGCGTGACGCCCCGGTGTCGAGTCAGGCGCCCATAAAAGCTTGTCGGTCAGGTTCGCAGACGAGGAGGCACCGGGAGGCTACGGGATCCACTGCCCAGGGAGGCGCAGGACGTCTAGAGCTACGGGGCGGCCGACGAGCTACGCCTCCGTCCGAAAAGACCCCGAGCACGACCCTCCAGTGCTCCCACCGGCGCGGATTGCGCTGCCCGCTGCCGAGCTGCCCTCACCCGCTTCCGAGGCGCTTGTGATCATAAGCGTCTCAAACACCCTCCGCTCGTCCTCAGCGTCCGTCGACTCGTCCGACGAGCTGCTGTCTTGAGGCGGACTCATTTGCTGCATGGCTGCGAACAGGATGGCGGCGGCAGCGGCCATGCCACCGCGCTTCTTGCTCCATTAGTCAAGCCGTCTTTTTGCCGCCTTGACAAGGTCGACCTTCTGCTTGCAGTCCCGCGCCATGTGGTCCGAGGCGTCGCAGTTAAAACACCCCGTGATGGATAGTGGGTCAATCTTTTGTCCGCCCCCTTTAACGGTGGCGCCGACGCCCTTGTTGGGGTGGCCGTAGGTGCCTTGGTTAGCATATTGCACCGTGGCAGCAACCGCCGTCGCGTCACCCTCGTCCCCTTCCTCGCGCCTGTTGGCCTCCTTGCCCTCCAGCGTGCTCTCCAGGGCGTTCCTCAGCTCCGAGTAGAGCTGGTGGTACGTGTAGCTGCGCGTCTGGTAGAGATTGATGATCTGCTGGAAGCACGGGACGCCGATCAATGCGTGCCGCAAGAAGTGCCGCTTCTGGCGGTCGGTGCGATATTCCAGCGACAGGAGAGGCGTCTTGGTGATAATCAGGCGGTTGACCTCCCGCAGGGAGGTCAACCGCCTGCAGGGTCCGCACTGCGGCCTACACACGCGCTGAGCGGATATCGAGGGAGGGGGGGTGGCGGCGGCTACTGCTGCACCGCCATCCCCCCTGTCCACGGGTTTGCCGAGGAGAAGGGGTCTCCCGTCCACTGATGCGTGCTGGGCACCGCTGGGCACCAGCGCGGCAGAACGCCGATACCCTTCCCCCACGCGCAGGCTGCGTGTCTTCCGCAACACCGGGCCGGCCCGCCGCCAGACAGACGCCGCCTGAGTACCACGTGGCGACTTTTTCTACTCTTTTAGGGGACCCCCAGCGCGGGCTCGTGCGAAATACGGCCATGCTTCAGGGCCCACAGCCCCCCTCCCAAAGCCCCGCGTCCCTGCAGGCCTCCCTGCGCGGCGTACAGCGTCCAGCATGGTTGTATTTCTGCGACGCAAAGCGGCACCCCCCACACGGCCCCATGGCGATAGCGGAAAGCGCGTGGCAGGTGCGTGCGAGCACACAGCGGACGCGAATGATTGGGAGGTGAAGTCCCCCACCTACCACCACCTTTCCCCCACTCTCTGCTGGAGGGGGGGCGGGGCGGAGGGGGGGAAGGGAGGAGGGGGGCGGGCACCACGGTCGGTGCAGGCAGGCGTGGTGCGGCGGACGGACGGCGCCGGTCATCGCAAGGCATGCGACTGACGCAGGGACGGCTGAGAAGCGGTCAGATAGCATGCACTACTGGGAGTTGTGCAGGGTACAGTACCACCGGTCGAGACCTACTACGTAGTATCCGAGTCTACCTGTGTATTCTGCACAAGGGAGCTGCCGGCCGGTGAACGAAATGCATGCCCACAACCTGCCATGACAATCAGTGGCAATCAATGAAACTATACGCTGCTCCAATTTAGAACCAAGCGAATATCCAGATACTTTCCGAAGTGAAGATGGCTGTGGCTGTCCCGGTGGCGGATCGCAACCCGCGATTCAGCAGGGGGCCGGCTGTATGCAGCGTGCCAGGGCGCGCCGGTGCCAACCAGGCCCGCTCCTCGGCTGAGCTTGCACGGCCCAAGTCCAGATGGGGTCCGACTGCCCCCACGCAAAAGGAAGGGGCGTCAGTCACTCTCTCGACCAACCACACCCGCACCACCAATATCGTCTATCTCACCATCGTCCCCGACCTCGCCGTCGCAACCGCCGCGGCCGCTGGCACCCCCCCCGCCGCCGGCACCTCCCCGGCCGAAGGCACCCCCTGGTTTGCCGACCCCGTATCCGCCGCCCGTGCCCCTCCTGCGGCCGACTCCTCAACTGTCGGCTTCCCCCTTCAATCGGCGCACCTCCGTTCGTCGGCACCTCCCTGGTCATCGGCTCTTACCCGGCAGTAGGCGGCCCCCCGGCCGTCGGCGCTCCTCCGGCTGTCGATGCCACCCCGGCTGTCGCCACCCCTCGGGCTGTTGGCTGCCCCACGACCATTGGTGGCCACCATTTGCCGGGACCCCGCTGCCGTCGGGCCACCCCCTGCCGCCGGCCCCCACCCTGCGGCCGGTTCCCACTCGATCGTCGATGCCTTCCTTGCCCCGGGCACCCACCCTGCTGCTGGCTCCCACCCCACCGTGGGCGTCCTCCTGGGCTGCCAACCCCCCTTTCCCTTCGATTTTCATCCTGCCGCCGACAGCGGCGGCTGCGCCGAACGGGGACGGCGGCCTGACGCCTCGGTGGCGACGGCGCCTTCACTTCGCGGCGGCAACGCCCTTTCCCCGCGGCGACCGCGGCTGCGCCAGGCGGTGACCCCTTGGCGTCAGCACCAACTGCGGCTGTCTCTGATATATCCAGACGATGTTGGAAGCCACTGCCGCGTTCGCGGCTCCGGTTTCGTTCACGGTGCCGCTTGATGCTTTCAGCGCGCCAACCACAACGCCGGGGCATCTGGCCGCATCCGTCTCACGTGACGGGTATCTGGGCGGTGTCAAGCTGCAGCAGCGGTCGCTTATCACGCGGCCGGTGCCCGTGGTGCCCGGTCGCGTCGGAGCTCGCCCGGATGCATTACACGGCCCCTGGAGGGATGCGGTCGTACGGGTGTCCTCCCTTCTATCCGCGACCGGTTTGAATACTGGCAGCGGGGATGGGCAGCCGGTTGTGGGGGCGACACCAGTACTGACGAGGGCTGAAGAGAGGAGCTTGATGGGCGCGTCGTCTGTACGAGCCGTCGTCGATGTTCTGGGGGCTTTGCGTAAGATGCGCGCTTACCAGTGGGACCGCGTCTTTCCTACTTTCCCGGGCACCCCTAAGTCCACCATCGGCATTGAACACGCCATGGAACAGCTCGTTGCTATTTGGATGAAGGCCATGCGATCGCGGAGCAAGTCGGAGACGCGCTACATCTTATCGGGCCTGGTGGCCGAGGCGGGGAGTGGCAAATCCTACATCGCGCAGCAGCTGCCACGTCAATCCTCTACCTTGTACAAGAAGCAGCAGAACGTAACGCGCAAGGCCGCATTTGCGAGCGCGGTGTCCTTCCTCGGTGTGAGTTTCAACAGCACCTTCTCCATTCTGCAAGAGGAGGTGATGGCCATCGAAGGGGGCACCCTCGCGATCGCGGACCTATGGCGTCTGCGGCTGCTGTTTAACCACTACGCCGACCTTCGCTGCAAGGACGTCAGCTACTTGTTTGACCGCTACATTGCCGGTGTCCTTTGGGCTGTCAATGAGGGTGTGCTGAGTTCGAACGACATTGCGAATGACGCGCTCGGTGTCATGCGGGCGACTGCTGCGAGCAAACCTGGCGAAGTTGCTGTGCTGTTGGTCGACGAGCCGGCGAAGGCCGACGATAACATGCCAGCGTTGCGGAAGTTCATCAGAACCAACAAGGACGACTACGTGCACAAGGATGGCTATCTTCCGGCAGCGTCCGAAATCTTGCTGGCCTCCATGTGCGCCGTGGGTGACCGCTCGCGCGTGTGTGTGTGTTCAACTTCGCTGACGGCGTCGACGGTGATCAAAGCTGCAACACCTTCTGGTCGGCCTGTCGAGTATGTGGATATCAGCAGAGAGGATCCAACTGACCTGGCAGAGCTCATCCTGGATGGGCTTGTAGCGCTCACCCTCAAGCGCATGTACCTGTCCCGATCGACGACTTCCACCCCAGTGTTGTACGGGCTGGTGGCCCTCTGCGAGGCGCACGCGGCTGCACCCCCACGTGCAGAAAAAAGTTATATCAAGCTGCAGATGAGGGAGCTGCTGCGCGACACGGCCATTGGGTTGTCCTATTGCGCTAGCGCGCACCTACGCACTGCGGTACGGCTTGGTGACGCAATCGGCAAAACTCGGCTTACAATGCTCAAGGATTTTGGAGAGCCGGTTGCTGAGCTCCGCGAGGTCTCTGTGGTTCAGGCGAACGGCAATGACAAGTTGGGTGTCAAGGACCAGACTAGCGGAGACAATCATGCTGGTATTCCGGACCAGACTGACAGCGATGATGAGACGCGCCGCGATGCCAAGGCGGGTGCCCAGGACCAAACGGGCGGTTCTGACCAGGCGGGCGTCAAGGACAAGACCAGAGGTGGCAGTGAAGGTGTTGACGACAAACGGAAAGGCTCCCGCATTGCTGTCAAGAAGATCATCGACGACGTGGTCGTCCAAATGGGCCAGGGCGTAGCCGAGCAGTACTGGGTCGATGCCGCTGGCCACCCGGGTGCCTTGGACAAGATGCTGGCTACACTCGTTCTATCCAAGAACGTCGAACACGATGCCATCTGCCTCCCAGGCGCTAAGGCCGAGGACCCCCCCATTACTTGGGACCTGGCTCGCCGTGCGGGCCTTGTTTTGGGTTCAGGGCGCTCTTTCCGGCCTCGCCTGAGCGTGATCACCATGCTTAAGCTTATCGATCGGGAGGAATCCAAGAAATTGCTCTTCCACGACATCAAGTCACGGCAGCTGGGTCACACCGTGGACCAAACGGCATCATCTTCGGGCGCCGAGGGCGGTGCTTGGCGCAGGTGGGAGTCGTTCGCCCCCGAAACAGAGGTTAGCCATGCGATTGCTCGCTCCCTGAAGGGATCGGAATACAAGTCCGTCTCCTTGAAGGAGCTGATGGTCTCCGGCGAATGCGCATATGCCGGCAAGGGGCGGCTGCTTAACGAGGTTATGGTGGATGCGTCGCTGCCGCGGAAAGGAGTGGTGGTCCAAGACATCAAGTCGCTGCTGACGCTATCCGATCATGACGACGACGTGTTGGACTACGTGTACCGACTGCCCGACAACTTTCCAGGCATCGACGCCGTCATGTTCTTCCGTTGCGTGTCTGCCCCGCACAATGTCAAGCTCGCTGGCAAGAACATTGCCGTGGTCGTGCAGTACAAGCACTCGGATGATGCGGCGTACACCTACCTGCGAGGAAAGGAAATTCTTAACGATTGGCGGAAGATAGAGAAGGAGCTGTTTCAAGTCGAGCCCGTCATGCCCCAGAACAGGTTCTTGTTGGAGAACCGTTTGCAGCTCATCAAGGAGACCTGGAAGGACCGGATCGTGTATCTGAACGTGGCGAACCGCAAGTGCTTGAGCGTCAAGCCGCGTGCCAGCAAGTCGGATGGTGACTTTGTGCATCACTGCTCTGCGAATGCCGTCGTGCTAGGGAGAAAGCACATGGTTTCCCTTCTTGGGCGCACATACTTCGATTTCAGCCGGGGAATGGACTGGGTGTTTGGGTGTCACGTTGTCCGGTTTTGATTGTCCTTTCGCACCACCCGCGCTGTGTGCCCTATGCCTCGATGGTAAGCGTTGCCTGCCCTCTGTGGTGCGCCGGTGGTGGCCCATGGTTCTCTCCCTGGCTCGCACCAGATGTAAAAGTTCCTCTTCTTCCCACCCCGGCGCACCCCCTTTGCTCTTACGGCGCAGGCGCAGAGGTGCAGCTCAAGCTTCTGGTGCTGCACGCGTCGCTCGGCTCCAGTGGCACCCACCGCGGCGCGGCGATGGAGCTGCTCGTCTCGTTGGGCGTCATCCCCGTGGTGAGCACGGGCAGTAAGGGCAAGGACACGTCTGAACGCTCGCCCGCCCGGTCGCTGCACTACATCACCGTGGCCAACAGTGACGTGCACCACACGCTGTGGCGGTCTTCCAGCCGGGGGCGCTGCGTGGGCGTGATTGCACGTACTTTGGGCGCGCCATTCCTTTTGTTTTTGGCTGCGATGCGGCCTGACTGGTTTGTTCTGTTTCTGGCTCCGCCGACGCGGAAGACTTTGGGTGTCCCGCCCACGCCCAGTGCCCCAGTTTATTGATAGAGGCACCGTCGCCCGGGACAGCCCTGCCAGTGACCTGGCAAGGCAGCTGCTTACCGTTGCCGTGCGGTTTCCATGCCCTACCCATCCCCCTGGTCGCCCCATCTCTTTGGACTGCCAACCGCTCCCCTTCCCCCCTCAATCTATCGTCCACCCCCTCCAGCCGGCCTTATGATCCTAAGCGCCGACTTTGAGGACGGCCTCAAGACGATGACAGGAACAAGCATGGCTGCTCCCCACTGCGTGGCGTCGTGGCGCTGATGCTGGCCAAGCGCGCCGAGTGGGGGACGCTCAATGCTGACGCCGTCAAGGCGCTGCTGGCCGACGGCGCGCACGTTGTGGCGGGGTGGCCCCTCGGGTGCACCAACCCCTCGTGTGTGGTGACGCCGCCGCCGGCAGGTGGATCGCCGCCGCCGGCCGCCACCGCCGCCCCGGCGCCCCCGCAGGCCACCACCACCACCCTGCCGCCTGTGGCGTCGGCGGCGCCGGTGGTAAACCCCCCGTGGGGCATCCCCCCGTGGGTGGGCGGCCACGCCAGGGGAGGGCGACCGCACCTTCATCGCTTCGGCGTGCTGTGTAACTGGTACAGCTCTCGTGCCGGCTCTCTTGAGTGTCGTTGCAACAGCACACGAGTGGGACGGGGTGAAAGTGTCGGGGTTAGGAGAAGGGCGGGCGGGCGTGCGGGCGGCTATAGCGATAGGGCTGGCGGGGGGGGGCGCGAGGTCGGGGACGCACCCTCAGCCGGGTGGAAAGCCGGCGCGGTTGCCCCCTCAAAGCGCACAACCAGCCGGGTGGGGCGCGCACCCGCGGTCCGCGTCAACGGTCACGTTCATCTACTTTACCGCCCTGGCGCCGGCGGTGGCGTTTGGCGCCCTCACCTCTGTCGCCACGGGCGGCGCCCTGGGCGTGCCCGACACGCTCGTGTCCATTGCCGTGGGGGGCCTCGTCTACGCGGCGGCGTCGGGGCAGCCGACGGTGCTGCTCGGGCCGACGGGCCTGACGCTGGCGTTTACGACCGCCCTGGCGGGTGCCGCCGCCGCGGCGGGCCTCCCCTTCCTCCCCGTCTTTGGGTGGACGGGCGTGTGGGGGGGGGCGCTGCTCGTTGGGGCGGGGGTGGCGAACGCCGCCGCGGGGCTAGCCGGCGACACCGCGTTTACGACCGAAGTGTTCAACGCGCTGATCGGGTGCAACTTTTTGGTGGGGGGGGGGAAGCCCCTCCTCGCGACCGCCACCGCCGCCGCAGCTGCCGCCTCCGCCGCCGGGGGTGGGGGGGGGGGCGTTGCGGCGGCGGCGTCGGCGGCAGCGACGCCGCGGGCGGCGGCCGTGTCGCTGGGCCTGGCCGTTGCCACCGTTGCGCTGGCGCGGGTGCTCGCGGCCGCACGGTCGTGGGGGGGGGGCGGGGAGGCACCCCCGCCGGCGGGCGCCGAAGCGGCTGAGGCCATGGAGGCTGCTGCCGCCGCCGCTGCTGCTGCCGCCACCACCCCCGCTGCTGCGACCACCGCCGCTGCGCCCGCGGTTGGGGCACCCCCGCTGGCACGGCCGCCGCTGCCGCCGCCGCCGCGGCAGCGGCGGCGGCGGCGGCGGCGGCGATGGGCGCTCCCCCCGGCGGTGGCGGCGACGGTGGCGGACTTTGGGCCGAGCCTCGCCGATGGCGGCGACGGCGAAGTGGCGGTGTTGTTGGGCGGCGACCGCGGCCGCGGCGGGGACGGTGGTGGCGGTGGCGGCACGGCGTCGACAGGTGGGGGCGGTGGCTTCCGCGAGGAGGTGGCGGCGACAGCCTTTGTGGGACCGTCAGGGGGATGTTCCACCGGGAACTCTGTCGCAGTTGTCCTGCCGGGATGGAGCACCTGGAGGGGGGCACCGTCCCGGTCATAAACGCCACCTTGTCCTCGGTCGGCTGCGTGCAATTGGGACAAGCGTTGGGGGGTGGCCGGTGGGAGGCTACTCCATGCTTTTTGCGCTTGTTGAGGGGTGGGGCAGCCGGGGGGCTGCCCCTCTTTTTCGCTGCGTCGACGTCTTTGCTTCTGCCTGCTGCACCGGCAGCTGTGCTTGCCACGGCGCCCACCCGCCGTGTGGCGGCGGCAGCGACAAGCTATTTGCTGCGGCAGCAAGGTGGCGGCGGCAGCGGCACGGTGGTGGCGCTATAGTTGGTTGCGGTGGTGCGGCAAGGTGGCACCGTCGATGGTCTTGCCGCCGCCCAAGTACCAATGACGCCAAGGTAGCGGCGAGGTGAGCGGAAGCGGCAGCTGAGATGGGAGGCGCGGGGGGCGGGGGGGGGGGGGGGGCGCAGCCGCAAAAGGATGGAGTAGGAAAGGAAAAGCTCCCGGCGCGAGTCAGAGCAGGCATCACGACGCCAAGGGGTGCTACAGGCGCGGGGGCGCACTCAAGGGACAGGCTGTGGTCAGTTGGGTTTCAAAACACTCCAGTACACCCCACGTGCGCAGCCGCAACGAGCCGAGCCGACGAGAGGCGTGCTCGTCCGACAGCGTCCCAACCTGGTCACGGGCAGAGATGCCCAAGGCGACGATTGCGCACCTCTCACCACCCAACGTACGTCGTCAGCGCCTGCTTTTGAGAAACCCAACACATCCAAGAAGAAGGCCGTAGCCGCCGATAGGTCCAGGACGGTCAGCCCCACGTGGTGCACACGGGCAGTGAGCGGCGCCATCATGGCGCGTCATGGAGGTCATGATGTGGGTGACGGGTGGGTGAGAAAAAGGCGGATGTAGTGCATTGGAGAAACTTTGATCAGGGTTCTTTCGGGCTTCCATTGATTCCTCCATCTTTCAACAAGTCCCATACCCATTTCTTCTTTTTCCGCTGTGGTTGCGATGGAAACCCGGCGGAATCCACCGACAGAGGAGGCGCGGCCAGTGGCAGCGCTCCCAACGCTGGTCGCTCGCGTCGGAGGGACACACGCCGTCACGCCACTGACCACCTTCCCTTCTCCCCCACCCCTTTCCCCCGACCCCCGGCTCCCCACTGTTGGGGTGCGCCCCGTCCCCCAACGGACGGCCCCCCTCGGCCTCGTCAGCTGTACGGAGCGCGGCGGCTGGCGGCGGGGGCACTGGTCGACCGTCCCGTACCTGGTCGCCGCGGCGCAGCGTTGCGCCGACGTGCGTCGGCGGCGCCTGCCCCCCATCCCCGCAACGGCGGCCGCTGGGAGCCCCCCCCGCGGGGACCCTACCCGGCCGGCCGTGGCCGTTCCTCCTCGCGTCGCTGTCTTTTCGCCGTGTTGAGCTCGTGCGCCACCGCCAAGCACCTTCCCCCACTTCCTACCCTTTTGCCGGTGGCCCTTTTACGGTCAATCACTATCCCCTGCCCCTCCTCTCTCCGCTTTCCCCCTCTCTCCCTCCTCGCCCCCACTCTCCCTCCCCCCCCTCCCCCTTCTCCTGCTCCCCCTTCCCCTTTCATAGGGCCACCATGTCACGCAAGCCGGCCGGGCGGCCGCCGTCCCACCCCCCCTTCCCCCCTCCCTGGTCGGCCACCCCCGCTGCGGCGGCGGCCGCCGCCGCGGGCGTCCGCCTGCAGGCCCAGCGCCTGCGCTCTGCCCTCGATGCGGACCGTCTGGGCGAGGCGGTAGCGCACGCGGGTGAGCTGGCCGCCTTCCTGGCGGGCCCATCCCCCCCGCCCCGCGCCTACTACGCCCTCTACCTGGCCGTGACGGCAGAGCTGCGGGCGCTCGCCGGCGCCCTCGGCGGCGCGATCGCTGTGGCAGAGGGGCGGCGGGGGGGGCGACCCGCCGCCGCCACTGGCCGGGCGGGGGATGGCGGCGGGGGCCCCACCGGCGCGGGTGCGGGGGCCTCGTCTGGCGGCAGCGGCGGCGGGGGCGGCGGCGGCGGCGGCGGCGGCGGTGGGGCGGGGGGCGCGGCCGGCGCCACCGCCGACGCGGTGGACTTTCTGTCCTCCCCCCGCGCGCTGTACGAGCGCGTCCAGTTTACGCCATCGGCGCTCCCCCGGCTTTACCTCCTCGTCACCGCCGGCGCGGTGTACGCACGTGCGGCGGGCGCGCCGGTTGCGGCGGTGCTGCGGGACCTGGTGCACATGGCCGGAGCGGTGCAGCACCCGCAGCGGGGTCTCTTCCTCCGCGCCTACCTCGCCCAATCGATGCGGGATCGGCTACCCAACGCGCCCGCGGGGGAGGAGGAGGAGGCGGCCGAGGTGGCCGCCGCAGAGGAGGAGGCGGCCGCCGCCGTCGCGGCTCGTCGGCGGCGGCGGGTGCGGCGGCGGCGTCGGCGGCGCCGGGCGGCCCGGGGCGTGAGGGTGGGGGGGGAGAATGGCTGGGGAGGGGGCACGGAAGGGGTCGACGACCCTTCTTGGCACAGCAGCGGCAGCAGCGTCAGTGACAGCGACGGGGGGTCGGGCTTCAGCTCCGCCACCGACGAGGATGACGATACGAGTGGTGACAGCGACGACGACGGCCGCTTTGGCGGTGACGTGGCAGAAGGTGGTGTACCACGGGCCACCTGGGAGCGCCCCCCCCCTGGCGGCCATGAAGGGCGCGGGGGGCAGGTGCGGTCCCTGGCCCGCGCTTCCTACCCTGCCGACGGGTCTGGCGCAGAGTCCCCGGCTGAGGGCTCCCCCGCCCGAGCGGCTGGCGCCCCCCCCCCCCCTCCCCCTGGCGGTACCGTACGCGACTCGATTGACTTTCTCCTGTCGAACTTCACCGAGATGAATCGCCTGTGGGTGCGGATGGCCCACGACACCCCCCCGCGGGAGCGGGCGGCGCGGGCGGCCGAGCGGCGGGAGCTCCGGCTGCTCGTGGGCAGCAACGTGGCCACCCTGTCGCGGCTGAGCGGCCTCACCCCCGCCCTCTATCGGCGGGTGGTCTTGCCGGGCCTGGCGTCGCAGGTGGTCGCCTGCGGGGACACGCTCGCGCAGTCGTACCTCGCCGACTGCATCGTGCAGGTGTTCCCAGACGAGTTTCATATCGCGTCGCTGGGCGACACGCTATCCATGCTCCGCTCCCTCGTCGTCGGCGCTGACGTAGCGGGGGTGCTTGTGGGGCTCCTCACCCGCCTCGCCCGCTATGCGGCTGCGATTGATGGGGAGGAGGGGGCGGCGGAGGCGGCGGTGGCTCGGCTCAGCCGCGCGCGTGCCTTTCGGGTGCTGCTGGTGGGCGTCCCGCCGGTGCTTGCCGACCACGCGGCGGGGGTACCGGCAGCAGCGGCTGTGCGGGTGGCGGGCGGGCTGATGCGCCTCGCGCTGGCTGCCCATAAGGAACAGCTAAATAAGGCTGATGCGGTGCTGCGTCTCGCGGCCACCGCCCTGTCCTCACGAGTGATCCCGCCCGAGGGGGCAGCAGGGGACGGCGGTCAGAGGGACGACGAAGGGGGAGACAGCGACACGGGGGGGGAGCCCCGCTCGGATTCGGACGGAGGGGCATCTGATGGAGCGGAGCGGGGGCGCTGGGACGCTGCCGCTGACTCCCGCCGTCGCCGCCGGGCGTCGTTGGAGCGCCACCAGGGTGGTGGCGGCGGCGGCGGCGGCGGCGGCGGGGGTGTTGGTGGGAATGGCGGCAGCCCTGCCCCGTCGGCCACGGACGGCGGCGGCCTGAGCGCGGGTACCGAAGCAGGGGGCGGCCCCCTGCCTTCGCCTCGTGTTCCGGTGTCCCCAGGTTCGCCCACCGAGGCGGCCATTGAGGAGCTCTTGACGCTTCCGCTCACGGCCCATCGCTCTGTGGCCGCGGCGCTGGCACTGCCCCACTGGGCTGACGTTGCCGCGGTGCTACCCGCCGCGGCGCGGCGGCGAGTGGCGGCGGCGGTGCTGGCAACCGCCGCCGACAGCCTGGGCCCGTGCGTCGCATCACGGGCGCAACTCGAGGCGCTGTTCCGACTGATTGGGCCGCTGGTCGATGCTGTTCCGTCAGAGGTGCCCCCAGTGGCCATCAGCTCGCGCTTGCTGGTGCACTTTCCGGCCCCGCCGCCGCCGCCGCCACCGCCGGGGGGTGTTGCTGCATCCGCTGTGCGTCGACGTCGCCGCCGTGGTGGGGGCGGCGACGGTGACGGTGACGGCGACTGGTCGGGTGGGGAGGAGGACAACAGGGGCGGGTCTGCGACGGCGTGTGGCGTCACGGCCGCGTCTTCCGCGACCACAGCGGCTGTTGGCGATGACGCGGACGCCGGTGGTGGCAAGGACCGCTGGGCGACCTCTGCCGGTGACGATGATGATCCCGAAGCCGCAGCCGCTGAGCGCGCTGAGGCCCGCCGCCTCCTCGCACGGCTGCCCTATCTCCTCGACACTGCAGGGGACTTGCGGATGGGGGTGGCGCTGCTGCGGGACCTTCACACCCGCCTGGGCGGCGACGGCCGGCCGGGAGTGGCGGCCACGCTCCCGCCGCTCGTTTGGGCGGCACTCAGATCGGCAGTGTCGGCGGCGCGGGGCGGAGACCCGGCTACTGCCGCGGCCGCTGCCGACGTCGCTGACGACGCCATTGGTGACGTGGCGCGGGAGGCACCCGAGCTGGGCGTCCGCCTCGCGCTGGCCGCCGCCGCCGCCGCGTCGGTGGGGGTGGATGCAGCGCGGCGGCGGGCAGCAGCCGACGGCGATGCTGATACGGACGGGACAACAGCCAACGTGGCGGTCGCCGCTGCCACCGGCGACGCGGACCCTAACGCGCCCTCCGGCGGGCGTGACGCTGGCCCCGTCGCCGCCGCCACCGCGGCCGTCTATGACGCCTTCGCACGCGCGTGGGTACTGTACGAAGGCGATGTGGTCTCCGGCTCTGCCCAGTACACCGCCCTGACCGCCCTTGTGCGAACCACCCGGGCGGTGGGCGTCGCGGCGCTACCGCCGGGCGGCTACGCCGCGCTCGCGGGGCGGGCGGTCAAGCACGCGGGGGCGCTGCTGAGCCGCGCTGACCAGTGCTTGGCGCTGTGTGCGGCGGCAGACCTGTACTGGGCGCCCGACGTTGCGGGTGCGGCCGCCGCTGCCGACGCGACGGCCGCAGCCGCCGCCGTCGCCGCTGCCGCCGCGGCGTCCGGGTCCGCCCCTGGTGGTGGCGTGGGCGGCCGCAGCGGTGGCAGCCGTGCCGTCCTCTCTGGGACCAACGCTGCCGACGGCGGCGGGGGCGTCCCCACCGCCACTCCCCCCGACGCAGACCCCACTGCTGTGTGCGACGTCCTTGACCGCGCCGCCGCGGCCGCGCGCCGCGCGCCTGCCACAGGCGAGCGTGCGCTCCTCCTCCTCGACGTGGCGGCCAAGGCGGTTGCGCTCGCCGCCGCCGGCTGCACCGCCGCCGTCGGGGGCCGCCGCATCGGCCGCCTGCTGCGCGACGTGCGGCGGCTGCTGCCGCCGTCGTCGACGACCAGCAGCGGCGGCGGCGGCGGCGGGGATAGCGGCGATGGCGCGGCCGATGTGCTGGGGGGCGGGGGCGCTGGCCGCACGCTGCCCCGCCACTCGCCCATTGCCGCGGCAGCAGCGGCGCGGCTGGGCCGTCTGTTGGGGTGGGTGCGGGGGGCTGGGGGGCGGCGGCTTCCGCGAGATATCTTGGCGGAGGCATAGGCTGGAGACGGGGGGGGAGGTCGTTCTCAGGGGGGGGCCAGGGGAGGTTGTATTTTTGTCTGCTGGTCGCCTTCGCGCGGGCACGTGGACGGTACGCTTCTTGGTCCTATTTTTCGTGTATGTACGTACGTATGATAACATGGAGACATGGAGTCTTCCATCTCAAAGGCTACCAGCAGGACAACCTCCCTCACCCTCCCCCCAAAGGCGGGCTTGAGTGTGCTCAATGGCCCCGCTCCAACGCGCCTCACTGCATCGGCTTGTAGCCGACCACGTTGAAGCTGCGCTGCACGTCTTCCACGCATCCGTCAGCTCCCCGGCGGGCCTCCACCTCGGCCACGTACGCCGCCTGGACGGCGGCCCGGGTGGACGGGTCCAGCTCGTTGAGGCGCGTGCAAAAGCTGTTGGCACTGAGCCCCTCCCCGTACGCGGCGGCGAGCGTCGCCACCTCCACCCGGCGGGTCAGGTCCTCCTCCACCACCGCCACGCGCTCAAAGCCCGCGGCGGTCAGCAGCGCCACACACGTGGACGGGTCGGCCGTGGACTCCAGGGGCAGCGAAAAGACGCGGCGGCCGGCAGCGTCCCCCAGGACGCGCCGCGCGGCGGCGGCCATGGCCACGCCCGACACAAACGAGTCGGCCGAGAAGCTCTGGTAGGCGGCAAAGCCGCCCGGCCGGAGGACGCGCGCCCACGACGCCACTGCGGCGGGGACGTTGACAAAGTAGGCGAGCGACGAGCAGCAGTAGAGAGCGTCAAAGGCAGCATCGGGGAGGCCGGGGAGGCCTTCGGCGGTGCCCTGCATCGTCGTCAGGAGGTGGTCGAGGCCCGCCTCGCGGGCAGACGCGGCCGCAACGGCGAGCATCCCCGGGGACAGGTCGTACGCCACCACCCGGCCGACGGGGCCGGCGCCGGGGTCAGCGCCGCCGCTGGCCACCCGCGCCGCCAGCGTCGCGGCCACGCTCAGCGCCACCGCACCAGTCCCCGCCGCCACGTCCAGGACATCCCCTGCGGTTTTTGGCGGGGGATAGTGTCGCAGCAGGTCATCGGCGAGGCGTTGGTGGAAGGGGCTGTTGTACGCCACGGAGCGGGCGTCAAAATACGTGCGGGTGAGGTCGCGAAAACGGTCTGGGGAGAGGTCGTCATCCCAGATAACAGAGGCCATTTGGCGGCGGGGGAAGGGAAGAAGGGGGAGAGGGAGAGAGAGCAAGGTAAAGGAGGGTTGAGAGAAGCACTTAGAGGGGGCGGAAGAGGGCAAACCGACGAGAAGGTGGGCAGTGAAACGGGGCACCGCGGCGGGGAGACGCACAGCCGCCGCCACCTGACAGAAGGGCCCCTTCAGGCGTGGCTGGTGCCTCAGCGGCGTGCGACGGCGGTCACTCACCGGCGGGGGTCATAGGACGCGGGGGCCCATCCCGCATAAGGCGGGCAAACCTTCCCCAAAACGGGTGGTGGACGCCCGAAGTGTCGTCCGGGCTGGCCCCCTCTGCCGTGGAGCATGAGCGTCACTGGGACAAGGGCGGGGGTGAAGGGAGCTCCGCGCATCGCCTCGAACCGAGACAGCTCGGTGGGGTGCCAGGAGCGCCACCACGCGGCCCATCGAGGCTATCTGCCGAACCCACTCGCATCGCCAGATCTGTGTAATTGCCACTTGAGCATCCAATGAATGACGTGCCATCCTCTCAGCGGAGAGGCAGATTAATTTTAGTTCCCCAATGGCTGTTTCGTATGCCGCCATGGTTGTCACGGGTTTAATGTAATTATATCTACATTTTATGTTTTAATTAAAGCATAGATTAAAGCATAGATTAATCAAACCCCGAACCGACCGTTGCATTAATCATCCAGCATTTATAGGCAACAACACACAAAACTCTTTTAAGTGAGTACTCAGTTGTTGAAATTTAAAGCCGCCGAGTACACACCACTGCCGCTACGGTTCGCAACACCACCGTCGCTTACTGCGTGGCCGCCCTGGCCACCATCGCCAGGCGGCACCAGGCGACGTCGGGGGCGGGGGCGGGGGCGGCTGCGCTGGCGGCGCTGGTGGTGGTGCCGTCGGCGGTGTCGCCCGCGACGGTCGCGGTGGTGGGGGAGGGGGGGGCCGTGGCAGCGGCCAGCCTGGCCCTCCTTGCCGATGGTGGGCATGCATGATGGTGGTGGGAGCGCCGTCGGTGGATGGCCGGCAGAAGCCACTGCCGCGCCAGCCGCGACCACCGCCGCGTCGACCGACGCCGACTCGGTGGCGGCTCCTGCGGCGGCTACAACGGCAGCCCTACGGGCGATCGCGACGGTGGTCGCTCCCCTCCCACTCGTGGCGGTGCGCGCCGTCTCCACGGCCCTGACCTGGGTGCCGGGATCGTTCGAGGTGGCGTTGGCCTGCTTTGCTGTCGTGGGGGCCATGGACTTTGCGCTTGCTTACCGAGACGCGGCGGTTCGCCGAGGCGCCGCCTCGTCGACGGCCGCAATCATGTCAGGGTCAGCTCCCAACCCGTAAGGTGCGCCGGTACCGGAAGAAGATCCTGCCCCACTCTGTCGACCTCAGTGGTAAACCGTCACGAGTGCTGCCAGCCGCCACGACAGTCCATGACGGTTTTCCCCCGAAGCTATTCTCGTGGCTTTCTGGGAAGGAGGAGGGGTAGAGGACGCGCAAAGAGGACGTCACTGGCGTTCTAACGTTGTACTGCGTTTGCTTGGCGCCCAACCACGCTTGTTCTTGGTGGCGCATTGAGGGAGGCGTACAGTAGTTATTGGACTATGTCCGGCTGGGTTGTATGTGGTCCACATATAACCCAGCCGCACACGCACGAGGGAAACTCTCCATTTATGAAGAGAAGTCTCTATCCCACCGGAATTCGAATGCGGACACCCACAAATTAGGACTGGCCAGAAGCACAATTGCTGTTCTGATCAAACACGGCGCGCACGGACGCGACACCCCACCGCCGTCACCACCACCGTCTCAGACATTGTCGCCTTTATGGCTAACGCGACCATTTCAGAGGAATTGGGGGGTGTCGGTGACTCGGAGCGGGAGGTGGCGGCGAGACAGTGGTTGACAGCTGAGGAGGACATGGAGGCTATTGGCGCCACAGTGGACATGGTGGTACTGAGGGAGGAGGCCGAGGACGAGTGAGCCCTGTGCGTGAGAGTGTGCTATGAACCTGTCGTTTACCTTTGCGCTGGACACGGTCCCCCCGTGGAGCGTGTTTGACCCCCGGCTTGTGACTTGTCCGCAGGGCGACCGCTCAGCGGCAACTCCATCTCTGCACCAGTGACCAAATTGTATACACATTTCTTAGAAGGACTGATCCGACACCAGCAACAGTCCTTCAATCTTGGCATATAGTCTAAAATAAAAGTGGGCTACTTTCCCAGATGACCCCCACATATAACCCCGTACGCACTGTACTATTTCTCATGAATTTTGTTCACAATCAAGAAAGGTACAGAAAGTGACACATCGGTGATTAATTAAAATGTCTTTAATTAAAGCATGCTTTAATCAAAGGCGACTCAAAAATGCATGCATTTTGCCAACCATGTATGCCGCATCTTACACGAGTGTATTTACTATTCGTGTCGTACGCCCTTCTGTTTTGTAGAAGATAAATACAACAATTGTGCGGCCCACCTCCTCACCGAGGCGCGGCCGCGATGGCGTACCCAAAAGTGGCACGCTTAGAATTCCTGCCACACACACTAAGCACGAAAAAGATCCACAAACGAGCGGGGCAGCTGCCGTCCGCCACAGCGTGGAAGAGCCGTGTGGTTGACCACGCCTACACGCCAACACGACGGCACACACCATAGACGGGGCCGCGTCCCCCCCCCCCTCTTTCCTCCAGCGGGGGCCTTGATCACCGCGCGCAACACCTGCGGCAGGGGATGTCCCGTTCCCACACTCTCCGCCAGACCCGTGCGCTCTACACCATACTATGACTCGGTCATCGCGCCAGCGGCGGAGCGGCTGGCGCGGCTGGCGCGGAAGGTCCCCACAGAGGGCATCGGGGTGACCTGCGGCGACCTCTCCACCCCACTACCTACTCGCGGTCTTTTTTTTTTTTGTTGCACAGCCCTGACCTGCGTGGGCAGCGGGGTGTGCCGCACAGAGCCCCAGCCCACCAGAGGACGGGGGCGCCGCACGCAGCCCCAGCCGGGCGGACGGGGGGGGGGGGCCGCGCGCAGCTCCGTCCCGCCGTGGCCCACGCGTTGCCTGTCGCCACCCGCAGAGCCACCCCCGCGCAGCGGGCAGTTGGGGAGCACGCGCCGCGCCCCCCCCCCCTCCGCCGCTATCCTTGCTACCGCTCCACGCGCCGGCGCTGTCGCACCGGCTGGGCGGCAGCGGCATTAAAGAAGCACCCGCGCCCCCCGCTCTGCCTGCCCACCCCATCGTTGTTCCCCCATCACTGGCCCCTGCCGCCACCCCCGCTGCTCTGTGGCTTCGCTCTCCCCGCTGTCCCCATTCTCCGGGGCCCCCCCAATCGCCCGTCCCTCCCTTTCTCGCCCCTCCCCGCCCTGGCAGCGGCTGCCTGTCATGGCACGCACGCGGGCCGTTCGTGGCAGCCGCACCGCCGCCGACGCCGCCCCCCCCGCCCCCCGTCGGCGGCTGCTCGCCCGCCTGTGGGGGCGGGGCGACCCGGCGCGGCCCGCGGCGGGCACCCCCCGCGGCGCCGCTGCCCGCCCCGCCGCCGCCGCCGCCACGCCCGCGGCAAAGGGGCCCTCCTCCCCGCCTCGCCGTGCGGCCGAGGGGGGGGGGGCGGGTGCGCCCGACGGGACCGCCCCCCGCGGAGCGCCGTCCAGTGACAGTCGGACGGTGGGGGCGTCGACGGCGGGGGCGGCGGCGGCGGCCAACGGCACGCCGGCGGCGGCGGGGGGGGGGGGCGCCAACGGAGGCACCACCTACACCTTTCACGGGCGGGTGGCGGTGGCGCCCAAGGGCAACGCCGCTGGCCGGTCGACCGCCGCAGACGCAGCGACCGCCGCCGCGGGAGCAGCGTCGGCATCCGCGGCTGCGGCGGCGGCGGCGGCGGCGGCGGCGGCACCGTCGCCGTCGCGGGGATCCACGGCGGCGACGCGGCCACCGCGGGCAGCGTCTGGTGGCGGCTCATCTGCGACGGCGGGCCGCGCGCCGCCGCCGCCGTCGTCGCCGTCGCCGCCGCCGGCGCACACCCCGCGGGGGTTGGCCGCCTCGCCCCGACCACGGCCGCCGTCGGCGGGCGTCGCGTCCGAGGCGGGCAGCGTGCCGCCATCGTCGGCGTCGAGCATGGCCCGCGCGGCGGGGGCGTCCACCCGCGCCCCCACCCCCGCCGCTGCGCCCGCCGCCACCGCACGAAAGCCTTCGTCGTCACCGCCGCCGCCGCCGCGGCCGCCGTCGCGTGGGGGCCCGACCGGCCCGCCGTCGTCGGGCGGTGGGCGTCGCGCGTCAACGGCCGCCACGAGCGCCGCCGCCGCCGCCGCCACGCCGTCGTGCCGGTCCGCCGCCAGCGGTAGCGGCGCACGGGCGGGCGGCGGCGGCGGTAGTGGCAGCCGTGGGGGCAGCGTCAGGGCTCCCGCTGCCGCCGTTGGCGGCGCCGGCGGCGCCGGCAGCGGCAGCGGCAACGGCAACGGTGAAGCGAAGGCAGACGACCGTCGCCGCCGCCGCGCCGCCGCCGCCGCGGCCGACGTTTCCAACCGGTCGGGCGACGCGCCCTCTGGCGGCAGCGCCACGGCGGCGGCGGCGGCGGCGTTGCC
This sequence comes from Pyropia yezoensis, assembly GCA_009829735.1. Classification (NCBI taxonomy): domain Eukaryota; phylum Rhodophyta; class Bangiophyceae; order Bangiales; family Bangiaceae; genus Pyropia; species Pyropia yezoensis. The sequence goes on along the minus strand of CM020619.1, from coordinate 17,883,874 downwards.
GTCCCCCCCGTCGGGCTCGCTCCCCCGGCACCCGCCGTCGGCGGGCTCCCCGTCCCCGTCGGGAGGTTCCACGCGCCGCGGGCAGGCCCGGGCGGCAGACGCGGCACCACCGTCACCGCCGCCGCTGCCGCCGCCACCGCCGCCGCCACCGTCGTCGGGCGGGCGCTCCCTGTCGTCGGGTCAGGCTTCCGGCGGGGGTGGGGCGGGGCGGCGCCACCCCGCGCAGCGGCCGCCACCGTCCCGCAACGACGAGCCCGTCGACGACGGCGCGGGCAGCGACGTGCCGACGGTGGACGTGCGGCCTCGGTCGTCGTCGGTGGCGGCTGCGGCATCCGGCTGTGGCGGCGAGAGCAGCGGCGGCCGCGGCGGCACGGCGGGTGGGAAGCAGGCGGCGGACGCCAAGGCCGTGGCGCTGGCGCGGGGAAAAGTGGTCCCGCCAGTGGGCAATACGTACCGGTACGTGCGGGAGGCACGGCACAAGACCACCCGGGGGGACGAGCGGACGGAACGGTACGAACGGGTGGAGGTGGTGACCACCACCACGCGGCTGACAAAAGTGTCGTAGCAAACGCTGGGCCTGGGCCTGGGTGAGCCGGGAGGTGGGCGGCTTGATGAAGCAGGGGCAGGAAAAGACGGGGAAGGGCACCCGCTGGGCGTGTCTTCGGAGAGCCAGAGCAGTACTTGCGCACAGGCCTGCGGGTGCATAGAATACATCGGATGGAACAAAACAGGGAGACTCTGCGCGGGTCGTGCTTCACCCACACCCCAATGCTGCCTGTGGGCAGGCCACGGCGCCGTGGACGCCGTCCCCCCCCACCTTCAGGCCATGCCGCTGGCCATGCACCGCGCCCACCACCCCACCCCCCCCGCGCCGCCCCCCTCTATACCATCCGCAGCCGGCGGAGGCCCTCAAGGATGCCCGCTGCGCACCGCCCGTCGGCGTGGACGACCCGCGCGTCCACCCCCCCCCCCGTCGCACGGCGCTCGGCGGCGAGCCAGTCGAGCAGCTCTGCCTGGGCGTTGCCAACGACCACTCCCCGCTCGGAGCCGCCGGCAAACATGGCCACGTCGTTGCCACTGTCGCCCGCGACGAGCGTCTGATCGGCCCGAAAGGTGCCGACGCCCGCCTCGCCCAGCCGCCGCCGTACGTACGCCATGGCCGCCCACTTGCCTGCCGCCGTGGACGCCACGTCCAGGTACCGCCAGTCCCCCTCCCCACAGCAGATGAGCTGCACCGCAATGCCGCGCGCGTCCAGCTGTGCCCGCACCGCGTCCATCACCGCCCCCACCGCGCGGGCAGTGACGGCCAGCACAATCTTGTAGGCGGTCTGCTCGTGGTCGGGCCGCCAGTGGCCGAGGCCCGTGTCCACCACCACCGACTGCGCAACGGCCATGACCGCCGTCCGGTCCCAGCCGTCGACGCCGAGCGTCGCCTCCCACTCCATATCCCGGACGGGCATGGCGGCGGGCGACGCGCCGCCGGGCGGCCCGTCGACGGCAGGTGACCCCCCACCCGCCGCCGCCGCCGCCGCCAACACCGGGTGGTACCAGTGCACCTCAGAGCCGACCGCGCAGATGGCGGCGGCGGGGGTCTCGAGGGCGGCGGGCCCCGCCGCGGCGAGGAGCTTGACCACGCTGCACACGCTGCGGCCAGTGTTGTACACCAGCACCCCCCCGGCGGGCGCGTGGACGGTGCGCCACGCAGAGACAAACGCCGCGCCGGCGGCCGCGTCGCCCAGCAGCGTCCCGTCCAGGTCGGTCACCAGCAGCGTCGGCGTCGTCACCCCGACCACGCCGCCGCCGCCGCCGCCACCATTGCCGCTGCCGTTGCTGTCGCTGGCATGGCCATTGACGGTGGGGGTGGGGGCGCCCGCCGCGGCGGCGCCAGTAGTGGCGCCGGGCGCCCCCCCCGGCGCGCCTCTCCCCCCAGGAAACGACGCTGCCGCCGTGGCCACGTCCACCACCGGCGCGAGGCACCCCGAGCTCAGCACGTACTCGGCGGCGCCGCCACCGCCGCCGCCACTGTCGCCGCCGCCGCCGCCGCCGCCGCCGGCAGAGGGGAGGAAGTAGTGCTCGGCGCCGCCGGCTGTGAGGTGCGGCGGGCACGCGCGGGACGGGTGGTCCCACGCGCCCGCCCCGTCGGTGAGGACCAGCTCCAGGCCCGCCACCGCGGTGGGGGACGATGACGGCGCCGCCGCCGACGCCGCGGCGGCCGCCGCCACCTCCACATCCAGCCGGTGCCAGTCGGGCCCGAGCGTGCGGCGGCCGCCGCCGTTGCCCGTAGCCGCGCTCGGCGGGGCGGCGGCGGCTGCGGCGGCCGTCGTGGCAGTGACGGTGGCGGTGGCGGTGGCGGTGGCGGCGGCGGTGGCGGCCGCGCGCGTCAGGCGGGTGCCCGGCAGGGCTGTCCACGCGCCGCCCGGAGCCGCCCGGTGGTGGGCGTAGGCGGTGCGCCAGCCGCTGCGGTAGTGGAGGGTAAAGGTGGTCATGGCGGGCGGGCGAGCGAGCGAGCAGTGGGGGGGGGGGGGGGGGGGGAGCGGGAGGAAGGGCGAGCGGCGAGAGCGAGGGGGATTGGGAGAGAGGTGGCGGGAGGGGGAGGTGAGAGGGGAGCGGGAGTCGGGCGGGCGAGGCGGAAGAGTGGTTCAGTAGGGGGAAGGGGGGCGGGCCGGTGCTGCGGGGGCCAGAGAGGGACGAGTCGCGGGAGGGAGGGGGGAGCGGGTTTGCAGCCGGCAGACGGGTGGCGGGTGACGGGTGGCGGGGTGGGCGGGTGGCGGGGTGGCGGCTGCGGTCAGAGGCGCCCGCGCAGAGCGGTGTACTGTAGGTAGGTGGGAGGCGTGTAGGTGGGAGGGGATGATCCCCTGCGTGCAGTCGTGGCCGGTGGTGGCGGTCGATGGAATTGGGACGGCAGGCCGGCTGGCCCGCTGCGCCACCAGATCACCAGCGCGGGTGTGTGGGCGCGGATCGCCACAGCACACACGCACGACGCGGCAGAGACCTGGCGGGGACGGCACAACAGGGAACCAGCCCCCGTGACCGCCCAGCGGAGGTAAACGACGGTGACGCAGGGGGTGAGCAGGGGCGTCGCGAGCTCTGGCGGGACCCCCCCGCCTGGGAGGGGATGGGACGGATGCGGGCGGGGGGCTGGGTGCCCCAGGCGTTCCCCGTCGCCCACTGCGGTGGCCGCGACCAGTCGCGGGGGGTGCGGCAAGCGCACCCGACAACAAGAAAGAAAAGAAAAGAGATACAAAAGCGGGACGCTGCTCTGTGTCTACAGTAACCCGCCGCGGGCGGGGGGGCGTGCGGGCAGCCGCCGCCGGCGGCCGTTGGCGCAAAGCCCCCCGCTGACCCGCCGGGGCGCGTCGCGACCACCCCCCCGGAAACAAAACACACGCGCGCCACCCGATGGGGGCTCTCGCGCCCCCACTCTCCCCCGTCCCCCCCTCCTACCCCTCACGACGCCGGTGGCGGTGCCGGCGCACCCCCTCCACCGCCTCCACCGCCGCCCACGCTGTCACCGCCGCCACCATTCCCCCCCCGGGGACGCTTGACGCCCGCCGGCCCGGTGGCGGTGCCAGCCTTTGCTACCCCCGCGGACTTGCGTGGCCGCCGCCGTGGCCGGCTCCGCCCGCCCCGGCCAGACGCGGCGGCCACGTCGCCGCCGCCGCCGCCGGCAGCCGCCGCGGCCGTACCCGCACCGCCCGCGCCCGTGCCCGAGCCGGCCACGGTCGGGCTGGTACCGGCAGCGCCCGTCGGGGTCCCGCCACCGCCGCCACGAGTGGCGGGCGGCAGCTGACCACCTAGCGGCGGGATAGGCCGTGGAGTGACCCCCCCGCCAGGGCGGCCATTCCCACGACCGCCCAGGCCTCCCCCTCTCGCTCTCGCCGAAGAGCCACCGCGGGGCGCACCCCCCCCCGCACCCCCGCCGCCAGCGACGGCAGCAGCGCGCGGAAGCGGCTGCGATTCATCCAATACCGGGATGGGCCGGGGCGTCACGCCGCCGCCGGGGCGCCCGCCCCGCCCCCGCGCCGCTCCCCCGCCGTGGCCAGTAAACGGCCGGCGGTACGGTATCGCCTGCACCGCGTCGCTTGCCCCGTACACAGCCGCTGGCCACGGGCGGCAAGGCGGCTTGGCCGTCAATGCCAGCGTCACCCTGTCAACGGCGGGCCGTGGGGTGAGCCGCCCAAAGCGGCGCCCCGGCGGCGGCGGGATGGCCTCCACGGGCATCAGCCGGCTGACCGCACCGGGCGGCCGTCGGAACCGCTGTGGTGCGCCGAGCATCGTACGCCGCCGTTCCGACAGGGTGTACGCCGACAGGGGGATGGCGTCAACGGCTGCGTGGAGGCGGTCGACGAGGAAAGTACCGTCCACGTCGCTGATAAACTGCGCCGCCGCCGCGGGGGTTGCAATGAGCGGCCGCAACGGACCGGGAAGCAGGTGCGCGCCACGGGGCGGGAGCAGCGCGAGAGTGGCCTTGTGCGGTGGGAGCGGCGGCGTTAGCGATATGGGCGGCGTCATGGCACCCGGCGGATCCCCGTCATGCGCGCGGATCCATGCAACCAGTACGGCCGGCGACGGCGAGTACTTCTTGGTGTACATGTAGGTAAAGTCAGGGCAGACACCGTCGACGTACATTGCCAGCGTCCACAGGATACCGCGAAGGTAGCTCTCAACGTCATAAAAACGGCCCACGCCAAGACCGCCAGCCGAGGCGGCAGTAACTGTGGCGCTCTCCTCCTCCATTGCTGCTACCAGGTCGTCCTCGTCCTCGTCGTCTTCATCATCTTCGTCCTCCTCGTAGGAATCGTCGTCGTCATCGTCGTCGTCGTCGTCGTCGTCAACGTCGTCGTCGACCTCGTCCTCGTCCATGTAAGCGCCATCCGTCGCAGACAGGGGAAAGGCAGGCTCGCCAGTGTAAAGGATTTGCTCCTCGGCCAGTTCCATGTCATTGTCATCCGCTGCACGCTCCACAGCGACACCGCCATTGGCAGCCGCATCAGCCGTGGCAACCCCGACGCCGTTCGCTCCCGCCCCACCCACAGGCGCAATAGACGCGGACACCTTGCCCGATGCAGCACCCCGGCGGCCGTAGCGCCCTCGACCTCCTCGACCTCCCCCCCCAGAAGACCCCCGCCCGAGGCTGTCAGACAGTGCGGGTACAAACCCAAGCCCGTCGACAAAAGCCGACAAGAACGGCCAGTTCCACGTCCGCCGCTCCGCGTCGATCAAATACGAGCGGTGCAGCGGGTCTGGATCAGCGCCGTCTGCACCTCTTGCGGCGCCGTTGCCTCCGCGCCCCCCCGCCCGCCCCCCGGCCCGCCCTCCACCCCTTCCTCCACGCCCCCCCCTTCCCTGGCCATTGGCAACGCTCCCACCGCTTCCGTGTCCCCCTGACGCAGACTTCAGCCGCTTGTAGCGGTTCCACAGACGCGGGAAACTGGATCCACGGAGCTTAGGCAAGTAGTCGTTGCCATTGAGCAAACACAGCACCACAAAGTCGGCGCGCACCGCCGCCGACTCGCCAGGGAAGAGCTCATCCAGCTGCCGTACCAGCATCCACACGCTCAATAGTGTTGCTGGCTCCCGGGGTGCCCCGCCAATGTACACGAAAAAGTCACGCACACAAGTCGTCAGGACGCCCTGCAGGATGATATCCGCGTCGCTCCCAACGATCACCACTGAATCGGTGGGCGCCACAGACGTGTGAAGGTAGTCGATAATCTTGAGCTCCCCCTCCCCAGCGACGTGCGGACCAGACACGATCGCCGTCACGTGCTCGTAGCGGCGGTCAGACTGCAACCGCGACACGCACCAATACTCGAGCGAAGAGGCAAGGTAAGCCATCAGCTCAGTGCCGGGCGCCATGGCCAGGGGGTCCACCCCGTCCCCGCGAGCCACCCGGTAGCGGGCCTTGCGGCGTTTGCGGGCCTCAGCGAGTGCAGCCGCCGCCAATTCCTCGGCTGTCGGCGGGGGGCCCTCCTCGACAGGCGCAGGCATATCGGCAGCGGCAGCGGCGGCGGCCCCGCCACCCCCGTCCCGGGCGCGCCGCTTGGCGCGCCGCGAACGCTGAGTCATCAGCTTGGCCAGCGGCGCCGGACCGTCAAACGCAAAATAAACGGACTTGCGGGGCACGAGCGTGCGGAGGAGGCGGTCAACCTCTTGAAAGATGAGGGTGACCAGCATCGTCGGGTCGGCCGACTTTCGCGCATTGGTGTGGATGAGCTGCGCAAAGTCCACGCACACGTGGTCAAAGGAGTCGACGGACGCGGGGTCATCGGGGGGCGGGGGCGCCCGGCCGCCACCACGGCCTCCCCCGCGGCCGCCGCGGCCACCGCCCCCGCCCCGACGTACGGGCTTGACCTTGGTGACTGCGTCGGGAAAGGTGGCGACCAGCCATTTCTGGAAACCCGCAATGCCCATGCCGACAGTTTTCCACGGACAGCTTCACGACGCGAGCTCGTCCGTCGAGGTACGGCCAGTTCAGGTCCCGGCGGGGGGTGGCGGCCGGCAACAGCAGGACGTTATCCAGACGGCAGTGGAACGGATGGCGGGCACCGTCGACATTGGTTGGGAATGCACAAAACACCCAGGCGCAGCAAAAGCCGCAACGCCTCACGCCGCGGCAGCCGCCGCTGGAACGAACAACGGCGGGTGACGGCGGGTGACGTGTTGGCGCGGGCACTCTAGGCGCTCGAGTCATCGGCCGGCCAGTTGGCGAGTGAGGAAGAGGCCGTTTCCACCGCCTCTCCTGAGGGCTTGCAGCACTTTGCACTTCCCGTCGGCCGCTCACAATTCCGACTCCAAATCTTGTAGTGTGTTTATTGGAAGCCCCGCTCCCCGAGGGAGGAGGTCGTCGAGAAGCCCCCAAGAAAAAGGGCCTGGGCTGTAGCTGACGAACAGAGCCCCCGCCGTCGCCGACAGGGCTCGTGAAAGATCTCCCAGCTCGTAGCTCGTGCCCAAAAAGTGTCGACCTGTTCACGCGTGAGAACGTCAGAAGAGCGCACCGCCACCTCCTACGTCTGACCAGTGGTACGAAGACGTCCGTACCCAACATCATGATAGCTAGCTACAGCAGCGAGAGCTCTGACAATCGAAGCTTTACATACATAGATCAGGCAGGAAACCCACAGTGAGTAACCACGCCACCACAGGCAGCCGAGGCTCTCCCTGGCACTTCAAAAGCACTCCCACACCACGCATCAGCCCAATAATGGGATTGTAAAGAACACCTGCACGCATATAAGGATCACGATGCAGGATGCTACAAACAGTAGGAGCAACTGCGACAGGACGACGCCGACACGGTCAGGATAAAACCTGCGAGGGTTGAACACATGCCACACCACAAGGCGAAACAAATGGACACGCGTGCGGCGTCACCAAGAGAAAGGAGCGACAAGGTTACAGCCACAAGGAACAACCCATTCAGCAAGTGTACAGCAGTCGCGTCAGTAGCTCGTCACATAGGCATACGATACCAGCCGTCTATCACAGAACACCTCCCCCCCCCCTACTCTTAAGACATCGAGCTACCAGTCGCTCCGCCCGCCATCTGCCATCCAAACGGGAGCCCTCAGAAGAGCGCCGCCTCGCACCCCCCCCATGCTCTCCTCCCCCATCACCCAAACCCCACCCGTCCACTGTCCCCCGCTCCCAACGCACTTGGACGTCTGCATTTCCGCCGAGTCGAGGATGCTGGTCACGCGCAGAAACCGCCAACCCCCGTACACCGCAAAGCCCACCCCCACCACACACCACGCGGCGCAGACGGCCAACACCAGCCGGTATAGTACGTCCCGCTCGTCGGCCGCCTCCACCACCCCCAGCCGAACCACCCCCAACGCCAGAATGAGCTGCTGCACCGCCAGGCGGCACCACGAATGCGCCGTTCGCACGTTGCTCAGGTGGGTGAGAACGCGCCCAAACTCGGGGAGGGAGGAGAAAGTGCCCCCGACATGGCCCGCGTGGGGGGTCCCCGCCGCCTCCTCATCGTTGAGCTGGTCAATGGCGGCCAGGAAGGCACGCCGGTGGCGCAGGGGCCGCACACCAAGCTCATCGCGCAGGTCCTCAGACGTCAGCGAGCGCAGGATGACACCCGAGACGGCGTGGCCGAGAAACGCGTCCCGCTACCAGGGGAAAGAAAGAGAGGGGTGCACCAAAAAGGGCCGAGTAACGCGCCGATGACATGCCCGACGTGCAGGCCAATAAACAGGGGGAGAGGTTAGCCAGCTCAGAGCTCGTAATCCAGGTACCCAGCGATGACGCTGTTAGATTCTGCGCTAGAGCCACGGCACAGCACCCGTCTCCCGCGCCCAGTCTGCATTCACAACGAAGCGCCGAGCAGCCGCCGGCTATCCCTCTTTCCCCAACAAGTCACAAGCACCTCATCCCTGCCTGCCCCTCACGCCAAACACAACTACCCCCCCCCCTCTTCCACATAGCACACCCCTGCACCCTTCGTACCCCCCCCCCATCACCACCCAACCCCTCAACGCCCAACAGCACACGTACGTATTGGGGAAAGCCACACTCCGCCACCCACTCGGCCACCTCCACGGGCGACTCAAGGGACGGCAACCGCACCACCCCCGTAACAGCAGCGGCGTCGTCGTCGCGCCCCTTCCCCCCCCCGACGCTGCCGCAGACAGAGCTGCCACTGCTCATCCCCCCGGCGGTGGCCAGCCACGGCGGCCACAGCCACGGGGACAGTGGCGGCGGTGGTGGCGGCGGCGGCGGCGCCGTCCACGGCCACGGGGGGGCGCCGCCGGCCGCAGGGGTCGTGGCGACGACAGGTGCGCCACGCGGCCGCGCGCCCAGCAGCGGCGTGCGCTCTGTGGCGACCGCCGGCGGCGGCAACGGCAGTGGCGGCGGCAACAGCGGCCACAACGCCAGCCGCCCGTCGCGGGCGTCGCGGGCGGCAGGCGTGTTTGGGGACCGCGGCGATAGTGGCGGCGGGGGGGGGGTGGCGGCCCGCGGGGACCCGCCCAGCGAGGGCATGGCGAGGCCGCCCCCCCACCCCCTGCTCGCCCGTTGGGCGGGGTTGATCTGGGCGTGCCCCCACAGCGCGTGTGCGAGACGGCGCACGCGACCACACGCGAGGCGGTCAAGGTGGAGTGTGGGTCACGTGGGGAGGGCACGCTCACCGTGGGGCCGTCGCTTGTCCTCTTCCCCGCGGCGGTTGGGGGGCGCGCGGTGGTGGATGGGCGGCTCGAATCGGCTGACAGTCGCTGGTCAGCAACGGCTCTGGAACGAACTTGTTCCCGTACTGTAATTTGCAGTACATACATACCTAACACACATATTTACATAGGGTTCATCCCAAGTGAAGGGACGGTGTGTCTAATTGCACATGGCTGAGGGGCAGCGACCAACGACGCATGGAAGGGACCAGAACAAGGCACCCCAGACGTTCCTACTGGACTGCCACCATGAGCCCGTCGCTGGGCGGCCCCCAAAGCCTGAACATGGAGGCTCCCGACATGGACACCCGACGGCCATGAGCGCAGCCTGTGGAAGGTTGGAGGCGGGGTGGTGATCGACGTCCGGACTCGACGGGAAGAACGAGCGAGGGTAAACCATCGCAGCGGCAACAACCGTGGAACTAGGCAGAAGGCTATGCGAACGCCGCCACCCTCGTCCCCGCCGGTGGCACCCCACCCGTTAGCCCATCCGTCTTGTGCGCAGGGGACGGCGGAAGCCTCACGCCGCGTGAGGCACACATCCGCGCCGCACGCACTGGCCGCAAATCCGCGCCTGTCGCGAGCCCATCCGACATTGCCGCTCAGCAGCGGCCGACACATCCATAAGGCGCAGCCAGCCCCCACCGCCCCCCCCTCCCGTTCCCTTTGCCTTTTTACAATAAATACCGTGCCCGGTCGGCGGCGTAGAGGGCGGCGTCAGCCTCAGCGGCCGCGTCAGCCCCCCACACCCGCCCCGTCAGGGCAATGATGGCGGCGACTTCGGCGGCGGTGGCGCCCGCCCGCCGGGCGCCGCGGAGGTGGCCTACCAGCACGGGCGATGCGTGCGCACCCGCCAGCGCTGCCACCGCGCACAGCTCACGCTCACGCAGCGTCACCACCGCGCGGCGCGGGGGGGGGGGGGGGAGAGGGGGACGGCAGCATCGGCAGCGGCGGTGGTGGTGGTGGCGGTGGTGGCGGTAGTGGCGGTGGTGGTAGCTGCGGTGGCGGTGGGCGCGGCGTCAGCGGCCATAAGTGACGGAGGCGACGGGCCAAGGCTGAGGCTGTCGCCGAGGCCACGGCCACCGCCGCCACCGCCGCCGCCTGGCTCCACGTCAGCGCCAGACAAGACGGTGCCGTAGCCAAACTCCACCACCCACCGCTCCAAGGCCGGGGAAAAGCCCGCGATGCGCGACCGCACGCGCCCCCCTGCGGAACCGTAGATGGCGTCAAAGATGGCAGCACCCTTGGCGGCGGCGGCGCCATCGGCAGCGACGGCGCCGACCCCACCGGCGGCGGCAGCCCCCACCGCCGCTGCGGCCGACGCTGACGTCACCTCGGACGACGATGCCGGCGACGCCGGTGCGGTGGCAGCGGCAGCCCCCGCTCCACCCCCGTCCACTCGCCCCCTCCCCCCTGGCACCAGCCCCGCCTGCTCTACCGCCGCAGCCGCGTGGAGGACCCGCGGAAAGCCAGCAAAGACGACCGTCTGGACGAGTGCCAGCTCGTACGCTGCTGCCGCCCGCGCGGGCGGCACCGCCGCGAGGGCCGCGACGACGGCGGGGACGTTGGTGCCGGCGGCGACGTGGCCCGCCGCGAGGGCGGCGGCGCGGAGCCAGGGGGAGAGGCTGGGGGGGGCGGCGGGCAGGCCGGAAAAGAGGGCGGCGAGGGCGGGGGTGAGCGGGGTTGCCATCGCTGCTAGCCGAGTGCGCGGGGGGGGGGGGGGGGAGGGGGGGGAGGGAGGAAGGGGACGAGGGGAAGGCAGGGGGGAGCGGCTGAAGAGTGTGGGGAGGAGTAGCAGCGGGGGGAAAGGCAGGGGCGAGTGGCGGGGAGAGAGGCCGGGGCAAGGTGGGGGGGAGGAGGCAGTCAGGGGTTGATGGGCAGCTGCCAAGGACACGGCACTTCCTGAAAAGCGCAAAAGTGACAGATGAGATATCCGTGGAGAGAGGACTTGAAAACGTCTTGCTACCAGCCGTCAAAGATACCCCACTAAAGGATATGAGGGAGCGGAGAGAAAAAGAGATCTTGAGAAGAGTGTTCTGAAGCCTCCAGGGCTGTTGTCCGGGATTGGTCATTGATGGACAGACACCACTTTTTTTTACATGTCTAAATCCCAGTGCTCAGTACACTGACTCCGCACCGCCCAACCCGCCTCCACGGGAAGAAGGGGCCGAAGTGATCTACTAGGAAGGGGGGAGAGGGTGGCGAGAAGATGGTGGACAGAGTGGTGGAAGACAGGCGGCAGACAGCAGGCAGAAGAAGCAGGATGGAGAGGAACAATCATGGCAAGCAGCGAGTAAAGGGAGGAGCGTAAAAAAAGAGTCCCCCACATCGCACCCAGTTCTTGTGCCGTACAGTGGTATTGACCACTTCACTGCCTACCAATCGGTCACCCCCACTAAGTTCTCGACCGCTCACCTGCATACCGATGCCCCCCCCCCCCACACTCACGAGCACGAAACAGACACCCAGCCCCTTACTTCTTAATGTCCATCGGGATGCTGGCAGCCCGCCCTGCCGGCGCGTAAAGAAGTGAGGGGCTACAGAGGCAAAGGGACCAAGGAACGCATGTAAAGGACACAGAGAAGAAATGGAGATGGCACACCCGTACGGGCGGCGGCGCTCGTGGATGAGCTGCACGTGCCGCTTGAGGTGCTCCTTCTTGCGCAGCTTTTTTCCACACTTGGTGCACGTAAACGGGCGGGGGAGGATGCCCAGGCCGCCGCCGCCGCCGCCGCCACCACCACCCCCGCCGCCGACGCCGCCCATGCCAACGCTGCCCACGCCGCCGCCAACCATGCCACGCGCCACGCCCAGTGGCGGTGGCCCGCCGCCGCCATACCCGCCGTGGAGCCGGCCGTGCGGGTGGTGGCCACCGTACAGGTGGCCACCGGCGGCGGCGGCATCGGCCGCGCCGCCCACCCCCACCCCCACCCCCGCCGCCGCCGCCGCGTACGCCGCGTACGACGGCGGCGGGTGCCAGCCGAGCAGGTCCGACCCGTCCGACACCGTCCCGCCGCCGCCCTCCTCGTCCCCTTCCGCGCCGGCACCGCCGGGCGCGGCGGCCGGGCCGCGGGGCGACGGGAAGGCGTGCGGCGCGTCCATGATGCCGCGCGGGGAGATTTCGTCGCGCCCGCCAACGCCGCCGCCGACGCCGCCGCCGCTCATCATGCCCGCCGGGCCCGTCACAGCGGCCGCGGCGGCGGCGGCCGCGGCGGCGGCACCGCCCTTGGGCGCCCACCGGGGTGGCAGCGGGAGGGTGCCCGCCGCCGCCGTCGCTGTCGGCGGCGGGGGTGGCGGCGGCGGCCCCACCCACGGCCCGATGCGCGCCGACGTGGGGGGGGCAGGTCGGAACGAGTCAGACATCAAATAAGACCCAGAGAGCCCCAGCGAGCGGGGAAGGGCTCGATAGGCAAAGACGTCCCTCCCGCCCCCTCAGACGCCCGCTCCCACGCCACGTCCACCACCGCCGCCCACGCGACAACAATCATGGTGGCCACCGCACGCACCCGCCAGCAGGCCATTTCCACCGCCCGCCGAAGTGAAGACGGCGCACCGTGAAGGGCCAACTGGTCAGCATTGGCAGGGGCGCCGAGGGCGATCGCCGCGCGGCCCACCGCCGACCCCCCCAGCTCCCCCCTCCGCCCGGCGACGGTGGGCGCGGGCGTCAGCGGCGGCCGGTGGAGGCTGGAGCGGTCAACGCCCGGGCACGCCTGCGCGGGCGCCCACCGCTCAAACGCTGAGCGGTGGGAGACCGCCACGGACTGGGCGTGGCGGTCGGCGACTGCGGCGGCGGCTGCCGTGGCGGCCGGCGACAGGGAGGACGAGTCGATGGTGGTAGTGGAGGTGGAGGTGGGCGGGGGCGGACGGGGCTAGGGGGAGGAGCATGCAGTACGGTCTAAGTCGATGGCCAACGACGTGACGGCATCGGAGGGCGGGTGACGCGGCATGGGTACGCGATCACCGCCGTGCAACTCCTGCATGCCTCGGATAGGTGTCCCGAAATGTGAGGCGCGCGCGGCGGAATCGGTCGTCCTGCGCAAGAGGAATGGGGAATTGCAGCAGTAGAGGAGAGGAAAAGATATCCCGTTTGTCCAGAGAGAGAAAAAGACTGGTGGCCGGGAAGTCTCAAACGCTCTGGGTCTCGCGGAGAGGATAGGAGTCTTTTTTTGTTCCGCTGACGAGTCCCAATCCCTTCTCAGAGTCTGGCACCGAATCTGGAACGTTTTTTAGATCGCTACAGACTTTGGGGCAGTGCAGTGGACGAAGAGGGAGTGGCTGGGCGGGCTTCGCTTTCGGCCGAGCACAGGCCTTGAAAATACGTGGCTCAATGAAAGACTGGATTGCATACCAGTAGATCCGGCCGCGCCCCGTGACCGACGTATACAGCTGGGACCCCCTGTCCTTCGCCCTCGGCTGTTCCTCCTCCGCCCCCTTCCCCCCCCCTACGCCCCCCGACCGACGCGTCATCATGGGAAAGAAGGACAAGAAGAAGCAGGGCCTAGGCGCTGCCAAGACCGCGGCCAAGACGGCCAAGAAGGAGCAAAAGGCGGCGGCGGCGGCCCTCAAAGCGTCTGGTGAGGAGGACGTTGAGGCCATCCTCGCCGACATCCTCGCCGCCGAGGCCGCCGCTGTTGCCGTGACAGAGGCCATTGACGTGCCGCCGCCGTCGCCGCGCGTCAATGGCACGCTCGTCCCCCACCCGACCCGGGAAGGGGAGCTGCTGGTGTTTGGGGGCGAGCACTTTGACGGCGCCCGCACCTCATTTTTTTCCGACACCTACACCTACGCGCCCGCCAAGGGGGTGTGGTCGCTCTACACCAGCCCCACCCGCCCGCCACCCCGGTCGGCCGCGGCGGCCGCCTCGTACCGCGGCCACCTGTACCTATTTGGCGGGGAGTTTGCGTCCCCGTCGGGGGGGCAGTTCCACCACTTTAAGGACCTGTGGCGGTTGGACGGGGCGACCATGAGCTGGGAGCGCCTGGAGCTGCGCGGTGGCCCGTCGCCGCGGTCGGGTCACCGGCTGGCAGTGTCCAAGGGCCGCCTCCTCGTGTTTGGGGGGTTCTACGACACCCTCCGGGAGACGCGCTACATGAACGACCTGTATGTGCTGGACCTGAATGCGGACGAGCTCAAGTGGTCGTCCCCGACGACGACCGTAACCGACGTGGTACCGTCTCCGCGGTCGGGCTTCCAGTGGGTTGTCGACGATGCCGACGGCAGCGTGGTGCTGTATGGCGGCTTTTGCAAGGCGCCGCCGCCCAAAAAGTCAGGCCGCGCCCACGCCGTTGGCAAGGGGAAGAAGGGCGCCAAGGGCGGTGGCAGCGCCGCCGCATCCCTCGCCGCCGAAGAGGCCTATGACGGCCGCGGCACGGTCATGACCGACGCGTTTCGGTTGCGGCCCGACAACCTGACGTGGGCGCGGGTCAAGAAGGGTGGCTACGCCCCGTCTGCCCGCGCCGGCTTTGGGCTCCTCCCCCACAAGCGCCTGGCCGTCCTCTTTGGCGGCGTTGAAGACGAGGAGGGGGCGGACGAGGAGCTGGTCAGCCGCTTCCACGCCGACCTCTTTGCTCTCAACCTGGACCGCGGCAAGTGGCATCCGCTGACGCTGCGGCCGCCCAAGTCGGCCAAGGCTGCTGCCGCCGCGGCCGCCCGGCGGAAGCGGCGAAAGGGCCGGCGCAAGGCGGGGGGGGGGGGCGCGGGGGGAGGAGGGGAGGGCGGCACTGGTGGCGGTGGAGAGGCTCCCCAGAGCGCTGGTGGTGAAGCCGGCGGCGACGACGGCATTGGCGACGGCGCCGTTGGTGGTGGCGTTGCAGGCGGTGGCGGCGATGACTCGTCGTCGTCTTCGGATGAGGAGGAGGAGCGCGACGAGGAGCCGCCGGCCCCTTGTGGGCGCTTTAACGCTGGGACGGCGGTGCTTGGCAACACCCTCTACGTATTTGGCGGGCTGGTTGAAAAGGGCGACGTGGAGGTCACCCTCGACGACGTTTGGTCGGTGGACCTCTCCCGCCTCCACTCGTGGACGTGTGTTCAGCCGCTGAGCGCGGCAGCGTCGGCGTGGCACGCGTCCGACTCGGAGGCCGACGACGACGACGACGACGACGCGGCGGGCAGCGACGACGCCGATGCCAACGCCGACGCCGACGCCGACGGCAGCGGCGCAGACAGCGACGCCGCGGCCGCGACCGCGGCGGTGGCCGCCCGCACTCGTCGGGCGGCGACGCTCCGCTCACGGCTGGTCGCCGCCGAAGACGGCTGGACGCCCCGCCCGTCTGAGCCGCTCAAGGCGTTTGTCGAACGCACCCGCCCCCACTGGCTGGGCCTCGCGCACGAGGCGCTGGGAGAGGGCGGCAAGGCCCTCCGCCGCGCCGCTTTTGACTGGGCCCGCGTGCGGTACGAGGAGGTTCGGCCGACGCTGGTGGAGCTGGAGGCCCTCACCGCCGCCGCCGAGGCAGAGGCCGCAGAGGAGGCGGCGGTGGTCAAGGCGGAAGCCGCCGAGGGCGCCGCCCGCAAGGCTCGCAGCCGCCGGTGAGTCCCGTTGCCCCTGTGCAAAGGGGTGGGCGGGTGGGCGGGTGGGGAGGGAAGCGGAAGGCAGGGGGGCGAGGGAAGGGGTGAGGGGGTGTCGCACGGCGCGCTGCAGTGTGGGTGTAGTTGCTCCTCAGAGTGTCGGCAGAGCATCGACCCGTGACCCCCTCACCCGCCCTGCCACACGCGGCGGGTCGTCCTTGTTGATGACGGGCCAGCTGTGGCGACGGCGGGCCGCCAATGGCAACGGCAGGCCCGGCACGGGCAACAGCGGACCCGCACCGGCGACAGCCGGCCGGTGCTGCGTGGTGGGATGGAGGCTGAGGTGCGCTGCGGCACTGGGCACCCAACCTGCCTCCCTTCCCGCCGGCCTCTCTCCCATAGCGTGGACGCCTGGGGGGGGGGGGCGCCGCAGGGGAGGAGGCCCACCAGCCCCCCCTCCTCTGCTCCACCTGCGCCACCCGCACCGCGGCCCCCGCCGCCATCTGCGCTGCCAGGGCGACGAGCGCCGGCAGCGTAGCGGCGGCGGTGGCGTCGTTGGGTGGCGACGCGGCGGCGGCGGCGACGGGCGACGAGCCGGTCGCGGCGGACACGGCGGCGGCGGCGGGGGGCGGGCGTAGGAGTGGTGGCCGTGCTGGCCGCGGGGGGGGCTGGAGCGGCTGCGGTGGGCGATCCTCGTCCGCCGGCTCACACACGACCGCCAGCGACGTTGCCGCCACTCCCGACGCTGCCGCCGGGGCGGGTGCTGCTGGTGGAACGGCCGCGGCCACCTTCACCCGCCCCCCAGCTCATCCGCCCATTCCCGAGCCATGGACGCTGCTCTCGACGCCCCGCCTGGCAGGGCGGCGCCACCGTTCCCCGCCGCTTCTCTCGCGGCGCTTCCCCCCTGGTCGCGGCGGCGACGGCGTGAGCGGCCGGGACCGACGCGGCGAGCCGCCCCGCGGCCGTCCCCCATGCTCACGACCGCCTTATTTGTGCTGACCGCCCTGGCGGCGGCCGCGGTGGGATCGGCGGTCACCCCCCCCCCCCCCCCCCCCCCTGGTGGAGCCCCTATCGGCCCCCCCCCCGTGGACCCTCCTGCTTGGCACCTTTAGCGGCGCCGAGGAAAACCCGCCCCGCGACACGCCCGCCACTGGGTCTGCTCCCCTGCTACATCTGCTTGGCGTACCCCTTCGTATGATTGTTTATTTGACGGTTATAGCACCCACCTAGTGGGCGTCGCCGTACTTGTTTTGGCGGAGAAACTAAAAGACTTATGGCGGACGGTCACCGACCGTCCGTACCAGTGGGGCGATCTCGGATCGCCCCGAGCCGACGGCGCTTGCGCAAGCAGCGCCGTGGGGGACGGGCGTTGCCCCACAGCCACAGGCTTGGGCACCGACGGCCCCGCCGTCGCCGCCGCGGTCGCCACACTGCAGCGGGTCCGCGCGCCTCTGTCCCCCGCCCGACGCCATAAGAGGCGACGCCGCCGCGTCTTCCTCCTTGGCCGCCGGGTCCGGCACGTCCGCTGTTTTTCCGCCTGTAGCGGAAAAGCAGCGTCTACCGGTCATCGGTGGGCACGACGCGGCCCCGACCTATGTCGTCGCTCTCGGCGGCAGCACCCCTTGTGGGAAGCGGTTCCCTGGGCGCCCTGCCCTGCCGCTCCGGCCCCGCCTCGGCGGCGACGGTTAACCCTGGAGCCATTGGCTCCACCCTTTGGGCGGCCCTATTCCTGTGCTTGTCTCCCCTCCTCCCGCGCGTCACCCAAGTCGCGGGTGGCGGTCGCGCCCCCCGTCGAGGTGCCGCCGGTGGTGCCGGCGGCGGCGGTGGCGCTGCCGGACGGGACAACGCGCAAGACGCCGCCCCTGCCAACGACGGCGAGGACGACGACAACGACAAGGCCAACGACAGCAGCGGCGACGTTGACAGGAGCGGCAAGGACGACGACGACAACGAGGACGGCCGTCGCGCACGTGGTACCAAGGACGACGACCCTCCGCCCCCCGGCGACGACTCCGACGACGACTACAGCGACGACGACGACGACGACGACGACGACGGCAAGGCGAACGTCTACCGCAGCCCCTTCCACCCTCGCGAGGTCGCCCGCGTGCAAGCGGCGCGCCCCGTGATCCGCGGGTTTTACATCCCCCCCGGCGGCAGCCCACGGCTGCGCCGGCCGGCGCCCTTTGACGTCGTTGGTGACACGCGCTACTCGCGGGTGCAGACAAAGGTGCACGGCAAAGCGGCGCACGAGCTCGAGTTCGTTTACAACGTGTGCGCTTGGGTGGAGGCGCTGCACAACCGCGTCCTGACCAAGGAGCTTGAGCGCGAGGAGTCGGACAAGCGGGTGTCCAGCTTTGACCGTGAGACGCGGCTGTGGCTGCACCAGCTATTCGCCCTCACCTCGGCGCGGTACAAGGTCATTACCCTCGCCACACACGATGGACCGGCTTCGGAGACTCTCCGAGCGCTGGTCTTCGACAACGCAGACGACGGCGTCTACTGCCCCGCCTGGGACTTCCTCCAGAACGCCCAGACGGAGAGCTTCGTCAAGCAAGCCGCGCGACGCCACGGAGCCCGCCACGCCGCGGGCATCCGCGCCGAGAACTCCAAGCCGCCCGACAAGCCGGGCAAAGGGGACGGCCTCAAGCGACGTCGTTAAGCCACCCGGCTGGGCCTCGCCGACCCCCCGCCCTTTTCGGGGGTCGGGCCCGCCCTCTCGCGTGCCGGGGGGCGTGGCCGCGAACAAGGCACGCAACCGTCGACGCCGCCCAACCAAGTGGCAGCGCCGGCACGAGGCCCGCATAGCGGAAGACGACGAGGCGGCGGCGTCCGCCTCGCCCTACTCCACGTTGCGGCTCTCAACGGCCGCATGGGCGGCAATGGGCGCCACCAGCTGGGTGCTGCGGACCATCGTATTCGGTCTGCGCATCCCCTGGACGGCGCCGCCCGCGCCCACGCGGTCCAAGGGCTACGCCAAGCCCGACGACGAGAATGCTCGGTGCGTGAACGAGGTCAAGAGGTGGGTCGGCGCCGGCTTTGTCCGCCGCTTGAGCAAGGCGACGGGCGCCAGCTCGCTGTGGGTGTCCCCGACGTTCATCGTCCACGGACCCAAGGACCGTTTGGTGGTGGACCTGCGCCGGATCAACCTGTTCATCGCCGAGCGCAAGTTCAAGTACCAGCGCCGAGCCCACTTCCTCTCGACGCTGCTTCCCGACGAGCACTTGGTGTCCTGGGACGTCAAGGACGCCTTCTACCACGTGCGCCTGTGGCCGGCCCACCGGAAGTACTTCCGCTTCATCGTCGACGGCGTCGTGTACGAGCCGCGCGTGCGGCCATTCGGCATGCGTCTCTCCCCATGGGCGTGGACCAAGGTCTTCCGTCTTGTCGTGGCCGCCCTACGCAGCAAAGGCTACACCGCGATGGCCTACGTCGACGACTTCGCGGCGACAGGGTGCGGCACGCGCCCATCCACGGCGTCATCCGCCACGGCGGGGCGCGTCGCCATCCTAGACCTGTTCAAAACCTTGGGCCTCCACGTCCACCCCACCAAGGGCGTCGCCAACGGCACAACCGAGCTGCCATTGCTGGGGTTTCTAGTCGACACGCGCCGGCAGCTGTTGCTGCTACCAAAGACCCGGCTGGACAAGCTGGTCACTTTGGCCAAGACTCTGCTGACGTCTGCCGGCGCCAACGCCCGCACTGTATCGGCCAAGGCTCTGTGCCGCTTCACGGGCACGGCAGTATCGTGCTCCCTGGCGATTCCATCCGCAAGGTTTTACCTGCGGCGGCTCTACAACTGCCAGGGCAAGCGCACAGGGTCGACCAAGCTTTGCCACGGCGCCACCCGCGACCTCCTCTGGTTCGCCCACCTGAAGGACAACCCCGGCGTCGGACGCGCGCTGTGGGCGGACACGGTCGGCCACCTGACAACCGACGCGTCACCCTGGGGGTGGGGGGGACACTGGGGCAACACTGTCCCGGCGGCGGGGTTCTTCACCCTCGCCCAGCGCAACTGGCACATCAACGTCAAGGAGGTGTGCGCCGTGCGGTTCTCCTTGCTCGCCTTCGGCAAGCAGATGGCGGGACGCACCGGCACCCTGCGCTTGCGCGTCGACAACCAAGTCGCCATGCACGTGATCAACTCGCTCTCCAGCCGGTCTACGGCTCTCATGACAGAGCTGCGCCGACTGCACACGGTCGTCCAACGACTGGGCATCACTATCACGGCGACCTGGATCGCGTCTGCGGCCAACGTGTGGGCCGACGCGCTATCCCGGCAGCGGGACCGCGACAACTGGCGGCTGGACGACGCCACCTTCCAGCGGCTTCAAGACCGCTACGGCATCCATACCGTCGACCGCTTCGCCACCGCGCTCAACACGCGCTGCGCGCGCTTCAACTCGCTGCGGACCAGCCCGGGTACCGAGGGCGTGGATACGTTCTCCCTGCCTTGGGGCGGCAACGAGAACAGCTGGATCTACCCGCCGTTCTCCCAAGTCGCACGCGTCATCGACAAGGTCGTGGCGGACAAGGCCACGGCGACCGTGATCCTGCCCGTCTGGACGGCCCAGGAATGGTGGGGGCCCGCAGTGGCGCACGCCACGGAGGCGTGGCTCCTTCCCGGGCGGGTCACGCCCTTCTCCTCCGGGCGCGCCCGCCTGCCAGCCACCTCTCCGCGATGGCGGATCGCCGTCTTCCGCTTCGTCATCGGCGGCCACTTCCCGGCCGTCGTCCAAGCAACGCGGGCGGCGGCCGAGCGAGCCTTCCAACGCCGGCAGCGCTTCAACCGACGCCAGCGGCGGACCGGTGGTGGCGTGGCCAACGCTCGGCGCTGGCGCGTACCGCCCCCGGAGGCGGCGCTGACGGAGCTGCCGCGCGCTACTTGCGGTCGTGGTCCGTCGTCGCAGCTACGGCTGACCGATATGACGGCCACTGGCGCCGTTTCGCCGCCTACTGCTCGCGCCGAGGCGTCCGGCCTCTGCCGGCCAGCACGGCGACCATCGTCCAGTATGTTGGCTCCCTGTGGCGGCGCGGCACGGTCGTAGCCGCGTCGCTCAAGCCCCTACTGGCGGCGGTCCGCAAGCGGCACATGGCGGCGAGGTTTGCGAACCCCTGCGACGCCGAGAGCGTCCGCGAGGCCAAGTCTGGCTTCCGACGGGCGGGGCTGGCACTTCGCCCCGAGCCCTCACGGGCCGTCGCTCCGTTGCCGTCGACCGCCGCCTGGAGCCTGGCGCTTTTGGCAACCTACTCCCCTCGCGTGCTGCGGCACCAGCTGACCGCCGTTGTCTGCGCCTTCTGGTGGATGCGGCGCGCCAAGGACCTCGTGCGCTTATCCCTGGCCGACATGGACCTCCCTCCAGACGGACGTACGTGCTTCATCGTGCGCTACCACAAGACGGCGGCAGCGGACGGCCCCATCTCCCGGGAGCTGCCGTGGTCGGACACCCTTCCCGCTTTGATCGCTGTAGTGGTTTTGTGTTTCTCCTACGCCCTCCCCTTCCCCGGGCTAAACCCCTACCTAGTGTTATTTGCGCTTGTCGACATATGGGCACCACGTCCTCCCGCCGACCGTCGTCGTCCTTCCTGTGGGCTGCCACCGCCGCGGCTGCAGCCGCGAATGGGAGCGCCCGCGGGGCGCGGTATTGGGCAGGGCAGCGCGCTGCCCTGCCCAATGGGAGCGCCCGCGAGGCGCGGTATTGGGCAGGGCAGCGCGCTGCCCTGCCCAATGGGAGCGCCCGCGAGGCGCGGTATTGGCCAACCCTATCCACCCCCACCCCCGCCGCCGCCAAACGCCGCCAAATTCCTACCCCAAAAGGCGGGTCAGAGAGGGCTGCTGCCCCCCCCTCCCCCGCCCCCACCCCCCGCCCGCCCACTCCTCCATTCCCCTACCACCCTCCCCAACCCACAATCCCGTGACGACCAGAGGGGGGGGGGGGGGGGGAGGGGGGCGCCCCCCCCCCCGACCGACAGCGCGCACCGGGGCTGTGCACCCACCGGGGGACGAACAGGGGCGCGCCGCCCGTGGGCGCCACCCCCCCGCCGCCGCGGGAGCCACTGCGGGCGTCGGTCAAGGCTCTGCTGCCGCTGGTGCCGCCGCCGCCGCTGAGGGAGCGGGGGGGGGGGGGGGGGGCGCGACAGCGGCGGCAGCGACGGGTGTGGCGGTGACGGTGGGGAGAGGGGGGGGGGTGGGCGGCGCCCCCGCCTCACCCCCGCCCGTTGCCAAGGCCGCCTGGGCGTGGCACCAAGCGGTGGTGCCTCCCTGCGGCGCCACCCTCAAAATGCGCCTCACCACCTGGGCCGACGGGTCATTGTGGGAGCTGGGCGACGCGACGGCAACGGAGCGGGGGCTCCCCACCGGCCTGGAAGGCCGCTCGGGCACCCTGCGGGGCCCCGTGGGGGCGGTGAAGTGGCGCCTGTTCCCCCCCGAAGTGCTGGGGGGGTGGCTCCCCGGCGCCGTCGCGGCGGTGGCGCGGCGGTCACAAACGGCTGCCGCGGCGCTGTCGCTCACCGCCACCGTGCACCCCCGGCTGGTGCTGCTGCGCCCGGTGCAGGAGGGGCGGGGGGGTGGTACGGGCGAGAGGCGGCGCGACCGCATCCGCGCCCGCCTGCTGAGCAGGTGGCTCCCGCCGCCGCCCCGCCCACCGCCGGCGCCGCAGCGCGCAGCGTTTGCGGGCACGTGGCCGCCGACGACGCATGAGACCGACGGCCTCAGCGTCGTGCGGGTGCCCATCCCGGCGGGCATCGGTCGCCATTGACGGGTGCCGCTCCCGGCCGCCGCCGGGAGGCGCGCGATCGGCCCTTCAGCGGGCGGGTGGGGTGGGGGGGGAGGGGGGGGGGGGGGAAGGGGACGGGCTGGCCCCCTTGGAGGCGGCGGCAGCGCCCGTGCGGCGCCGTTGCCCCTGTTGTGCCCCCTTGAGCCCAGCCATGTATTTTTTGTTTTCGATGCGTAGGTACTACGCCGCACAGCTAGGCGGTGGGGATGGTGTGGGGGCGCACCCTCCATCTTCGGTGGTCGTTTGCGCGGCTGGCCACGCCCGTGGATTCCGTCGAGGGCATCCACGTGCACTCGGCCTCGGCGGGGATGAACAACCCGGCCATTGTTGTAGACCTCTTCCCCCTCACCACCCTGACACAGGGCGGCACGGCGGGGCACGGGAATGTGACCGTGGATCTGATGCCCGAGGGCCTGATCAGGGCGGCGGATGGCCGTCTGTACCTCAACGTCCACACGCGGGGGATGACCAAAGGGGAGATCCGCACTCAGCTGTGGCCGGTCAGCGGGAAAGAGCTGACCGTCACCGGTAATGTGACCGTCGCGGCAACAAAGGCGGTGGTGGCAATGGGCCGCCGGATGGATGCGCAAGGCGGGGGGGGGGTGTCTGCAGGCTGTGGGCATTGCCGCCGCGGTGGTGGTGATGGGGGCGTTGCTGGCGGTTGCTGCGACGGGGCTGCGGCGGCGACAGGCCGCCCGGCAGGCAGAGGCGCAAACGGGGGGGGCGGGACTTCCGGGAGGGGGCGCAGCAGCGCAGCCGGTGGCCATCATGGCCATAATGGCCGGTGGCACGCCGATGGAGGCGGGCGGCGTGGCGGCTGTTAGATGCTGTGTCGTCGCGGGGCGTCGACGCCGCGGTGAAAGTGGTCGACGGCGGTGGGCGCGGGCGGCGGGCGAGGGTAGTGTTGGGGACCGGAGGATGCTTGTCTGCGTCTCTCCTCGTTCCATCTCGCCTCCCAGCCCCCGCACATGAAGGATAGTGTTTCAGAAAATAAGCATGTGTCTGTGCCCGTGAACTGCATGACATGCACATTGCCATTGTCCTTCTCCCACACCCCAGCCAATGTACTGCGGTGGTACCGTCCATGTCATGGACGGGGCGCGTCGTATTAAACATATAGGGCGCGGTTGGCGGTGAGGGCAGTGGGGGGGGGGTGGGCATGGCGCCACCGACGGCGTGTGCCGCCAGCCACCCCCAGCAGGGACGCGCGGGGGTGGTCGGGGGGCGGCGACCGCCGTCGCCCCTGCCGCGGCGGCTGCCGACGGGGGGCCGCCGCCACCGCTGGCGCGGGTAGGCGCAGGGCGCCGGCGGGCCGCCAGTGGCCATGGCAGGCCCGTCAAGGGGGGTGCCAGACACCCGCACGGCCGACGGCCGGCCGGTGGTGGGTGGGGGGGGTGACCCTGGCAGCGGCGCGCGCCGCGGCACTGGGCGCCCCACCCGCCGCCCCTCCCCGCCGGCTTCTCTTCCACAGCGTGGACGCCCGGGGGGGGGGGGGGGGGGGGCCCTGAGGGCAGAAGACCCACCGCCCCCCCCATGACTACTCTACTCCACCTGCGTCCCGGCCGTGGCGGTGGCGCGGGACGACCGCCGGTGCGGGCGCATCCCCCCCCCCCCACCCCCCTCCTCTCGAGAGATCTCGCCGCGGCGCTGGCAATGGGCTCTGGCACCCCGCCGCTGTGGCCGCCCTGCGCTGGCCACTGCGGTCGGTCGGCTGGCCCCCCCCCGCTCCGCCCATGCCCACGCCTAGTTAAGAGGGCGTTTTTTGTGCAGCCTGGGTATCACAGACTCCCTCGTCTCCTCATTGGCCGACGAAGATCAATTCGATCGCCCTGAGAGGCAATTCTGTCACCGCATTGGCTCAAGAGCGAGATGTCAGGTCTTTTTCTTCCTTTGGGCCACAGGAAGTTGAAGAATGTACACGTTTTCACCTGCACCCGTTGTCGCGGCCGTGTGGGGCAGGTGAGAATAGAAAAGATTAGAAAAGAATGCATAGTGGAGCGTCAACCGTTCCTCGAAGAACGGGTGCCGGAACGAAACACCACACCTTGGTGAAGTGCCACCCACCCCACCTCATCCCCTCGCACAGCGCCCAAAGGCCACCACCCTCGCCAGGCGCACCCCCCAAAGGCTCACTACCCGCCACACCCGGGGTTGGCGAGGTCAAACAGGGGTGGGCCCGGCGCAGGGGGCGTCTTTTCACGTCTCGGGGAGGGTGCAGTCCCCCCATGACTGTGACTTTACCACCTGTGGCGGATGTACTGTCCTCTGCATCTCGGAGGCTTTTCGACCCTCACAGTACACCTGCAGACGCTTCCCCGGGGCATCTTAGAGATGTCTGAGAATGCCCGGGGTAACAGCGACAGGAATGGAGTTATTGATGGGGGAAGGGCTGTCACCTTCAGACCCCGGCCGGGGGGGGGTTGAAGGGGGAGGCGTCAAGGCGACGGGAGGGGGGGGAGGGGTGGAAATGTCGTGCAAGGGGTTGGGTAGATTCACTCGCGGGGACACACTCATGCGCAAGATCCGGGTGGCCGCGTCACCGGGGTTGCGCCCGACCGTCCCTCACGCAGGGTTGCGAGGAGTAAATTTTAACGTTGAAAGAAACGAGTAAATTATACATAAATATAGGGCTCCAGAACATGGCCTATCATAATTAATGCCACGTGTGGGCACTTTTTTGCCACACGTATCAAGCTTTCCGACCACCACGACTGCACCAAATCTGCCGTAGACCAGCCGCGACCGAGATCACAAGCCAGATTGGACTACGCGGCAGGCGGGCAGGCGGCGCGGCCCCCACCCCGCCTGGGTCGGGGGCGGCAAGCCCGCCGTGGCGGCTGGACGGCGGCGGGGCGGGCGCACCCCCGACGACACCCACCACGTGCCTGGCCGCCGCGACCCCGCCTATCTGGACGGCGGCGGCGAGCCAACGCTGGCGGCTGGACGGGAGCGCAGCTGCCCCCCCCCCCACGCCACTCACGACGAGGCCGGCGGCCTGGAACCGAGCTACCTTGCTGGGGGCGCCGCGCGCACTCGGGCGGCTGGCAGGCGGCGCGGCCCCCACCCCGCCTGGGTCGGGGGCGGCAAGCCCGCCGTGGCGGCTGGACGGCGGCGGGGCGGGCGCACCCCCGACGACACCCACCACGTGCCTGGCCGCCGCGACCCCGCCCATCTGGACGGCGGCGGCGAGCCAACGCTGGCGGCTGGACGGGAGCGCAGCTGCCCCCCCCCCCGCGCCACTCAACGCTTGGCAGGCGCCCTGGACCTGAGCTAGCTGGCCGAGTCTGGGCATGTGTTCGCTTTTTTTGTTTCCCAGCGTTGTCAGTTGCTATGGTGCGAGTGTGAAACGACAAAGTCTTTTGGATGCTACTGCTACGACGAAAAAAGGGAAGCAGAAGTACCACAGAAAGAGTGTGTAGGAGCACTGTCACAGGGAGGTTGATTCCTGTGTCATGCGCAGCGAGCTATCATCTGCTTCTCGGTCGTCGGGAGTAGACCCATCGTCATGGCCTGCTTCCATCTCGCGAGCAAACTCGTTGAGGGCATTGCCCATGTCCACCTCGTCCTCATCAAACGCATCGCCGTCGTGGACGCCATCCAGCTGGACGGAACCGGACCCGAAGACCTGCGCCGCCTCCGTGTCAGGACCCATGCCAGGCGGCATCTGCGGCAAGGAGCGGCTGTTGAAGTAGACAAAAAGGAGCTTGTGTAGTCGATCGTACGAGAGCCTCGATCGCAGCTTGCTCTGGATGTTTGCCGCGTTTGAAAACGACCGCTCTCCAGCCGCAAATCCGACGGGAAGCTTCATGACCTTGATGGCCACCGCCTGCAGATGGGGGACGCACGTTCCCCACAGCTTCCACCACGCCAGCGGGTCGTTGACGGTGCCCGCCTGCCACACGCTTGGCAGCACGAAGTGGCCGACCGACTTGGCTTTGAAGCCGGTGTACTCGCCCATGATGCTGTCAGCCGTTGCCGTCGAGTAGTTGGCTGGTAGGTCGACCTCGTTCTTGATGTTGTGGAAGGCGATGGCCAGCTTGATGTCGTGCGCTGCAGCCATGCTGCAGAGAAGGTCCAGCGCCTCAGCCAGCTCGGGGGTGTCCGGCTGCGCCGGATGGTCGGCATATCGCGGGTCCAGCACGTACGCCAGCGAGTGCACAGCGCACAGGGCATAGCTCTTGCGCTCTAGGAAGCACTTGATGACGTGCTGCCGCAGCATTGTGCGCGCAGAGGACTGCGGGTACTCAAAAGAGGTGAAGTGCTGTTGCAAGCGGAACATCGCTGAGCGCACCTTCCCCAAGCCCCGACCGTTGCTCTGGGCGTTGTCTAACGCCAGCTTGAGAGGCCCTAGCAGCTTTACCACCATGTCTAGTAGCTCCCAGTTTGCCTCGTCCTTGACCGCGCGGGTAGCGTCTGCCGCCGCCTTGCGTTGCTCTGCGGTTCCCGAGTTGATGCACTCGTTCTTGAAGGCGGCGTCCACAACCGCCTTCTCCATGGCACCTTGCGTCTGTAGAAGCACGCTAGCCGCCGTCACCTGGGAGCTCCACCTGGTGCTGTTCGGCCTCTGCAGCTGCACCCTCTTCTCGTACTCGGCGACTTGACACCGCTCCAGCACCGACTTGGGGAAGGCGCGCGTCTTCCAGTACTGGACCATCGAGTTGCAAAATGCGAGGGCGCGCGCGATGTCCGGATGCTTGGCAATGTCCCCGTGCAATAGGTCCAGGCAGTGGGCGCCGCAAGGGATGATCAACAGCCAGGGGTAGCGCTCCTTGAGCATGTCCCACACCGCCTTCATCTTGGACTCGGTGTCGGACACAAAGGCGCACACGTTGCGCGCTCCCAGCGACTCGATGCGCTCTATGAAGAAGCGCGCCGTGTTCTCCGCCGTGTGCTTGCTCTCCCCCCACACCTTGGTCTCGGCGTACACTGGCTCAGGAGTGAACAGCATGACGTTGTAGATGCTGTTGTTGAGGCGGTCCGTCCACCCGTCGCCGCCCAGCACAATGTCACCGTCCGCAATGCTGCGGCGCACAAACATGTTGACCACCTGCGTTTGCTGCTTGAACTCCTTCTCCAGCAGAGGGCCCGAGAGGGAGTAGCGCGACGGGGGAGCGTAGGCGGGGTTTAGCGCCCGAATGAAGTCGATGAACTCAGGCATGGCGGTCGTGTTGAGCGGCATTGCCCTACGGAAGATCCACCGCGCACACTTCACGTCAATGGCAGTGGAATTCTTTGAAGACATGGTGCGCACAAAGTTGTCGAGGGTGCCCGTTTCGCCGGTGCCCGTGGAGGTTGAGGCAGAGGCGGCTGCCGCCCGCAGCCTCACAGCGGCCCCGTCCCCGTCTGCCTCCAGCGATGCCAGCTCCGCCGCGTACTCTGCAGCATCTCCACTGCACATCTTCTCCACAATGC
The DNA here is from genome assembly GCA_009829735.1 of Pyropia yezoensis. NCBI lineage: Eukaryota > Rhodophyta > Bangiophyceae > Bangiales > Bangiaceae > Pyropia > Pyropia yezoensis. The sequence continues at coordinate 17,856,009 of CM020619.1, read as the reverse complement.
GCTTCAGCAAGAGGATCTTGACGCTCCGTGGCGGCTTGCACGTCTTGCCTACGATATGCTTCTTCACCCACGTTGGGTTTCGAAACATCTCCCTGCCACAAAACACACATTTGACATACTGCGCCTTGCTAGCCCCCACCGTGTGCTCCCACACGGGGTCACGCGGCGCGCCCATCTGGAAGCTGGAGACGCCGGTGCTTGTCGCCTGCGTCAGTCGACGCCCTGGTTGTCGTGCGCGCCGACCAGTTGGGGCCCGCCGCCTGCCAGCCGCCCGAGTGCGCGCGGCGCCCCCAGCAAGGTAGCTCGGTTCCAGGCCGCCGGCCTCGTCGTGAGTGGCGTGGGGGGGGGGGCAGTTGCACTGTCATCTGGCCGCCAGGGAAGGCCCGCTGCTACTGTTTCGAAGTGACTTGGCAGGAGCTCCCTCTGTGCGTACCGGCGGCGGCATCGGCCCTGCTCGAGTGATCGCGTCATTGGATGCCTCCGACGGCTCCTGGGACTGCAACTGTCACAGACCTGTCGTCCGCGCCAGCACAGGCCATGGAGGGCTTGAAACGTCAACCGTCAAAGGCGAGGCGCTCGCGTTGTGGTCACCAGACGCTTGGCTTGGAATGCGTGACCTGGCAGACGGCCGGCACAGATACGTGCTCAGCATCTGACCTCCGGTCGGGATGATTCAGGACCGTCGACTATCTGGACACGTGCTTGTCAACGTGGCAAAATAGTTCACTGATGATTAGCATATTTATGCATATATTACACTATACTTATACTATATTTTACGGCCTCAGAGTATATTTTTAAAATCTTGCAACCCTGCCCTCACGGCCTCTGTGACGTGGGGTGAAAATTGGGGTCATGAAAAAACCCCAATGTTCTTCTCAGCCACTCACAGGGCTGCACGTTTCTTTGAAAAGGCTAGTGTAAAGAAACCCAGGCTGCACACCTTAACTAGGCGTGTGCCCTGGCTTGTGTTTGGGTTTGATCTGTTCCTCTTCTCTGTCTTTTTTTCTTGACATCGCTCCCCGCAACCCCCACCCCACAGCATCAATTAAATAGGCTCATACGTACACCTCCATGCCCACCCCCCCCCCCCCCCACCTCACCTCCACCTCCGCCTCCACCCCCACTGTCCACGCCCCCCCTGCCCCTCAGAGCGCGTCTGCCGCCTTGCGCGCCCGAAAGGCCATGGCGCGGAGGATGTCCGCCTCGGCGCGCACCCGCTCCCCGGCTGGGCACCCTGCTTCTGCCGCCCCTAGTTCCCTAGGGCCACTGCCACTAACCGTAATGCCCGTCGACCACACCGCCCCCAAGTAGGTCTTGTCACAAATGTTGAAGACATACTAATGCGATGAGACGTTGTGGTGGCCTCGGCTGCCCTGGGCACGAACGACACGCCGTCCATCACCCTGTCAGGAAGGACACCCCCGCCCACGCCAGGAAGGACACCCCCGCCCACGCAAAAACGCCGCATTGACGCGTTTCGCATGATCGAGGGACACGCCCCCGTAGGTCCGGATCATGTTGGTCCACCTGTTGTACAAACGGGCCGCTACCCTCCTCGACTCCAGTTCGTCGCCCCGAAGTCTTTTGTTGCTGGGCCTCGGTGTGAACGACATGGGCAGTTCACCTCCGTGGTTCTCCAGCCACGCGATCATGTCCTTGACGAGAGGCCCTTGCCGCGCATGCAGGGCTCGCTCTGCACGACTTGCACGGTCCGCCTCCCACTCAAAGTCCTGGTCGGTGAGCCACTGCTCCTCCGCCGGGTCACCAAGTCCACGCTGGAGCCGCACGATGTGCAATCGGGTGCCCAGTCGCCCCTTAGTGTCACCGATCCGCATATCCCCGTTTTTCTCCTTGTACGCCACCAGCTCGGCGCGTAGCTTTCGCCACTCGTCAGTGTCCCCAACAATAGGGACAAGCGGGACAGCCGATAACGACGGCGTATTGTTGTTGAGTGCCGCTATGCCGTGTCCTTCCAGCAACCGGTAGACGGCTCGCTCCACCGCGGCGACCGCCATGCGAATGGGAATGTCCCCATCCGGGCCCGTGTAGTAGTAGACGATTGTCCGCCAAAAAGCTTTCGGGTGTCGTCGATAGTGGATGTCAAACGGGGTCGGGTTGTCGCCTCCAGCAACAGCTTCGTGGTGCGCGATGTCCCGGTTGTTGAAGGCACCCTGGACGGTCGTCATTACCTTAGTATCCAGGTAGCACCGCCTGCCACAGTAGACCGCATTGACGCACGTCTTGCAACCTCCCTTCTTGACATGGACGTAGACATAGACAAACTTTGCCCTGCTCTCCTCCGACCGTACCTTTCTGGCTGCCGGGTCGGTTGCCACCGTTTGAGGATGCAGCACGCCTTCTGCCGCCGCACGCGCGGCCTCTTCCAGAATCGTAGGCATCGCCTTCTTGAGCATCCGCATCACCTTCCGCCACTTTCGTTTTTCGGAGCGGGTCGCCCCGGGCGGGAAAGCGTGACGCCCCGACCGGTCCGCCTGGCCGTCGAGTGACACCCAAGGGGCTGTCCGCGGGTCATCTTTCACGGGGGAGACCCAGTCACTGCGCATGGCAGTCGTCTTGGTGCGGAGCGGGACGCGCATCTCCCCAAACACACCATTCTTCTTGCTGTACCTCGTGATGGACAGGCGCAGTCCTCCACTGCGCCGGGCGTCCGTGCTGCGACCTGACGGACTTGGTGCCTGGGCCTTGCCAACGTCCCCGGGGGCGTCACGACCGTCGTCGTCACCGTCGTCACCACTGTCGTCGTCGCCGCTGTCAACGACGCTCCAGTCGACACCCCGCCGCTGCAAAAGGTCGTCCTCGCCCAGGCCTTCCGTACTGTCGTCGGCACCGCCACCAGCAACGTCCTCGTCCTCTTCCTCCGCACAACCAACACCACCAACGTGCGCGGACTTGCTCCCTGTCCTTGCTTCCAACACACCGCGGGAGACCTCTTCCACAATCGCAGCGTCCGACCGGGTGCCACACCGCAGTCGTCGCTTGCGCGACCGCCCGACGGGGACGATTTCCTCACCCGAAGAGTCTTCAGACATACAAGGCGACGACCAGCGCGAGGCAGACGTGGTGGTTGACCCTTCCACTTGGCGGGGAGATGCGGGCGATGAGGCGGAGGTCGTAGACGAATCACCCACCAGGATGACGGGGGACGCCGTCGCAGGGACAGACGCGGCGGGCACCCGTTTCCCTGTACCGTCTTCAATGGACCGTCGCCCAGCTCTTGGGCCGGTCGGCGGGCGTCCACCTGTGGAGGGCTGTACACCCGAGACCGTCGTGTTGTCTTCGTGCTGGGCCAGCCATTCAGTCATGGCCCGCTCCAGACGCGCTTCTGCGTCCTCGTCCTCTTCTCCGCTCTCCTTGTCGTCGTCCTGGGTGGGCGTGGCACTGGCCAGCAGATGCGCTTCTGCGTCCTCGTCCTCTTCTCCGCTCTCCTTGTCGTCGTCGTGGGTGGGCGTGGCACTGGCCAGCAGATGCGCTTCTGCGTCCTCGTCCTCTTCTCCGCTCTCCTTGTCGTCGTCGTGGGTGGGCGTGGCACTGGCCAGCAGATGCGCTTCTGCGTCCTCGTCCTCTTCTCCGCTCTCCTTGTCGTCGTCGTGGGTGGGCGTGGCACTGGCCACGGCGCCGCCGCCCATCACACCTCCCCGGCTACTGGCCCCGGCCGCTGCACTCACACCTTGCCGGTTGTCACCGCCGCCGCGCCCACTTGGGGGCCGCGTGCCTCTGAGCATAGTGCTCCCGGCGCCTGCTGCAGCAGGAGGCCGCACAGTAGGGGGTACTCCTACAGAGCGACGACAACAAGCCCCGTGCGCCGCCCCCCCCGCATTCCCGTCAGACACCTCCCAACCTAATGTGCCGGGGGGACCAGCTGGGAGGCTGGGCGGAAAGCCATTGCAGACACACGGGCCAGGGGAAAGACCTCCTAAATCCGGACGATAGTACAGACCCAGGGGAGGGGCGTGGGTCCACGGTACAAAGCCTTGCGGGGCAAATGGGAAGATCCCCGGCCCAGGAGGGAAGGCGTGCGGCCCCGACGCGGCAGCGAGTGCGCCAGGAACGAGGCCATGCGGGCCAGGAGGCAGGGTGTGCGTCCATGGTGAGCCACCGTGAACTACTTGGCCACCGTGACCAACTGGGAAGCCATACGGGCCATTTGAGAAGCCATACGGACCACCGGAACCTTGCGGGAAGGCGTGAATCCCCGGAAGAACGCCATACGGACCAGGTGAAGAGGCGTGTGGCCCCGGCGCAATGCCGTACTGGCCAGCTGGAGAGGCGTGAGGTCCCCATGGGAAGCCATACTCGCCAGGTGGGATGGCAGGCAGGCCAGTGGACGCACCTGGCTGACCAGAAGCAGGCAGAGTGATGGCGCCACGGGGGGCACGACGGCTTCGCTTTCGCCCACCCTTCCGCAGTGACGTCGTATGTGGCATTATGGCAGCAACACAGTCGGTCGGTATGTACCGAGGATGGCAGGTGTTTTACTGCACCACACCTCGCACCACCGACACAGAGGGCGACCGCCTGGCGGACAGGGACACTCACCACCTTCGCAGCACTCCAGGTGGGTCACAGCGGTGAGCGGGGGGAAAGGCAGACGAGCGGCAACCGGGCTACGCCGAGGGCGTCACCGGTTAAAGGCCCAGTCTCGTCTGCCTCTCCCCGCGCCCGCCGGGCCCGGAGGACAGGCGGGGGAACCGGGTGGGGGATGGAGGAAAAGTCTCGTCTGCCTCTCCCCGCGTACGCCGGGACCTGAGGACAGGCGGGGGAGCCGGGTGGGGGATGGAGCAAAAATTGACCCGCGGACAGGGGAGCACCACACCGCACAACACCACACCACCAACTCAGAGGGCGACCCCCAGTCGGGTACGGGCACACCACACCACCAAGTCCGAGGGCGACCCCCGGGCGGGCAGGGGCACACCACACCACCAACTCAGAAGGCGACCAAGAGCGAGGGCGACCCCCGGGCGGGCAGGGGCACACCACACCACCAACTCAGAAGGCGACCAAGAGCGAGGGCGACCCCCGGGCGGGCAGGGGCACACCACACCACCAACTCAGAGGGCGACCAAGAGCGAGGGCGACCCCCGGGCGGGCAGGGGAACACCACACCGCACCGCGCTCACCACCACGTGCGAGGGCGACCCCCGGGCGGGCCGGGGCACACCACACCACCAACTCAGAGGGCGACCAAGAGCGAGGGCGACCCCCGGGCGGGCAGGGGAACACCACACCGCACCGCGCTCACCACCAAGTGCGAGGGCGACCCCCAGGCGGGCAGGGGCGCACCGGTCCGTCCATGGCCACCAGGACCACGGGTAGCTCATGTGGTGCCTGGGAAGCGTTAGTTGTGGGTGGTGAATGGGCGGCCATGCAATGGCTGCGGATGAAGGAGATGGTGACCGAAAAGCACACAGGCACCCACGCGGGCAGCTTCGGGACGGCGCGCCCGCCTGCCCGCCCGCCCGCCACATGCCTGCCTGCACGTCCGCCTGCCCGCACACCCGCTCACCCACACGCCCACCCAGCCAACCACCCGCGGTCCTCGACCGCCGCGACCGCCGCACGGTACGAATAGGAAAGTACCGGGCCGGCCGAAACGTGATATGACTACGGTATGATATTAATATTGAGTCTACGAGGACCGCCCAGTTGAAATTTATAGAGCAGAACGGGGGTTGTGGTGAGTCGGTGCAAATCCTCCTCGTAGTCTCGTAGGTGCGCTTGTCACTGGGCGTGGGGTGTGCCTCAGCCGGGAGATTGTGGAATGTGAGATTCATCCAACGACAAGGTAACAAGGCCCACGGACAGCATCTGCTTCTGCGGTAAAGCCTGCTTCTGCGGTAAAGCCCAGTCTTTTAACGCACACCATCCCGACAGACCGTCCCACAAACCACAACTTTTGGGTCGGCAACGTACGACGTACGTGTCCATACCCACAATGTAAGCCCCGGTCCTGCCCCATACCCACAATTTAAGGCCCGGTCCTGCCCCATACTCACAAGTTAAGGCGCGGTCCTGCTGCGCTGGGTCGTTCATTGTCCCGAGACCTGCTTCTGGCGACACCCCGGGCCCCCAACCCCCCCCCCCCCCCCCCCCCCTCTCTCCTCTCTCCCCCTGGGTCACCGCCTGCATGGTGGGGGACGAAATCGCTTGCGCCGCACCACACCACACCTGCCCCACACCGACAGACGGGCTGCTACAAGTGCAGAGGCGCTGGCCTCCCCTGTATCATGTGACTCAGCATCACTCTGTCGCGCCCGCGCCCTGCATCACTCTGTCGCGTCCCGTGGTCACATACTACCATGTCCGCCCCTTCGCTCTCGTCACCGGCGACCCGTTCCCAAATTCATGGCATGGCTTACGCCCCTCGCAAGGGCCCCGTGCGTGTGTGGACCACAGTGCCCGGTGCCCGGGTGGCCTGCTGCTGCGGGTTTGTAATGATCACGGCGCAACAGGGTGAGTCACGTACGAAGCCGCGGCTGTCCCTCTTCTTCCGTCCACGGAACTGTCATGCGGCTCCGGTCGGCAAGATCGCGCGGACGGATTAGGCGACGGAGCGACCAGTTCACAATTCAGACCACAGGATAAATCGTGCAATTTGGGCGACGACACCGTCTGACACAGGCGGAGCACAGGCGGAGGCGGGGGTGGGGGGGTGGGGACGAAGAAGGCCCCGACTAGAGCCCCTCTGCTGTCCTTCCTTTGCTTTGGGGGAGACCACGCGCCCACCAAATACCACAGACGCGAGAGCAGAGGCCGACCTGCCGGGGACTGGCGGCGAGGCAACACGACTTCCGCGACTACACCACGACTTCCGCTGCTGGCTGGCAGGTCGGGCAGTGACCGCTGGTACACCGCGGCTCCCCGCCCACCCTTTCCACATCGCCCTCAGCTCACCTCGCGTCTACGCACTTCCCTCAATCACCAAGGAGACCGGCTCGTGTCGTCTTCTCTGCACCATGTCTGGGTCAGGCCTTGGGCTGGTGGATTCCTGCACTGTGACCCTGGTGGGTCGCTACTACTATCCCGACAGCTGGAATCTGCGTATGGTACGTGGTACACGCGTGAAACTGGTGCGGAATCCAAAGAACAAGGTGGACCCATGTGCTGTGGAAGTATATGTCAACAGTACTATGGTAAGTGGGCGAGGCGACGTGTTTCACATGCTGCCTGTCACGAGGGGTGGAAGAACGGACCCGTTCTCATCGGCCGAGCTCAGGTCACAACTCCTACCGCCCTACCGCCCCTTGTGTGATGACCACCCTGGGGTACTGACTGCAATGCCAATACACTCCCCATTCTCCCCTACTGAGACCCACTCGGCGGTCCGACGCTTGTCACTGTGCTTGTCCGTCAATGCGTCTTGGAAACCTCACTAATATTTACGGTGTATATGTCATACAGGTCGGCCATGTGGCTCGTGTACACGCTGGGAGCCTGTCTTCCCGTATGGACAACATGCCATCCGACATACACATGACAGCTGAGCTTGGTGGCGTGAGTGGTGACCCGGGGCGGATGCATCCCGACATGGACGTTATTGTTTCGCTGTGGGGCTAGATGGACACTGTCTTGGTTCTCTGAAGTGAGCGCGCTCGTACAGGGGGGGGTGGCCAACAGCCGTGCACCCTTGCTCGGCTGGGTAGCTGGGCACACCTTTGCCTCTATAGACAAGAGGCAACGGAACAGACAGGGGAACAGGCAACAAGGGAACCCTCTGAGGTAACGTACAGTTTCGAGCGCCCACCGGTGCGGCGTGGCCGCTGTCTCGGCCGCTGTCTCGGCCGCTCTCTCGGCCGCTCTCTCGGCAGCTCTCTCGGCCGCTCTCTCGGCCGCCCGTGCGACCACCAACCGGCTCGGCCACAGGCGCCCCGACCGGCGCACCTACCGGCACACCCACTGGTGCGGCGCGACCGCTTTCTCGGCTGCTTTTTCGGCAGCCTGTGCGGCCACCGAAGCCGGCACACCCACCGGTGCTGCGCCACCGGCTCGGCCGCCTAAGCGGCCCTAGGCATGGCCGCCGAGCGTGTCGCGCTCACCATCCCCCCCCCCTCCTCCCCGTCCCGGGACAAAGACAGACGAGGGGCCAACGGGCTACGCGCAGGACGACACCTCTGGTAGGCCCACTCTGGTCTGCCTCCCCCCGCGAACTCCGGGATCGGAGGGGAGGGGGGGTGGGGGGAGGGGGGGGGTGGGGTGGGACAGAGATGCAAAGAAGCCCGGTGGGGGAGGGGGGGAAGGGTGGGCAAGCGCGGTGGGCGGGTGGGAAGGGGCAGACGAGGGGCAACCGGGCTACGCACAGGGCGTCACCGGCGAAACGCCCGCGCGCTCGTCCGCCCCTCCCCACACACACACCGCGCTTGCCCACCCTTCCCCCCCTCCCCTACCACCTCCTCACCCCCGCCCCCCCACCCCCCCCCCCACTCTTCGTACCTTGACCGGGATGTGGCAACAGGGGGCGGGCGCGTGCACGACCAAGGCGGGTGGCGGGCTTTATCGGCCGGGGAAAGGGTGGGGGACGGGGTGGGGAAGAGATGCAAAGAAGCCCGGTGGGGGAGGGGGGGAAGGGTGGGCAAGCGCGGTGGGCGGGTGGGAAGGGGCAGACGAGGGGCAACCGGGCTACGCACAAGGCGTCACCGGCGAAACGCCCGCGCGCTCGTCCGCCCCTCCCCACCCACACACCGCCCTGTACCCACCTTCCCACCCTCCCCCACCACCTCCTCACCCCCCCCCCCCCACCCCCCCCCCCACTCTTCTTACCTTGGCCGGGATGTGGCAACAGGGGGCGGGCGCGTGCACGACCAAGGCGGGTGGCGGGCTTTATCGGCCGGGGAAAGGGTGGGGGACGGGGTGGGGAAGAGAGGCAAAGAAGCCCGGTGGGGGAGGGGGGGAAGGGTGGGCAAGCGCGGTGGGCGGGTGGGAAGGGGCAGACGAGGGGCAACCGGGCTACGCACAAGGCGTCACCGGCGAAACGCCCGCGCGCTCGTCCGCCCCTCCCCACCCACACACCGCCCTGTACCCACCTTCCCACCCTCCCCCACCACCTCCTTACCCCCCCCCCCCACCCCCCCCCCCACTCTTCTTACCTTGGCCGGGATGTGGCAACAGGGGGCGGGCGCGTGCACGACCAAGGCGGGTGGCGGGCTTTATCGGCCGGGGAAAGCGGGTGCGCTGCCACCAGCGGCGGCGTTGACAGTGCGGAGGCGACGGCGGAGGCCGCGTTGGCGGCGGAGGCAACGAGAGTGTCCGTCAGAAGTTCTTTCACATGTCACACATCGTCACATGTGACGACGGCACCTACAAAAACAGCTCAGCCGTACATACCGTCACGACAGAAAATGGAGTACATATTGTTTAGGCGATATTTCCCGATAACCGGATGGCGCGACAGTGCAAGCTGCAGCCAGGCTGATCCACACCCCATCTGGCCTGCGCGACCAAAGACGGAACGGTCGGCGAGGAGAGCTCTCCTAGCGTCAACTGTATGGGGATTGAGGCAGCCGGCGTGGGGGGCGTGGGGGGTGTGGGGGGCATGGATGACGCCGCACCGGGCGGCGGCCGCCCGCCGGCCATGACGCCGCACCGGCCGGCGGCCGCCCGCCGGCCACGAGCGGCCCCAGTGCCACAAGCAACCCGACTGCCACGGCTTCCGGGGGGATCAGCGCCCATTTCCTCCTCTGGCGAGTAGGCCGTGACGGGACTCCCCGTGGCGCCACTGGGCCACTGCCTGGCGCGCGCTGGTGCACCACCGGCGGACGCGAGTGACGGCGCCCGGGTAGCCACGGGAGCCAACGCCGTGGCGACACCGGGCAGAGCCATCAAGTTGACCCCGTCAGGGCGCCTGCGCCGAGGCTGCGCCGCGGCGCGCGCTGCGGCCTGCCGCAGCACCGTTCGGGGGCGACGGCCGAGGCGGCGCGGCCCGCGGAGGCCAGTACAAGACCGCCTGCGGTGGGAAAAACACGGATGCTCCAACAACCCACCTGAAGACGACAGATGTGCGGAGCGTATTCGCGCAGGGAGGTGGGCGGGAGGCGCGAAGACGACGGACGTGCCGGGCCGGCGAGAGAGTGAGAGCGGCGAGAAGCGGCGGGGGGTTTTCATCGTCAGCCAATCGATCGGAGTCGGCCGGCGAAGAGGGCAAGTAACAAAGCAGAAGAAACCAGCTCGTGGACCCTCCCAGCTCTCCCCTTCCCCCAATGCAGTGAACACAGTGGCCACCGAGTCACAAGCACCCCAGCGACAGGCGCCCCTGCTAGTGGGCCCTCCCCCCAGCCGGTACATTGCCCACATGCACGAGATCCGCTCCACCCCACCGACCGCCCAAGACTCCCGCCCACCACGCATCCCACGGAGTGTCAGACTGTGCCACATAGTCCATGTCCCCAACAACGTGGAGGTGTGCCTCTGCGCGCGACAACATGACGTTCATGCGGCGCCTATCCCCGGTAAAGCGCATCATGCGTGCCCGTGTCCGTCGGTCGTCTCCGGGGATTGAGCGGGCGAGTGATAAGAACACACAGTCCACGGAAGCTCCCTGGGAGCCGTCCACGGTTGACACGTCCACAGTGTACTTGTAGGGCGACTGCTGTGGGTGACGGATGGCCGCACGCACTCGCCGCACAGCCTCGACGAGCAACCGCCGCTGTGCCGTGTACGGGCTCAGCACGAGTACGCGTAGGTCACCCGTAGGATGGCACGCCCAGCCACGCAGAACGTTCCGCAGCTCGGCTTCCACCACGCGCACCTCCACCTCATTCGAAACAGCCTTGGTGTTTGGATTGAAGTGCTCTTGTCGATCTTGCGGTGGTAGCTGGGAGGTGCTGGTAATCTCAAGCGGCCTCCGAGACGCGCGTGCCAGCCAGTCGGGCCGTAGGGATGCAGCATTGTCCCATGACACCTTGTTCCCCATCATACCGACGCCAACAGGGATTAAAGGGTAAAACAGGCCTCCCACTATTGTCCAAAAGATCGGTCGCATTCGATGCTGGTGAGTGAGGGTGAGGTGCGGGTGGTCTCGTTGGAGGCGCTCAAATACGCTGTCGCCCATTGCGAGGAGGTCGCCAGTGTACCGGATCCCACTGCACGGCGGCAACTGTGCGGGGTCGCCCATAAAAACCACACAGCGCGTCATGCCCGCGGCGTCGTCGCCCCCCTCCCCGGCAGCCCGGACGACAGCAGACACGGCCGCAGGGATGCTTGTCGAAGCCGCCTCGTCCACGATGATGGCGTGGTAGCCGAGCTTACCGATGACGTTCCCCGTCGAGGTGGCGGTAGTAGTCACGACGACGGGAGCACCCCGAGCGACTTGCGAACGCAGTTGCCGCACCGATCTCTTGACGGCCGCAGTTGCCTCCAAGAGCTCGTCCCCTGCCGCTTGTGCTTCACGGACGCTGGTTGGGCAATTCGAGTCGGAGGCCGCCAATCTCTGGCGCACGTGCTCATGGGCCGCCGCTGCCGCCTCCTGTCGCCTGACCACGTCGGGGTAGACGCGCGGTAGAAGGTCCTTGACAACAGCGTCAATGTGCGTGGCGGCGATCGGATCGCCCTTTGGTGGTGCCAGCCCGACTCGCAACAGCACGGGCATCCGGGCCCCCGACACGGGACCAAACGCCTGGGACAGGCTTTCCAGGTAACGCCGACCCCAGTCATGAACTTCCAGTAGCGTGTGTAGAGACAGCAGCGCCGACACAATCTGGTCACATGCGGCATTGGTCCTCGACACCAGCAGGAGCCTCGTCGTGATCGGTCCCCCGCCGCACCCACCGCCGCGCCGAATCAGCTCCATGGCCACCCCCAGAATGGTCCGCGTCTTGCCCGTGCCTGGTGGACCCGTCACGAGTACACAGCCGACACGGGGCCCGCCAAAAGCATCCGCGACAGCCCGCACGACTCCCAACTGGGACTCGTCCAGCTCGACCGATACGTCCAGAGGGGGGGGGGCGGCGGAGGTTGTGCGTTCGGCCACGGCTCTGGCATGACCGGCGACGACGTGCCTGGGACAATGACAGACGACGCTTCCGTCGGAGCCGGAGGCTCAAGGCTTTCCCGTACGGCACGTGGCAAGCGCATCCATTCTCCAAGACCACTGTACTCGCGCCAGTCAGACACGATGCTCATCGACAGGGTCACGACCACAAGCCCGGCCATTCTGGTGGCGCAGGATACTAGGTCGGCATCCGTCCGCCGTACGGAAAGCCAGAGCGGCGTCGAGTTTCTGGTGCCAGCGTCACGGCCCTGCAGGGTGGTGCTCGTCGTCACTGCCTCACGACACACACACACCGCATCAATGGCGGTGCTGTAGGTGCAGCGACTCCCCTTCCCGTCCTTGTTCCCGCCGTCATCGGTGTCTGGGACTGGGACCCAGATATTGCAGAGATCGCCTGGGGAGGCATTCGCCGCATACGTAGGTTGCCGTAAGCGACGGTCATTGTCATCTCCATCATCGTCGGTTAAGTCATCCGCTCGTGTCTGGAGGGGGTGCTCTTCGACAAGGATGAGCTTGTCCACCGTCTCTGCTTGTTCGGCCTCGGTGTGGGTAGCCGCCACCACGAGCGAGCTGCCATAGTGAGCTCGCAGTTGCGCAGTGGGTGCGTGGACCGAGACAGGGTGGTCGGGGCGACGACGATCACTGCCATTCTCCCGGTACACCTCGTCGGCGACTGTGGAGACTGTCAAATTGGCCTTGGCGGTCACCAGCCGCAGTACGCGGCACCGCCACTCGGCCGCCGATCCGGTCGCGACATCCCTGTCCTCCCCGTCATCCAGGTGAATGACAGAGGCCGGTATCCATGGTGACGTGGAGTTCACCAGGGCGCAGACGCCCATGGCTCTGCGCTGTGCCAGGTGCCCAGGCAGTTCCGGGAGGTCACCGACGTCTGTCAATTCTTGTGGTGTACAGGAACCTCCTCCTCCGACTGCTCCCAGGGGCTGCACACCAGCCACTGGGACGGTACCACCGCGCACTGGGTGCGCCGTGGGACCTTGTGCAGCGTCAAGACCGCGTACATGGACGGTTGCCACCGACGATGACTCTTGAGGTAGAGCCACAAGCCCCTCTTCCTCGTCGTCATCGATAATCTCGATGGGGTCTTCCATTGTGCCTGACCCGCTTGTGCGTACACGTACAGGCTCGCACGCGTGCTCACGTACATGCCGCGCGGCGGCGGGGCCGCTCCTGTCGCGATGACGAGCTCCAGGCCCCCCCTCGACGGTGCCGATAATCTCATCGACAGCGGAGCTCAATTCTCGCAAGTCCCGGCTGATCTTGCCGTAAAACAGGGTGCGCTGCACGTTGGTCAGCACATTCAACAGCGCCGCGCCACCGGCCAGTAGCTGCCCACGGTCGTGCGTCTGTAGCAGGCGGCTGGTAGTGATGGCCATCGTAGTTCTTGACACTGACAACGTGTTTGGTGTTTCACGACGGCCGCGTCGCCCGACCGCTGTCCAGTACAACTCGGCGGCGGTTGCGACTTCCCGGGCCACGCTACCGGGGTCACCAAAGGCCAGGCACCACACCCACGGCAGGGATTCGAACCAGGCGTCTGCCACAGGCCTCTTGAACGCCCTGTAGTCGGGCCGTTCCCACGCTTCGGACGCCAGGAAGCGAACGCAGCTCAGTACCAGGCGCCGCAGGTTCCCGATGACCGACGCCGGGGTCCGTGCTCGTACTCTACCACGACCTTCGTCGAGTAAGCGTGCCAGGATTGCAGCCAAGCGGGCTCGCGCGTCACGGCTACCAGCGGAAGGCAAGATGGCCGCGTCGCCCATGGGCAGGGCGGCCACGAATGCGTCACAGGACCGAACGAACGCCGTGCAGACTGCAAGCGATTGCAGGGGCGTAGGCTCCTCGAGTGGTACGTCACGAGCGGCCGCAACGTGTACCAGGCGGAGGGCAGCGTCCAGGGCCAAGGCAAATATGAGGACGTCTTGATCACCTTGTACTGTGGCCTTATCCGCGGCCGACATCCGGACAACGCTCTTACACAGTCGAAGGAGAACGTCTGGGGACCACGACCGTCGCTCGTCATCCGCCTTGTTCGAATTCTCCTGCACTATGTCCATGTCAATCGAAGAAGACGCTTCTGCGTCGCACCACCGCGTCAGCAGGCACAACAGGCGCCATGTGTCCTTCCGCAAGGACTTGTCCGCTGACAACAGTAGACCGAGCCCGGTGCAGGTAAGCGTATACACAGCGGCCAACAAGCGTGTAGCGGCTTCGTCGTTCCCCTCGGGGGAGGGGTTGCAGAGAGCGGCATTAACAACCACAGTAACACCACGGAGAAGCTCGGAAACGTACGCAGTGACAGCTGCGCTCCACGACCCAAACCCGGGGATCTCTGTGTGGGTAACAGTCGGCGCACACGCGAGGACCCCAGGTAAGGACAGCATCATGTGCATGGACGGAACCATGGCAAGTGCTCGGGCGGCCGAGCCACGGGCGGCTTGTTCCTGTGCGCCGAGCATGGATTTCGACATGGCCTGGCCTACCTCACGCCAAACGTCCGTGCACAACCCGTTGCGAGAATGTGGTAGACGAGAATCGCCGACGGAGTCGCCCGTCCGTGCCACAATGAGGTCGGTCACTCTCGACGCGTCCTCGGCCAAAAACGCAGCCAGAGCGTCTGTCGCTGCGGATGACCAACAGCCCCAGTACCATGTCAACGACAGAAACCGCAGGATATCGCCCGCTCGTACGTAGTCCTTAACAAGCGCCCCGTTCCTCAAGCCGGACAGGAGCAAGAGACATACGGCCTCCACTACAGACTCGCCCACAATACAGGGCGCGGTCGGTAGGGGCTGCCGCTCCTGGTCGCCCGCACCGCTCGCACGGGGCAGCAGGGGGAGTCCGGGCTGCTGGTCCACGCGCTGTCCCCGGGTCCCGGTCAGTAGCCCGCTCTTGGTGGCGGTGGTAGTGGCGGCACAGACAGTCAACACCGACAGCTGGGCCCCAGTCGCCCAGGAGTCCGGGTGGGTGACAGGTAGGACCATGGCAGACAGCAGCGAGGCCACAACATTGGCCGGCAGGGTCAGGGCGGATGCACCCCCGTCACTGTGCAGAGCCGTGCACAGGGCACGCGAAAAGATGTTCATCACATCTGGCCGATCCGCAGCCGGCCACACAAGTGCGCGCAGCTTGAGAACCGTCGCCGACGCCACGACGGGGTCGACAGGGACGTCCTTGCGTGGCGCGATAAGGCGCAAGGCCACCGCTGTCGCCCGCTCAACGGCTACCAACAGCGACGCCGCGGGGGGGCTCGGCCCCCCTAAAAAAAATGTCGTGCAAGTATCAGCAACGAGCGAGTCCAGCTGCTGTGCGTCGGCGTCGCGGGTGCCCGGAACGCCCCCAGCCCCCACAAGTGAAGGGGTAGAGGTGGCACGCCGGACACTTTCCCGAGAACCCTCGTGCCCCTTGTCGCCTTGGAACTCCATTGAAGATCCAGGTGTGCAGGTACCCGGCGCAGCGGGTAACACGGACCGCGACGTACCGACGACCGACGACCAGGCGCACAGGGGCACACGCGCCCACCGAAAAAGGGCAAGAGAAGTGTGCGGGGGGAAGGAGGGGGCAAGCGCGGTGGGCGGGTGGGAAGGGGCAGACGAGGGGCAACCGGGCTACGCACAAGGCGTCACCGGCGAAACGCCCGCGCGCTCGTCCGCCCCTCCCCACACACACACCGCCCTGTACCCACCTTCCCACCCTCCCCTACCACCTCCTCACCCCCGCCCCCCCACCCCCCCCCCCACTCTTCGTACCTTGACCGGGATGTGGCAACAGGGGGCGGGCGCGTGCACGACCAAGGCGGGTGGCGGGCTTTATCGGCCGGGGAAAGGGTGGGGGACGGGGTGGGGAAGAGATGCAAAGAAGCCCGGTGGGGGAGGGGGGGAAGGGTGGGCAAGCGCGGTGGGCGGGTGGGAAGGGGCAGACGAGGGGCAACCGGGCTACGCACAAGGCGTCACCGGCGAAACGCCCGCGCGCTCGTCCGCCCCTCCCCACACACACACCGCCCTGTACCCACCTTCCCACCCTCCCCTACCACCTCCTCACCCCCGCCCCCCCACCCCCCCCCCCACTCTTCGTACCTTGACCGGGATGTGGCAACAGGGGGCGGGCGCGTGCACGACCAAGGCGGGTGGCGGGCTTTATCGGCCGGGGAAAGGGTGGGGGACGGGGTGGGGAAGAGAGGCAAAGAAGCCCGGTGGGGGAGGGGGGGAAGGGTGGGCAAGCGGGAAAGGGCGTGACGACTCGATGGGGGGGGAGGGGGCGGGAGGGGAGGGGGGGCGGGCGTCACACGCATGCGCGCACGCGCGTCACGGTACTCGCCCGCACGGGCCGTTGCGAGGAGGACGCGCCTCCAGAACGCGAGCGTGTTTACGAACGCGTTGCCGCCCCTAAATTGCGGGTTCGTAGAAACGACGGCTTCAGCGTGTCCTTAGCTTCGGTTGCTAGGTTCTTTCCTGTGTTTGGGTCTGGGGCTGATTCCATCCTATCTACTGCATGCTTGCGGCCAATTATTGCACGAGATTGCCCGCACGGTGGGTGCAGGGAGGCGCGGGCACCCATCTACGCCCTCCACGCCATCGGCAGGACTGCCTTCACGAAGGCCCTCAATGCTGCTCGCACAGCCTGCGGCGGCGTGCGCGGCTATCCGCTCCTGCGGGGCATTCCTTGCCGCCTGCAGGTTCCCGTCGTGCATTGCACCGGCACACTGGCCAAGGTCCTAACGCACTTTGCGCTGGCGTGTCAGCCGCAGGTGGTGCAGGACGAGGTAAGGCAGATCCTGTTGGCGATCACCGGCAAGGGCAAGATGGACGCGCTGTACCTGCGTGAGTTTCGCCAGCTCGTCGCTCACGTGGCCGCCCGACCGTACATCATGTCGAGCGACCTTGACCCCGTGTTCTTCATCCTCTTTCAGCTGGTGCAACTGGTGAATGCGTCCTGGCGGGCTTCCCTCGGAGACCAGGAGGCGGCTGCCCGAAGCGGAGCTGCCGCCATCACTCGACTGGCGGCGTCTGTTCTGGGTCCCCTTTTTCACGAAGTCAAACCCCTCGACCCAGAGACAAAGTCGTCCAAGACGTTGTCGCTCTACCTTCACGCGCCCATTGCCCACCTCTGTCACCAAGTCGGCGCCAATCGGCTGGCCGTGGCGTTCGTGGCCGATGACACCATCGAGGGGCACCTGCGCGGCCTAGGGCGGTACATGTACAACCACGGCAACAACGCGTCGCAGGCGGAGCTGCTCTCGGACTTTGCCAGTGTTTGTGACGCGACGGTTGGCTTCTCCACCCCGCGCTCCGACCCATCCGCGCTCGTCTACACCAAGAAGTTGCGGGTCTGTTCCTGTTGGAGGACGTTGGGCGCGTGCGGTCGCGCCGACTTTGACGCGCTCAAAAGCATCGCCGAGAAGGAGCCGCAGCTGGAGGTGGAGAGCCGTGGTGACGGGGCAGAGCTGTTTTTTACTCTACCCCTCCACGAGCAAGTTGACAAAAACGCCGCACAGCAGCTGGACGCGGCAGGCAATGCGATCAAGGGGAAGAAGGAGGCGCTACGTCGCGGTCTCCGCCGCCGACAGGCCACTATTTTGGCCTGCTTTTGTGGCCGCCTGACTGGCCAGCCACCGAGCGGAGCGATGGCCGTGCTGCGTGTACCGCAAGACGCAGCGCGGGCTCGCGCCGCTGCTGCCGATGCCTCTGATGAGTCGACCTCTGACGCAAACGACGGCGGCACCACCGCCGGGTCGGGCACAGACGCCGGAGGTACTGATAGGGACGCTCCGGCGGCCGGGGCGGCGGGACCGGCCGGGGCTGCGGGAGCGGCCGGCGAGGCTTCCGGGCAGGCTACGCGTCAAGACGGCGCCGAGGCTGCTCGTCAGAGCATCCCCCCCTTTTGGCTGCTGCGTCGGTGCTTTCCGCAGCCAGCAGCCTATGCGGCCGTCAACGCGGTCGCACCCAGGGGACCAGAACCACCGCCCTCCTTGGTGGAAGCCACATTACGCAAGCACATCGCCGTGCTCCGCGTATTCCTGATGCGGACCAGGACCGCCGAGTTTGCGCGCTGGACGGTTGGTGCCAAGGTTGACCCTGCTGAGATGGTGAAAGCCGCGCAGACGATGGTCGAGCGCCTTTCGGCCCTGAGCGTGGAGCACTTTGCTGTCCCTGGAGGGTGCGAGCCGATGGAGCTGTAGCCTGCCAGCGACGTGGGTGGCGCGCAGCTGCTGGGCCGGCAGCGCTGCAAGTTGAGAAATGTGTTGGCCTCGTCCAGGCTGCGCGCCTTCGTCCCGGTTACGTTTCAAATTCTCACGAGTACCGGCGCCCTTTCCGGGGCAGCTCGCCGCCGCCGACGGCCGCAAACACGCCGTCACCCCCACCACCACCACCACCACCACTGCTACCGCCTCCCCTGTGCACGCCTCCCCTGTGCACGCCTCCCTTGTGCACGCCTCCCCTGTGCACGCCTCCCGTGTGCACTCCTCCCCTGCGCACACCGCCACGTTGGCAGCTTCTCGGGACTCTGCTGCGGCTCCTGCAGCTGCTGCTGTAGCCGCGGCTGCAGCCGTCGGGCCCGCTACGACCCGTCATCCCCATCCCCCCGTTTTCCCCCGCCGCGCCCTGCCAACTCTGGCCGCCGCCGTTCGTGGCAGTCATCTTGGCTGCGGCAGTAGCGGTTAACGCGTCCTTCTAGGTGCTCCTGCCGCCACAGGTGCACGCATCAACACCCCCTGCCTTGTCTGGCTGCACGACAGTGCTACTGTTTTTTGGTCGGCGCCTCGCCGCGCTTCGTTTGTCGATACTGCCCCTCCCCTCGCTGCTGTCTTCTGCGTTAAGTGGCCGCCATGGCCTCCCCCGTCGCGGAATGGGCCCCGCCGAGCGTCATGCCGTCCTACTCGTGCCTTCCCGAGGCTGTTGTGGACCGCCTATGTCATATTCGCGGGATGCGGACGCGTGGTCGCGGCCGCGGCCGCGGCCTGTTGGGAGTGCCCGTGTGCAGCTGGACGGAGGCGGAGCTGTCTGTTCTTCTCGCAGAGGAGCGTACTGGGTCTCTGCTGGCTGCGGACGCGCGGGCGAGCGGAACGTACGTGGCGCCATCGGACGTGCACGGCCGGGGGGTCTTCGCTGCGCGCAACATCTCCGCGGGAGAACAGATCCTCCCATTTTACGGGCAGCTGGTTTTTCACGACCTTGAGGTGGCCACGCCGCCCAGCGACGCCCGCGTCAGCACGGCCAGGTATGGACTTGGCAGCCTGCCACGTGACCTGTGCTGCACTGTGCGCAAGTGGAAGCGCAACGCGTTGCAGCTCGACATGCACCGTGACTTTTGGGAGGACGCCGAGCGCCGCGCGCGGCCTACCGACGTCGCAACGCACG
The DNA here is from genome assembly GCA_009829735.1 of Pyropia yezoensis. NCBI lineage: Eukaryota > Rhodophyta > Bangiophyceae > Bangiales > Bangiaceae > Pyropia > Pyropia yezoensis. Next base: position 17,836,626 of record CM020619.1, on the reverse strand, counting down.
TAGCCACAAAGCGGTGCTACTACACCTCGCGCATGGCGAGCCCGGACCCAGTGTGGGTGTTCCCTGCGCCCTTTTGCGCGGCGGGGTTCACAAATGCCCCTGAGTCGCACGGCTATGGCAACGCCATATTTGTGCAGGCGCCACTCCCCGTGCACACGAAGGAGCAACTGGTGCTGCCCTGGACCGCACACGTACAGGTGACGGAGGACATCGCGGTTGGGGAGGAGATTCTGGTCGATTACGGTGACGTGTACGCGTACTTCTATTCTTGAGAGTGTATGGACTCGATGAAGAGGCGGAGGCGGGGTGGGGGGGGGGGGGGGGGGGGGGGAGAGGAGGGAAGGGGTGGGCGAAAGGAGAGGACCGGAGAGGGGGGGGGATGTTGTATACGACGGGTTGCCTGCAAAAAAGGCTCGGGAGCATGCGCATCTGTCTTCTATTCCTGAAGGGTTCATCCTGGGCCTTGGGGCTGCTACCGTCTAGCACCAGTCCGCGCGCATTGGTGGCGCCTTGTCGCCTCCTTGCCGCTCTTACTGCGACCACTACACCCACACAGGGACAGCTGCTCGTCGCGCTGTGCGGAGAGAGGGGCTGGTGTCGCTGTGCGGTGGCCAGAAGGACGCCGTACAAGGCGCGGCCGACCTGCTACCTGCTCCATGTGTGACTGCCGGGAGTGTGTTGAGCCTGTTGCGGAAGGCCCATGATGGGCAGACGCCAGCGGTGCCGACTCTTCCGGTGGCGGCGCGTTGGGCACCCGTCTCCCACGCCCCCCCGGGCACGGCGGCCGCGACAGGTGCTTGTGCGGTACTCCTCAACGTGGCGGCCAATGTCGTAACGTCGCCGGCTTCCCAGGACCTCTAGGCGGCAGCGATAAGACTGGCCACGGCGGGACATCGGTGCAGCGGAGTGGGAGGGGGAAGAGGGGGGTCGGGGGGGCTGGGGGACTGGAGTTTTGGCCGCGGATTAGGGAGACGAAGGCAAGGTGGTGGACGGCGCGTCGGGAGCGGGGAGCGGGAGGGTGGCGAGTGTCTGATCTTTGTAGGCACTGGGCAACTCGGGTGTGACCTCGTGAACTGGGTGCGCTTCTCGTTGCGGTCCCCGCTTGGTTCATGATCGTGTGTGTTCTCTCACAGATAAGTAGATAGCTTCTATTTTGGGAGGGCACACCACCTTCAGGGCACCCGCCCATTCTCCGTCTACCTCCGCCACCGCAGGCTGGGCAGACGATGTATCCCACCCCTCCCCCACGGCCACCGTCCTTTTACGCTTCCAAATGCGACGATTCCAAGCCGAAACGAGCATCATGACGGCGCTCCGCCTCACGTCGCCGACTTCGCTGTCCTAGCGGGCCAGGAAAGTGCAAAAACATATTATCAGCGGGCACAATGTTGGATGTCCCTTACCTTGCGCCCACCCCAGGTTCGCTATTCATAAAGCTAAAGTCTATTCCCTAGCACTCTGTGCTCTCGTGCGCGGGAGGCGCCGGTGTTGGACTCCCGCCGGCACGCCTTACACGCCCATCACTGCACCCCCGCCCCCCTCACGCCTCCCATTTCCCCCGCCCCATCGTGGCATGATGCACTCACCCCCCCTCCCCCCCCAGACACGCACACTCCGCCGACGCGCCCGCCGCAGCCGCCGCCCCCGCCACCCCCACCCGCTCCCTGTCCCCTGCGGCGGCTGCCACCACCGCCGCCGTCGCCGTCGCTGGTGGTACGTGACCAGCAGGAGAGGGTGCCGCCGACGCTGCCGCCGCCGGCCGCTGCGGCTGCCACCGACGACGGGGGGGGTGTCGCCGCGGTAGGGGGCCCGCCGCGGCTGTCACCATGGCCACCGCCGCTGCCGCTGCCCCCTTTCGTGATGCAGCGGGCGCGGATGCCCCTGCTGTCTCTGCCGCCGCCGCGGAGGGCGATGGCTTGTCCAACACGTGCTACGGGGCGGCGGCCCCCCCGACGCGCGCGCTCTGGCCCACCTCCAGCAGCGCGGGCGGCAACGGCGGGTGCCCCCCCCCCCGCCCCCCCCGCGCCCTGACCCTCACCACCCGCCCCGTACCAGCGTCCAAACAAATGGGCGCCACCGCCGCCACCACCGGCGGCAGGTGCAGGCCGAGCACGTCGGCGATCTCTCCGCGGCGTCTGCCGACAAAAACCAAATCCCCCGTGACGACCGCGAGCGAGCGGCAGAGAGACGCAGGTGTGCCGCCACCACACGCACCATCGCCTTGGAGAGCCCATATGTAGGCTTGTGCTGCACGCCCAGGACAGCTGCTGGCAGCGACCGCTTTTCATTCTTGAATGATATCGGACCCTTTTCCAAGAGCTGTCTCTTCTCTAGCGAGCAACACGCCTCGACCAAGATGGAAGGCCATTCCCGCACGGGGCTTGACGTCCACAAGCACGGTGAGTTACCATGTGAGAAAAGGACTTGTCTTCTTATTGCTCTCGTCCTTCCTGTGAAGGGACCCCGCCACAAACAGAACGACCGCGGGCGCCGGCAGCCATGTACAGTAGCCGCGGGCGCGGGCGGGCGGACAGGCACTGGCACCGGCAACGGCGCCGCTCGGTCACCCGCGTAACGTAACGGCCAATGCGCCACGGCTAATGTGCCTGCCTCGCAGGCGGCCTGCGCAGCGCACTGGGAGACGGTAGGGCCGCCCAAAACGATACCCTACCCATGGCTGGAAGAGTCCCCGGCGTCCGTCCGCCGCACCCATTCGGCGTCCGAGTCTATATTCCCTTCTCCCGGAGTGTCGGCCGGGGGCGGGACCGGGGGCGCGGCCGGTTCGGCGTCTGCGTCTGTGTTCGCTCCTCCCGGTGCCGAACCGGCCGCGTCTATGTTCGCTCCTCCCGGTGCAGACGTGCCCTCCGGCAGCGGGGGCTCGTTACAAAGGCGCCGTGCACGTAGGTTGGCGTCCCACAGATCGGCGCACAGCCGCAGTAATTCCTTGAACGTAACCGGCAGCCCACCAGACACGGACGCGCCGCCACCTCCAACTCCACCAGGACCACCCGCACCACCAGTAGACGGGGCCTGCATAACCACGTCCGCGGGTCCGCCGGCACGGGCGGAGACGTCCCCCTGCTGCTGTCGGTGCAGAAGACGGCTCATGTCAGAGATGATCGTCGCCTGCCGCTCGATAAGCTGCTTCAGGTCCACCAATTCAGCGTCGAGACGACCGATTATGGCTTTCCGTTTGAGGCGTTGGCGGACTCTCTGGCGGGTGTCCTTCCGCCGTTGTTGACGACCATCGTTTCGCCTGTCCGAACCGGAGCCCGCCCCGCCGCCGCCGGCTGCGCCCGCCGCTGCACCAGCCACAGCGCCCGCTGCGCCCGCCACTGCATCCGCCGCCACTGCACCCGCCGCTGCTGCACCAGCCAGAGCGGTGATGTGACCACCGGCTGCTGTGCCCGCCTCGCCGCCGGGGCCAGTCGCAGGGCCCGCACCAGTGCCCGCCTCGCCGTCGGGGCGAGTGGTAGTGCCGGCACCAGTGCCCGCCTCGCCGCCGGCTGCGCCCGTCGCTGCGCCAGTGACAGCGACAATGTCACCGCCGGCTGCTGTGCCCGCCTCGCCACCGGCTGCGCCCGCCACTGTACCCGCCGCTGCTGCACCAGCCAGGGCGGTGATGTTTCCACCGGCTGCTGTGCCCGCCTCGTCGCCGGGGCGAGTGGCAGTAAAAGAAACAGTGTCACTGGGGCGAGCGCATTTGTCATCCCCCGGCCCGGTGTGTCGTGCTGTACAGGCACGCCGCAGACTTCTGCAGATGGCGACGTCCAGAGCCCATCGAGCACTGTCTGGCAACAGCACGGGGCTTCCGGCGTCACCAGACGCGGGCGTCGAAGGACTGTACTGTCGTAAGACCCGATCACACCACTCGTGAACCATGCGCGTGGCAGCCTCACGTACAACGGGAACACGGCACAGGTCCAGGTCGACGCAGACGGCAGGTAGGGAAGAATCGCGTTGGCGCTTCATCGTGCCGTCAACCGGCCGCTGCCGTCACCACCGCTCGGGTCGTCCAGCCGAGCGACACACACGGCACACCCACAAAGCCGTCCGAGGCTGACGCCAACGCCCAATGGGCGTTGCCGCCACACCCAAGGGGGGGGGGAGAGGGGGGGAAGGGTGGGCAAGCGCGGTGGGCGGGTGGGAAGGGGCAGACGAGGGGCAACCGGGCTACGCACAAGGCGTCACCGGCGAAACGCCCGCGCGCTCGTCCGCCCCTCCCCACACACACACCGCCCTGTACCCACCTTCCCACCCTCCCCTACCACCTCCTCACCCCCGCCCCCCCACCCCCCCCCCCACTCTTCGTACCTTGACCGGGATGTGGCAACAGGGGGCGGGCGCGTGCACGACCAAGGCGGGTGGCGGGCTTTATCGGCCGGGGAAAGGGTGGGGGACGGGGTGGGGAAGAGAGGCAAAGAAGCCCGGTGGGGGAGGGGGGGAAGGGTGGGCAAGCGGGAAAGGGCGTGACGACTCGATGGGGGGGGAGGGGGCGGGAGGGGAGGGGGGGCGGGCGTCACACGCATGTGCGCACGCGCGTCACGGTACTCGCCCGCACGGGCCGTTGCGAGGAGGACGCGCCTCCAGAACGCGAGCGTGTTTACGAACGCGTTGCCGCCCCTAAATTGCGGGTTCGTAGAAACGACGGCTTCAGCGTGTCCTTAGCTTCGGTTGCTAGGTTCTTTCCTGTGTTTGGGTCTGGGGCTGATTCCATCCTATCTACATACTGCATGCTTGCGTCCGCGGCTATGGATTGCCAGGTGCTGGCCAATTATTGCACGAGATTGCAGGACACCTGTGATTGCGTATCACATGGGTTGTTGATTGGCGCCTTCGGGGGCGAGATTCTCCGCGTTGCCTGCGTGCTGGTTCCAAAACGCGTTTTGTTTGCGTTTTGGTTGAGATATGCAAATACTACATACCTCCGGCGCCCCTGCCCGCGGCGGCGGCGATCGCGGAGGCGTCGGCGGCGCCACCACGGCGGGGGTGAATCACTCACGCTCAACCCACCGCGGCCAACCGCACCCCCGCCGCCCTCACCCCATCCTCTATCATCGGCACACCCACTTTAAGCGCCACCGTCCCCCCCCCCCCCCCCCCCCCCCCCCGTGGCGGCCCGGCGGCGACGGCGCCAGCGCAATACCGCCGCCACCCTCCTCCCCACCGCAGAGGCTATGCTTGCGCCGCCCGCCTGCCAACGAGTCTCTTCCTCCCAGCCCCCACTCGCCCCCTACCTGCTGCCGCCGCCACCGCCCCCGCCAACCTCGACAGCCTCAGCGTCCCCGTCGACCGGCTCACCAGCTTCGATAGGTGACTCTGCGATGTTACTGGCGAGGCGGTCTGGCGTCGCCGCCGCCGCCACCGTGAGCTCCCGCGATTGTTGCACCCCAAAGTCCACAGGCGTAGTAGAAGTACTGGACTGGGAGCTTGCCGCCGCCTGCGTCCGCTCGGCCAAGCCACACGCCGTGCCAGTGTAAGTGGTGACAAGACTGGAGATGTGTTCAACGGCTGCGTGCAGTCGGTCGATCTTACCGTCCAGTGCCCTGAAGCCCGTCGTAATCACTCGTACCAGGGCCTTCAGATCGGCCCCGTGTCCTTGAGGTAGCTGGTCGGCTGCCGCGTTGAGTGCTGCGCCCGCTGCAGCGACGCTGGTTGCACCTGACACACTCCCCGCCCGCCGCTTTGGCGATGGCGAACGAGATCCCCGGGGGCGCCTGCTGGGCGGTGGGAGATCGTTCGAGGGTACTGACCCGCCCCCGGTAGAAGGGGAGGAGTCCTCTGAGGACGACGCCAGCGCGGACGTAGGTGTGTCCGACGGTGGAGGTGCGTACATCATGGGCAGTGCCCATCGACCGCCACGACCACCACAACCGCCACGACCGCCACGACCGCCACGACCGCCACGACCGCCACGACCGCCACGACCGCCTTGACCACCACGACCACCAGATCCGCGGCTGCGTGCAGGACGCGGCTCAACAGACTGTGTAGAAGGGGTTGAGGGAGTTGGTGAGAGTCCGTGCAAAGCCCCGAGGCACCCGTGACGACCACAGCCGCGACCACACGGCGGCGGCAGCGCAGATGAACCACCACTGGCACCGCTGGCACGTGGGCTAGCTGCTGGGAAGCTCGGAGTAGCCTGACAAGGCTCAGGAGCCATGGAGCCAGCCGGTGGTGGCAGCTCGGGGCCCCTTGGAGGAGCAAGAGGGGGTAGGGAGTGCGCAGCAGAGTGCAGACCAGCAGCCGGCCGGACAGGGAAGTGTCCACCACTGTCCGCCGACCCCGAGTCTGGTGTGTGGGCGGGTACACGGCGACTTCTAAAGCGGTGAAGCGAGTCGTCGCGTGGCTGCTCCCACGCGGCCGCCAAGCGCGGCGGGGGGCAGCTCCAGGCCGGGGCAAGGGCGACCTCTCCCGCAAAGCCCGGTAGAGGAGGGGGGCCGCGACCAAGTACCGGCGCTCGGGGGCCAGCAGCGCTGTCTGACCGAGGCAGAGGACCGCCCGCCCAAGGAAGGGAGTCGGTGCTCGTTTCCGCACGGGAAGAGAACCCCACCGACGCGCGTGGGGACGGAGTGCCGCTCCCATGTCTATAGCCACTGGAAGCCATGGTTGGAGGCGTTGGTTGGGTCGTTGAGAGGTTGGAGGTGTTGGGTCGTGGAGAGGTTGGAGGTGTTGGGTCGTTGAGATCACAGAGGCCAGATGAAGGGCAGGCGTGGGAGCAAGGCAATGGTCAAGAGCACGGAGAAACTCGGACTCTGAGGGTGACTGCTGTGGGGCGGGGCAAGGAAGAGAGAACAGACAAGACGGGAAGCCAGGGGACATGATAAACAGAAAAGAACCGACTGTGACCGACCCACAACACCGACGCCATCGGCCTTCCGCGACCCTGTGCTGGTCGAGCCCACGACCCCGCCCGCTTGCCATCCGCCACCCACCACGCCCACTGAGCAGCCCCCCGCTCCACACACCAGAGGACCACCTGCACGAACGTACATGAACACGGGGATTGCGTGGCATCGCTATCACCGCGAAGCCAGTAGCTTCTTGGTGACAAAAGAGGCGTCCATGCAACATAGTATGGGTTGATGCTGCACCAACAGCAGGCACGACAAAAAGCGCAGCCAGACTGCGTGCTCCAGCACCACGAAAAACGGCCCAAGGCGGTACCGGCATCGTCGTCCCACCACACACCACGGGCGGCCATGGACGCCGGTTGCCCCTTGTCAAGGTCATTGACCGCGGACGTTGGTTGCCCCTGGTCGGAGTCATTGGCCGCGGAAAGTCATTGGCCGCGGAAAGTCACCGGCCCGGTCGTCGTCCCGGAAGATGGACAGTGCTGGTAGGGTGGCGACGGCAACGCCAGGGCCTTTGTGGCCCCAGTTCCTGGTACTTGGCAGTGTGACACTGTGACATGCAATCACACATGAGCGACGCCCATCTCTGTGAGCGTGCACGGGTGGGTGAGGTGGGCGAGTCTTGGCCGCGAGGCGACGGAGAGGCGTGCGAGGCGTGTGGTCGACGTGCGTTGCAACTGCAACCACCTTTTGATTTCATCTGAAATCCCCTACGATAGGCAAGTGTTGTCCAGGCCAGCCAATCATACGTACAGAACCACACCAGGGCCTTGGACTTGGATGAATGCGTCGAAGAGTTTGGTGAGCTGCGGAGAACAAATAATGTCGAGCGAGCGAACGCCACGCCGAGTCGCAACCTCGTGGGGGGCGCCGTCGTTCGTAATGGTCGGCCGGCCGTCCCTGTCCCGCGCATGTCGTTTTTGTTCGCTCCTGCGATGGCCTTCACGCGCTACTGTGCTGTGTGCAGCTCGCTTCGGGTGGTATGACTTACTCTGGCGCTTCCTCTCAGTCAACGCAATAGCGCTACAGGATCCACTCCCCCCGTTGCTCTCCACGGTAGCAGAACGAAGCACGAACTGCGCGGAAGCACGCTGTCTATCTCTGTTGGGTCTGCTAGGTGGCTTCTTGAGGGTGGGAGTCCTCGCGAGATTGCTTGTGTGGCAGCAAAGCAGCGACACACTGGTAGCAAGCTCGCGGCGAGTGCGGTGACGACACGCCTCTTTGAGCAACTGAGCCACGAAGACGAGGCTGCTGGGGCCCCCGCCGCTATCCACACGGCCACAGCCGCCCCCTACCTCAAACTAACCCGCACCTCACCGTAACCAGAGGTAGAGGGACAGAGACGCCAGGAACGTGACATTTTTAATCCCAAAGCAGGCTAGACTAGTACCCCCATAGCTACTAGTTGACCGGCGGGCCGGCCCTGCGGGAACAGAGAGAAAAAGGTACAAGAGACGGGGAGACGAGACGTGATGCTGGAGAGCCCGCGCCTTCGTAGCGACAAAACTCCATGCAGCGTCGACGGGCGGCGTTAGTTGCCGCCGCCAGCAGAGGCGTAGGTGTAGGCGCGGGGAAGATGCGGTGGAGCAAACGCAACCGACAGGCGGCGCGCCGCGGGGAGGGCCAGATCAGTCTCGTCTCGGAAGAAGAAGAAGGGCGCTGTGTCCCTCGGTGTGATGTACAGACGAGCACGTAGGGTGGGCGGGTTGGGCGCGCGAGAAGAACTGGACGCGGCCGGCCTTGCGTCGGCGGCGGCCAGCCCCCACCGCAGGCGGTCTTGTACTGGCCGCCGTGGGCCGCGCCGCCTCGGCCGTCGCCCCCGAACGGTGCTGCAGCAGGCCGCAGCGCGCGCCGCGGCGCAGCCGCGGCGCAGCCGCGGGAGCGGGCGCGCAGCCGCGCAGCCGCTGTGCAGCGGCGCTGCGACGAAGAAGTGAAAGCAGCAGCCACCCCCCGCCGCGGGGGCAAGGAGAGCGGCCGCGCCGAGTGGGCGCGGGCGGGGCAAACGCACGGCATGGCGCCGCGCGCGCGCGGGCACCGACAGGCGGTGCGTCGGTCCCGACCGACAGGATGGGGCGGCGGCGAGCGGGGGAGGAAGCAAGGAGCGGGCGTGGCACCCATGGAGACGGGCCGCTCCCCCCCCGCCTGCCATACGGGTCGCGGGCGACCGACTTGGCGCCCGCCGGGGGAAATAATCACACAGCCGGTTACAGGAAGAATCGACATTCAGGTCACTACTGTGCCCCCAGCCGCCGTCCGAGGCAGCGGCCAACCGCCCCCCGACAGCAGGTAAGCCCCCGCCGCGACTGATGCCGACACCCCCCCCCCCCCCCCCCCCCCCCCCCCCGGCCCCCGGCGGCACCCGCCCCCCCCCCCCACCCCCCCCCCCTCCCCCGCCCCCCTCGGGCCGCAGCCACCTGCGGGGTTGCGCGGGGCAGCGGCCGCCAACGCCCCGCACCCGAACGCCAGCGGCCTCCCGGCCCCAAGCAGCAGCTACCCCCCAACCAGCACTCGTCGCCCACCGCATGCCCCTAGCTGCCCACAGCCCTAGCCCTCCTTCAGGCAGCAAATAACCGACCCCCTCCCCCAGCCGCCAGCGGCCGCCCCACCCACGGGCAGCAGCCGCCCCGCACTCACCTGCCGCCGCCCAACCCACCCTGCGGCGGCCGCCCCCTGCCCAGCCGCGGCCACCCCATCCTTAGCTTCACCGCGCCCCGACCTCGGCCGAAGCCGCCAGTCGCCGCCTTCTCCCCGGCAGCGGCCGCCCGCTCCCACCGCTAGCCGCCTGCGGAAGCCCCCTCCCCGGAAGAGGCCGCCCCGCACCCGGCCTCAGCCGCCGCACTCGCGGCCGCGGCCGCCCCCCCCTGCCCGGCAGTGGCCACATCCCGCAACAAAGCAGCCCCAAAGCAGCCGCCCGACGCCAGCCAGCCGCCGCCGCCCCCCCCCCCCCCCCCCGCAGCAGCCGCCCCTACTCTGGCCGTTACAGCGCACCCCCCAGGCACAGCGGGTGACTCCCCGCCCCGAGTCCCCCTTCCCCCTCCCCGACCAGGCCCTTCACCCTCCCGAAGCGAGTGGGCACCACTGCGCAACCCCCACGATGGCAACCCCCTCGAAGGCCGCTGGCAGCTGGCTATTTAAGACCGACGGCTCGCCGCATCGTGCCATGCGAACCCAACGTGTGGCTGGGAGCAATTGGATATCGCAAATATGTGGACCAAGCAGTTGGCGTTAGTGCGACAAGAAGCGTGGCTGCTTCACTTAGGAGCTTCGCTAATGAGGCCGTAGTAAGAATGGTTCATTTTCTCCGAGGTGATCAACCTAATTATCTAGTCGTGTCGTATATACGCCGTGCGCGCGCGCGAAGCATGCACGAACGCACGCGCACCGCACCCACCTCTGGAGGCGCGTCCTCCTCGCAACGGCCCCTCCCCTCCCGTCCCCTCCCCCCCCATCGAGTCGTCTCGCCCTTTCCGGTACCGGCAATCGATCCTCGGCGCGCCTGTGTCCTACGCGCCCGGTGCCTGCACACCTGTTGCTCCCGCTGGGTACAGGGCGGTGTGTGTGTGGGGAGGGGCGGACGAGCGCGCGGGCGCTTCGCCGGTGACGCCCTGTGCGTAGCCCGGTTGCCCCTCGTCTGCCCCTTCCCGCCCGCCCACCGCGCTTGCCCACCCTTCCCCCCCTCTCCCACACCCTCTCCCGCCCCCTCACCCGCTCGTCTCCTACGCCTCTGCGCTCCGCACCGCCCCCCTCCTTCTCCCCCACCCCCGCCGATCCCGGCCAAGAAAGGGGAGGGTGGGGGGGGAGGGAAGGACCTGTTCCTGTGGCGTATATGTTTGAGCCGTCCACGCCCATACCCCCTCCACCCACCCCCCTCTGCTCCCGACCAAGTCGCACAGCGCATGCTGTTCTGTCCTGCCACCGGCGTCTCACCATGGCCGATCAAGAGCATGATGGACAGGGCAGTGGTGGCGGTAATACTGGCGAGGGTGCAGACCCACCTCCACATCTTTCCCTAGCGGTGCGCCGACGACGCGCGCTTCTACGCGTCGCCGCGGACAGCCTTGTCGCACCTACAATCGTCGACCGCGCACTCTTTCGGGCTGGGACTTCATCCACCAGCTCTGCCGTAGCGGAGGACATTGGCGGTGGTGGTGGCGGTGGTGGATCAGGTTTATTGGCGTCGTCAACGCCTCACCCCTCCGGCCCTCAGGTGTTCCTTGGTGCGGAAAGCGCTCCCGACGGCGAAACGGGCACGCCTGTTGTTGGCGAAGGCGACGACGCGGCCGTCGAAGTGAAGCGGGAGGACGTGCTGGCGGCTCGAGTACGCGGCGTCGACGGCGTTACAGTCGGGATCGGAGACCGTGTGGTCGCGACCGGCATGCTATCCCCGGCACGTCGCCGGGAGGACGTGGAAGCGCGCTCGCCAACGCCGTCACCGCGTCGGGCACCACGGCAGGCACTGGCGGACGTCGTAGCTGCCGGGATGAGCGTCCTGGCGTCGGCGCACCGCCAAGGGCGCGCTGAACAGGGTATGTCGCCGCCGCCACCTGCGCGACAGGTGCCGCCGCGGGGGATGCTTCCCCCGTTGGCGCCGTTTGGTGCAGCCCAGGGCGCGCCGCCGCTGCCATCTCCGCAGCAGGTGCCGCCGCCGGGGCCGCTTCCCCCGTTGGCGTCGTTTGGCATGGCGTCGAGGCCAGCAGTGCCGCCAGGTGGTGGGTTGCGCGAACGGCACCGCCAAGAGGATGGGAGTGCGTGTGCCGAGGAGCCCCCTGTAACCCGCCCAACCGCTACGACGGCACAAGTAGGCGGCGTACCGTGTCCTAATGGGACGCCCTCCACGGCGTGTAGGCGATGTCTTGAGGCCCCCAGGTGGTCGGGAAGGCCCCCGCCGTACGAGTACACGAGCGTGCAGAGATCGGCCCCAAATAAGAGCAAATCCTTCAAAAAAAAGGTCGCATCGTGGGAGCGCGGATGCCCCCCCAAGAAGAACGAGTGTGACTGTTGCGGGATGCGGTTTTGGAAACCCCTGGACTGGGCGAGGCACGGAGTGGCATGCAGGGAGTTCAAGGAATCGCTTGCGTTAGCAGCACGGGCCACGCTGCAGTCGCAGGCCAGGGCGCCGGTTGTTGGGCACGTGCCTGGCCCGTCGGAGGGGCGTATCGTCCGCCCAGTTCACCGACAGGTGAGCGTCTTGCGCGACGGTGCTCCCCGCCTCGGCGATTCTCCCCGTTATGGCCTCGGTGGTGCTCCCCGTCGTGACCACGGCGATTCTCCCCGTTACGGCCACGGTAGTGCTCCTCCCCATCGTGACCACGGCGATTCTCCCCGTTACGACCGCGGCGGCGGTCCTCCCCCCTACGACCGCGGCGGCGGTCCTCCCCATCGTGACCACGGCGATTCTCCCCGTTACGGCCACGGTAGTGCTCCTCCCCATCGTGACCACGGCGATTCTCCCCGTTACGACCGCGGCGGCGGTCCTCCCCCCTACGACCGCGGCGGCGGTCCTCCCCATCGTGACCACGGCGATTCTCCCCGTTACGGCCACGGTAGTGTTCCTCCCCATCGTGACCACGGCGGTCCTCCCCCCTACGACCGCGGCGGCGGTCCTCCCCATCGTGACCACGGCGGTCCTCCCCCCTACGACCGCGGCGGCGGTCCTCCCCATCGTGACCACGGCGGTCCTCCCCCCTACGACCGCGGCGGCGGTCCTCCCCCCTACGACCGCGGCGGCGGTCCTCCCCCCTACGACCGCGGCGGCGGTCCTCCCCCCTACGACCGCGGCGGCGGTCCTCCCCCCTACGACCGCGGCGGCGGTCCTCCCCCCTACGACCGCGGCGGTGGTCCTCCCCCCTACGACCGCGGCGGCGGTCCTCCCCCCTACGACCGCGGCGGCGGTCCTCCCCCCTACGACCGCGGCGGCGGTCCTCCCCCCTACGACCGCGGCGGCGGTCCTCCCCCCTACGACCGCGGCGGCGGTCCTCCCCCCTACGACCGCGGCGGCGGTCCTCCCCCCTACGACCGCGGCGGCGGTGCTGCCTACGACCGTGGCGGCGGTCCTCCCCCCTACGACCGCGGCGGTGGTCCTCCCCCCTACGACCGCGGCGGTGGTCCTCCCTCCTACGACCGCGGCGATTCTTCCCCCCACGGCAACTGCGATTCTCTCCGCCACGAGCACAGCCCTGCGTGTGAACCGCCCAGTCCGGAGAGTCTTCCGGGGCCGCGTTGCTGGGGTGCGGGGGATCGGGGTGTTTGAGTAACGTTGCGGTCTTTCTCCATTCCTATCACCTTCTTTCTTGGCCTCGGCCTGTATGTGAACCGCCTAGTCCGGAGAGTCCTCCGGGGTCGCGTAGCTGGGGGCCGGGGGATCGGGGTGTGGTCGCGTAGCTGGGGGCCGGGGGATCGGGGCGTGGTCTTCACCATGCCTGTTTGAATGACATTCTGAGTACCTCCCCAGGACCTCTTTGTATCATCTCCGAGGGACCATTTTGTCAAGACCTATTGCCGCAGGCATCGCAGTGTACATTGATCGCTTTATTGATTGTATCAACTTCGCCTACACCCCACTGTTATATACTGCCCACTACCGCTGAGGGTATATGGGATCAACTTGGCGCTTCGTGTCATCCACCGCCCTTCCATTTTTCTTTCAGAGAGCAGCCGGGCCATGCAGGTCGTCAACAAGGCCGAGTATGACGCCCGCTTAGCTCCGCCGCCGCCCGGGCGCTCTCCTCATACGCAGAAGCGAGCTCGGGGTTGGCCGCCGCCCCGGCCGCCGCCGCCGCCGCCGCCGCCGCTGCGAGACAGGCGCCGACGGTGAGGAGGGCGGTGAGCCGCCGCCCGGTGGTGGGACGCGTCATGTTTGGGGGAGACGTTGACGGGGCGGAGACTGGCAAGGGGGGCTGGGAGCAAACAGAGGGGATGAGAACAGGGCGGGGGAGGGGGGGCGAGCGGGTCGTGGGGACGGGGAATGGGGGGGAGGGTATGCGGGGTGGGAGTGGGCAGAGGCGGGCCCACCAGTGGAGGCCTGCGCAGCGGTGGGAGTGCGGTGGGGAGGGGTGGAGAGCGGGACGGGCGGCTGGTTGTGTTGCGGGGGCTGCCCACGGTCGACAGCTCCCGGGACGGGGGCGGGCTCTCAAAAAGCCATTCGCACCCCCACCGCCAGTGGGGCGGCGGGGCGGTGGCAGACTGCTGGGCGCCGCGGCAGAGAGGCCGCGGCCGGGGTGCGCCCGCGGCAGACTGTGGGGGCGGGACGGGCGGGACTGTATCCCATGGCCGGCCGGCCGGTGGGCGGGCGGGCGGGCGGGCGGGCGGGCGGGCGGGCTGACGGCACCGCGGCCAGCAGTGGCAGCCAGCAGTGGCGGCCAGCAGTGGCGGCCAGCAGTGGCGGCCGCGTCGGCCGCGGCGTGGCCGGCGTCCACTGCACCGCACCTCCCGTCCGCCCGCCGCTCACCTCCCACCACCACAAGGGGCATGCCAGCCAGCCGGTACGCCCCACCCATTCCTCTTCCCCCTCCCCTGGTGCTCCCAAGCGTCCCCCCTCACGGCCAGCCCATCGATAGGCCATCATCACCCCCACCACCCCCGCCACGAACCGCTTATCGCCCCTCCCTCGCTCATCCACCCCCCTTCCCCCCGCCCCCCTCCCCCCCCCGCCAATACCGACAGCCCCACCACCACACACGGCTTTCGGGAAAAGAGCGCGAGAGACACGCCCGTCCCCCCTGCTCTTGCGTGGCCGCGAGCGCACATCCCCCAACCCCCCCCCCCAACCCCCCCCCCCCCACTCCCCCCCCCCCTGCGCTGGCCTCCCCCCGCCTCCTTCGCGGCGGCCACGCACCACCCCCTCCGTGGGCACTGCCACCGCATTCATCGACACCCCACCCGTCGTCACGCCGCTGTCGCCACCGCACCCGCCCGTCTGCCAGACGGCAGCGGCAGGCGTGCGCAGCGGGGGGCGGGGAGGGGGGGGAGGGGAGGGGGGGGGGAGCGGCAAGGGGGGCGCCAGAGAACCTGCCGCCACCGACTGGGGCGGCGGATGCACGGGGCACGGCGCACCCGCGCGTGGACGGCGCCGTACCTATGGCCGGCAGCTGCGGCGGTCACCACAGGACGGTGGGGGGCGGCGGGCGGCCGCGGTGGTGGCAGACGGCCGCCGGGGGTGGGGGGGTGCGCCAGTCACGGGCAGGCGGCAGTGGGCAGGCACAGGCAGGCAGGCAAGGCACACAGCGGACAAACGGCGGTCGGTCGGGGCTCTCGCGGCCGCGGGGGGGGGGTGGGGGGGTGGGGGTAGGGGGACGAGCAGATGGGCAACGGCAGAGGGCGGGGGGGGGGGGGGGGCGGAGAGACAGACTGGCCGGCCGGCTGTGCCTACACTGTCGACCCGGCTGGTGGATCTCGCGCGAGGTGGTCCGTGCCTCGGTGCTGTACCAAAGCCGCGGCGCACCTCTGCCCGCGCCCGCTCCACCTCCTCCACCGCCCGCGCCAGCTCCGCCAGCAGCGTCCGCCCGCCGGTGCCGCCGCCGCTGGCGGCGACCGTGCCGCGGCCGCCGGGGCGTGGGGTGGTGGGGGTGGCGGCGGTGACGGCGGCGGGCGGCGCCACCGCCGTGGCCATCGCCACGGCCGCGACGGCGACGGCCATCAGGGCGGGGAGGGTGCGACGGGTAGAGACCATCTTGGCGGCGTAGCTGGACAAAGAGGAAGGGCGAGGAGGAAGGGTGGGGGGGGGGGGGGGGGGGGTGGGAGGGTGAGGTGGGGTGGGTTCGGGTAGGGTGTGGCGGGGAGTGATGGGGGGGGAGGGAGCGGACAAGTCTGCGGGTGGCGGTGGTGGTGGTGGCGGTGAGGGTGGGGGGCGTGGTGGCGGCCTGGCAACCGGGGCGTCACGACGACCTGGCCAGCGGTGTGGAGGGCGTGACCGTACGGGGGTGCGGGGGGGGGTGTGGGTGTTCGGAGCCGTGTGCGCTGCGGGGGGGGGGGGGCTCATGGGCGGCCGACGCCCGCGGCAACTTTGTAGGCCCGCCGGCCGGCCGGCCGCCGCCGGGGTGTCCACCGCCTCCTCCCTCCCCACCCCGCCCCCCCAAACCGCCCGCTACGCGGGTGGCGAGCGGCGGCGGCGGCGGCGACGCGGCCGGGCGGCGGGGACTGCGGGACAGCCGGTGCGCCGACACGGCGGCTGGCGGCGGCGGCGGCAGGCGGGCGGGCGGGCGGGCGCACCGCCCCCCCCCCCGCCCCCGGGGGGCTGGCGGCGTGGGCGGCGTGGCGGCCGCCCACCCCGTCTCTGCGTTGTCCCCTTCCCTCCCCCTCTTGCCTCTCCCCTCTCCCCCCTCTGCCAATGGTATCTTGCCCTCCACACCCCCCCCCCCCCCCCAACCCTCCCATGACGCTCAGCCCCGGCTCATGCTACTGTACAGTACCCCCACCCCCGGCTGTCGCCCTCCCCTCCCCTGCCACACCCCCTCACTGCCCACCCACCCCCCCCCCTCCCCCCCAGTGCCACTACCCCTCCCCTCCATCCCCCGCCACCCCCCCCCCCCCCCCGCTCCCCCATCCTTCCCCTCCCCCCCCTTCCCCCATCCACAACCACCACCGCCACCACCCACCGCACCCCCCCCCTCCCGGGGCGCCACTGTCATTGCCACGACGCCACGTCCCAGACGTGGTGGCCTCTCCCCCCCCCCCCCATCCCTCATCCCCCATCACCCCCCACCATCCATCCCCACCCCCACAACCCCCCCCCCCCCCCACCACCCCCCACCACCCCCCCGCCACCCCCCCGCCACACCCCCACGGCGGGCCGGCGCTGCCGGCCGCCACGCCGCCCCCGCGCCCTGTGGCTGCGGGGGCCCCTCCCCAGCGCGGCGGTGGGCGCCACGCGCGCGCGCACGCACCGTAGGTATGTACCGGCGGGCAGGCGGGGGGGCGGGCGGCCGCGCCTGCCGGCCGGCGGGGTGGGCGGCCGGGCGGCCGGGCGGGCGCGCAGACGGGCTGGCAGTCTGGCGGGCAGACGGGAGGGCAGGCGGGCGGCGCGTCTCTGCTCCCCCCCCCCCCCCCCTGCCCCCCCCGGCCTCTGCCGCTACGCGTGGCGTACGCCCCTCCCCAGCATCTCCCCCCCACCTCCGCTGTACTGTACTGTACATCCATGCATGCAGTACGCACCGGCGGGTGGAGGCCCCATGACCGTCCCGGCTGCCACCGACCCCCCGACCGCGACGGGAGCCACGGCCGCGTGCCACCCCCCCCCCCCCCCCCCCCCCCACGCCAGACAAAAAGGCAACCAGAGGGGCACCCGCACCGTCAGCGGCGTGGGCGCCGCCTCTCTCCCCGTGGGGTTGTGGGCGCACCACGCCCCCCCTCACCCCCCCCCACACCCCACGCCGGGTGCGTCACGCCGTCCCTGGCACGGGTGGGGAGGGGGGGGGGGGTAGTGGTGGGCGGTTGGGCGCCACGGCGGGCCCGGGGGGGGGGGGGGGGGGGGGGGGGGGAACGGCAGTGCGCCACGCGGCGGCAGACGGGCGGCGGGCGCCGTCCGCTCCCCCCCCCCCCTCACCGAGGGGACGTTTCCCCATGAAAGGAGGGAGGGGGGCAACGGGGAGACGGGCAGGCGGTGGGGGGGGGGAAGGGAGAAGAGACGAGGCGTGGGGGGGGGGGGGGGGAGGTCAGGGGGAGAGGAGGCGGCGGCCGGCCGGCCGGCCGGCCACCATCGCCAAAAGGGTGGGGGTGAGGGGGGGGGGGGGTTCCACCGGCAGTGTGGGGGGGGGGGGGGAGTGGGAAGACGCGGAAGGGCTGGCAGCCGCGGCGGCGCTCTGTCTGGAGGCCACCCCCTCCCTGCGCCCCCCTCCACCCCCCCTCCTCCCCCTCACCCCCGCCCCCGCCGCTCCCTCCCCCTGTATCTCTTTTCCCCCCGCGACACGGACGGCGGAAAGGAGGCAACAAAGAGGGGGAGGGACACAAAGAGGTTGGGGGGGGGGGGGTTGCGACAAGGGATGCGCCATGGCAGCGCAACGGGGCGGGGGGGGGGGGGTGCGGTGGCGGTGCCTGCCCCCGCCGCCGCCGCCTGCCCGCCGCGCCCCCCCGCCGCGCTGCCACGGCACGCCTCTCTTCTTTACGGCCGACCGCCGCGGGCGGGCGGGCGCACGCCGCCCCCCCCCCCCCCCCCCCCCCCCCACCACCGACCGCGGGGGTGCGCCACACTCCGTGCACCGCGGCTGCCGCCAGCCGCCGCCGCCGCCGGCCGGCCGGCCGGCGGCGGTGCAGACAGAAAGGCAGGCAATGGGGTGGCAAACGGCCGCCAGCACCGTCCCCGGCGTGTGGCTGGCAGCCTACCTCTAGATACCATACCTACCTGCACGCTCCCCCAGCCGCCCGCCAAGGCGACGCTGCCGCTCGGCGGGAGAGCCCCTTGCACCGCGGCAGCTCCCCCCTGTCACGGTGCGTCGTCGGCCGTGGCGCACGAGGCGTGGCGGGCGTGGTGGGCGGGGGGAGGACGAGGGGGGGGGGGGGGGCGCTGGGGGGGGGGGGCCCACACCACACACACACACACCGCCCCCCCGGCCACCCCTAGTTAAGACCGCCGCCAGGTGGGGACGGACGGGCGTGGGCGGCGCCCACCCCCGCGCGGCCGCCACGTGGGCGGCCGCCACCGGCCGCCAGACCGCCCACCCCCCCCCGCCCTCTACCCGTGTGCACCTCGACGGCTGCCACCAGTCATTCCCCGCAATGGCGCCGCGACGGCAGCCGTAGGGGTGGGTGGCTGCTGCGCCTGCGAGGGCAACCCCCACCTGTGGAGAAAGGGCAGTGATGAGGGCGGCAGTGACGGCAGGGATGGCCGTGACGGCAGTGACGACAGTGACGGCAGGGACGGCAGTGACGGCTGTAAAGGTAGAGACGGCAGAGACGGTGGCGGCCACGGCGGCGGCGGCGGCGGGGGGCGGCGCGGGGGCGTGCCGTGCGCCGCCTCCCCCCCCCCCCCCCCCCCCCCAGCTGCCCCCTGCGATGCGGCCGCGTCGCCCGCCCGGCGACGCGCGCCGCAGGGGAGGCGACCGGCCGCGGCCGCGGGGCGGCGTGGACGGCGGGCGGCGCCGCCACGGAGGTACGGTACCTACCCACTGTACGCCCCTCTGCCCTTCCCCTTGCGTTGCACCCCCCCGCCCCCCTCCACCCCGCGCGGCGGTCTGCACCGGCGCACCTGCGCGACGGCGGCGGTGGCGGTGGCGGCTCGCCGCTGCAGGCGGTGATAGCGGCACCGCGGCAGGGCGAGGCGGCAGCGGCGGTGGCGGCCGAGGCCCCGCTGCCCCCGCAGCGGGCAGCGGTGGTGGCGGCGGTGGCGGTGGAGGCGGAGGTGGCGGTGGTGGTGGCGGTGGCGGTGGGGGTGGGGGTAGGGGTGGGGGTGGCGGTGGGGGCGGCTGAGCGCCGACCCCATTCCCCCCCCTCCACCACCCCCCGTGCGCGCCCGCCCCTTGCGCGGCTCTGCAGTCACGGCGGTGGCCATGGACGCCACCCGCCTCCCCCCCCGCCCCGTTCCCCCTACCCCCGCCCCTCTTTGTGGATGGCGCCCGACGCACTGGCCCCCCAGCTGCCGGAAAAAAACCACCACCCCGGTCGCCCGACCGGCGCGTGTCCGTGCTGCCGCGGCGGGCAGCCGCCACGGCCGCCGCCGCCGCCGCCGCCGCCGCCGCCGCCGCCACCACCGTCGCGACCGCCGCCGCCGCTGCCGCCCGCCGCTGCCGCCGCCGCCGCCGCCGCCGCTGCTGCTGCTGCCGTGCCTGGCAGTTCCGTCCCACGACGGGGCAGCCACCCCGACGGCTCTGCCGCCGCGGCGCCGCCGCGGGGACGGCCGGTGGCGCCAACGGCCGGCGGCGGCGGCGGCGGCGGGTGCGGCGGCAGCGGCGGCGGCAGCGGCGGCGGCGGGCCGCCCCCCATACCCCCAACGCGGCGGCCCGTCGCTCTCCGCGTCGGGGCCTCTTGCCCTCCCCCCGTCCCGTCCTCCCCCCCCCCCCCCCCCCCCCCCACCGCCCACTCACCTCGCCGTGTGCGGGCGGGCGGGCGCCACGTCGGACCCCGCCACTCACGTCGGGGGCTGAGGGGCTTGTGGCTGCCGGGGGTGACCGCTCCCCCCGCGCGGGCAGAGCACCCGGCGGCAACGTCCCGCCCCTCCTTGTCCGCTCTATCTCTCTTCCCTCTTCCTACTCCAGAGGGGGGCTGGGCAGAGCCCGGCGATGCGTGAACTCCGTGTTTTCGTGTCCGAGCACCGGGGCAGTCTTGTCGGCCAGGCACAAAGCACACGCACGTGTTCGTGCCTGGTGGGCGCCTGGGAAAATTTAGCACCCATTGTAGGCTACATCCGATGCAAGGGAACGCCGTCCGTTGGCTGGATATTTTTGGTGACATCTTCTCTGGAAGCTGTGAGCCACTCATCTGCTCTCTTGGTCGGAGATCGGGTGCTTAAGGCGTGATCCAGAGTGGTCAGAAAAACACAGTGTTTTTCCGACCACTCTCCAGGCGTGTCTGTGTGTGTCTGCAACTATATTTAATTCATTTATGTCCGAGTAATTTTGTTGTGCCCCACAACGTGCTTCCGGGATGTGCTTCCGGCACGCTTGTGGTTCCGACCAATGGGAGGGCTCCCAGCCTGTGCTTTTTGTCTGAGACACATTCGGGCGCTGCCGTCAAGACAGCGCAGTGCGGCTTAGGCACTGTCTTGACGGCAGCGCCCAGAAGTGTCTCAGACACAAAGCACAGGCAGGGAGCCCTCCCATTGGCCGGACTCACAGGCGTGCCTCGAGCACACCTCGGAAGCACGTTGTGGGGCACAGCAAAATTACTCAGTCACGCAAGAATTAAAATAGAGTTTCATACACGCCCGACACGACGGGCGAGTGGTCGGAAAAACACTGTGTTCTTCCGACCACTCTGAAGCACACTTGAGCATCCGATCTCCGCCCAAGAGAGCAAATGAGTGGCTCACAGCTTCCAGCGAAGATGTCACCAAAAATATCCAGCCAACGGACGGCGTGCCCTTGCATTAGATGTAGCCTGCAATGGGTGGTGAAATTTCCCAGGCGCGCACCAGGCACGAACACGTGCGTGTGCTTTGTTCCTGGCCGTCAAGACGGCCCCGGTGCACGGACACGAAAGCACGGAATTAACCTTGTGTCTCGGCAGACATGTGCACTTTTCCGGCTGCCGTACCAAGATGTGGCCTTATAGCGGTGTCACGGAAACGGCCCGATTTCTTGCTCAGATCTGTTGACCATTTCTTGCAACCCCTCCGTATGGTATGCTGGAGGCCTACAAATCAGCTTTTTTTTGTATGACTTGTTCGAGACGGTTCCGCACGGAGGCCACGTGCTCACGAAACACGACGTGAAGCGTCATCATCAGACCTCTCTGGTGATGTGCTTTGAGCACATGGCCGTCGTGCAACTATACCGCTCGGCAAATTTAAGCAAGTAGACAAAAAAAGAGCTTGCACAAACGCGCAAAATAAAGTGCAAAACGATGCAGCTTCGCGCAACAGTTTTGACAATATCTCGTGGTTAAGGTAGTGCTTGTTGAAGTCTTAGCAGTGATTGCTGACTCGCTGGCGATGAAGGATGCCACGTTCTCATGTCTGCAGTGGCCGCGGCCGGTCAAGCGGAATCTGATTGCGTAGTCTCATTGTCTCCAACTGTGACCTACCATATATAAATCTGTTTCCATTTCCAGATTCTTACTTTGAATGCGATGCGTACTTGCGCGTCAGCACCTGCCACCTGCAGCTAGCTGCAGCCGCCTACTTGAGCTGCTTAATGGCTGTTGCTTCCGCTTGGTCTGTGAGGGACCAATGTTCAGCTGCACTTCTGTGTGGGCCTCAACGATGGCTGCTCAACCATTCTGCTTCTCCCTACAGGTTGTGCCGCCGTCCCCGCCAGTAACGGGGCGGCCTCCTGGAAACTGGAGGGCACGGCTAAGACGCCAAGCCCGCCCGGCGTGGACCATGGCGACAGTACCACGACTGTCGCGAAACCAGGAAGCACATATGCCACGGGGCGACATGAAAACCGGCAGGAGAGCTGGGCCGTCAGGACTAGTGCACAGACGACAAACGGATAGGCGGACACGAATGTCCAGACGGACAGCATGATTGTTTTTGTAGACGAGGGAGAGGGACGACCGGGATGAGGTCCGGTAGCAACAAGACCACCCTTTCTCACACCTCATACAACTCAAGCTAGGGATAGTGGGCGCAAATGAATCAAACACGGGGGGTGGTGCAGCCGACTAGTCTTGGTGGCGGGTCGCTAGTTCGGGAGATGGGTGGAATGCGGAGGGAGAGGGGGGGGGTCGTGCGAGGGACCTGTTGATTGTGGGTGCTTAAGACAGGGGGGTGTCTTCGAGGCGGCGCGTCGGCATGGTTGTTCTTCGTGGAGAAAGCACAGTGTGAAGCACAAGATGGTCACATGGGTCGGGTTCCTCCAGCAAACTATTTTCTCGGGACTCAATAAACCCGAGAGAGTCTCAGGGAGCAGCCCAAGTACGCCGATCATTCCGTAACTCGTCCAACGACGATTGGCACTTTCTCAGTTAAATCTGTTATCTGGGAATTTGTGTGACGTCCATGGCGGTACGTAGTCGTTTTGTGCAAGGACCTCTCATGATTTCATTGGGTGACAAACCGTCGGAGATTTGCACTCTCGTGCGGGGACAACAGCTTTTCTTGCGCGTTTGAGCAAGAATTCTGTTGGTTTTTACATGTTGACTCTCTCGTTCTTACAACTGTGCCGAGGCGACTGCGCAAGTCTGAGAAAAGAAAAACAGGCCCGAGCAACGAATTCGTGACACCGCTTTAAGCCGCACTGCGCAGGGCATGAATGGGTGGGGGCATGTCCTGTCAACACCGCAGGCGGGGGCGGGGTGGGAGGCACGGCCAGTATGGTACGTTGCAGAACACAAATAAACGGAGCGTTCTTTTCTCATTCCTCCGAGAACCTTCGGAGCACAGGCCTGAGCCAAGCAGGTGCCTTGAAGGTATGCCCCGGTGTAATGGGCGCAACATGAGCGGTGGTGGGTGTAGCGTAATGGAACCCAGGTTCCCGGAACCACAAACCACAAACACACACACAGAGACCACAGTCCGGAGTCCAGGAAGGAACAGGTAAGAGCCCTTGCTGATCCACTCGCCCGCCACGATACGAGGCAAAGGTAAACAGGACAAAAGCCCGAGGGAGAAGGAACCCAAAGCACTGTTGATTTTACAAGATGGCCCCGGGGAGAACCCCGGAGCACCCCTCAAGAACCTCCCCCCCTGGCCCCTCCAGGGGCCCAGAACGAGGCCCCCAGAGGGCGCCCCCAGCGGGCCAAGTGCCAGCAAGGCACCGGCCGCTCACCGGGCCAACACACGAAAAGCAAGCGAAATCCCCCCACACACAAATGTCAATCCCCAAAAAAAACCCAGTGGGAAAAAGGGGAAAGACACGAAATCACGCAAGGAAAACAAATGCGAAAAATCAAACAAATAGCCCGAAGGTCAGTATGCCCCAACCCGGCAAGTCCTCCACTCCGGGGGACCAATCAGGGCACCGGGCGTGTCGCCACTGCCCCGGGCCACCGATGCAGGGATCCCAAGCCAGCGCGTGGTTCCACGTAACGCTGCCAGCCGGGTCCCAAGTCAGCCTCCCGGATCTCAACGGTACCTGAGGGCCACAACGCCACATGGCCCCCTCACTAGGGCCGAGCGTCCCGCCGGCCAACAGGGAAACCGGGGAGAGGGACTGGAAAGGGTCCGACAGGGTTACACCAGGGTCACAACGAACGGGACGTGGGGCCAGTGTCTGCAAACAGGGTCCCCCCCGACAAGTGTCTCGAGGCAGAGGGTCCCGGGCAGACTGACCAGGGCGGTACGGGAGGGACCGAGGGCCACGCACAGGGTATCTAGGGGGGTGTGGCGCAGCCCGCGCCGGCCGCCCGCCTGCATTCCTCCCCCCCTCGCCCTCCCCATGTGGCGCTCGGCCCGTGGGGTGGGTGAGGAGGCGTAGAGATGCGGACGGGGGCCGGCGGCACACGGGCGCAGCCTGGGTTCCGTCGGGGTGGGGGCCCAGGGATAAGAGGGCCCTCACGGGCTCCCTCGTTCCCCGCGACCGGGACCCCAACGCACCATCTTCCCCGGTACGCTTCCCCGTGGGCTCCTCAATCGTTCCCTCTACCCGTTCCCCTTTCCAACGTTCCCACGCACCCGTTCCCCCTGGTACCCCACTTTCCCACACCGTGTCCCGTTACCCCGTCCCATGGAGCCCGGCCGCGCCGGGACGAGCGCGTCGGCTGGCAAGGGCTCGACGGTTCCTGGCGGTCCCAGCGTGCCTGTGGGTGCGGCGGTACCTGGGGCCCAAGGCGGTCCCATCGTTCAAGGCGCAGCGGGTCAAGGGGCTCCCGGCGGTCAAGGCGTACCGGTTGCAGGGCCAGGTGGGAACAACATGGAACAAGAGGAACGTGGTGCGGGTCAAGCGTACGTCGCGGTCCATGGCACGGTACCCGAGGACTTTGGTCCCGAGACGGTCACCGCTTGGCGCCGGGAAGAGGCCCGCGGTTGGGTCACCGGTACCCTGGCCCATAAGGTCCTTCGAGTCGTGGACGGGTCCTGTCCCGGGAACGCGTTCCGGAAGCAGATGACCGCGATGGTCCAAGCGCGGATCCCGGTTAAGGCCGATCGGTCCCTGTCGATAACGGTGGTCCGGCACGCGGGAGAAGTTGGGGACGTGGAGCGGTTCAAGAGCATCCGGGACGAGGTCACCAAGGGGACCCTGCCTGCGGCCCCAGGTCCCGACTACACCGTGCTCCCGTCTCCCTACTTGGACCCTACTTCCTTCAAGCCGTCCCATGGGGACCTTGTGATCAGTCGGCTCCATCGGGACAAGAATGGGATCCTGGTCGGCTGGCACCAGCAAGAGTTCCCGAGTTGCCCGGCTACCCTCCGTGGGCTCCACTACCTCCGGGTACCCCACTGGTTCGGTCACGTTGAGGCTCCTTTTGGGGCCCTGGTGGAACTGCCCCCGGTCCAGTGCTACTTCGGGGACCTCCTTCGTGCCTCGGACCCCTTTGCCTGGTTCGTGTTCCGGACCGAGTGGGCCACGA
Organism: Pyropia yezoensis; assembly: GCA_009829735.1. Taxonomy (NCBI): domain Eukaryota; phylum Rhodophyta; class Bangiophyceae; order Bangiales; family Bangiaceae; genus Pyropia; species Pyropia yezoensis. The sequence continues at coordinate 17,811,673 of CM020619.1, read as the reverse complement.
ACTGTGCCCTTTATACGCTGGAGCGGGCCCGTGGTTCCGGTGAGATGTGTCTCCTTCCTTGTCTCCTTCGGACCTGGATCGACTGTGTCGGGGTCCCTGATATCTGCAAGGGTCCCGGTGGCGTGGACGAGGGAGCGGCGCGGGACCTCAAGGCACTCATGGTTCTTAGCGACCGGGTGGTCGGGGCCTCTGGACTCCGTTCACGTTTGGGTTAGGCGGCTTCCAACCGCAAGGACCGTGCTTCCTACGTCTTGGTACGGTTCGAGACCCGGGACGGGACCTGGGCAGCGCTCGTGGACGAGGACCTGGCTCCCTTGGACCTTCCTCACTCGACGGACATCTTGGACGCGCGGGAGTTTGTCGGGCCCAAGGACGGGAACGTGGGCCAGTCGGACGAGATTGTGCCTGGAAGTGGGTCCGGTGGTCCTGGTGCCCCTGGTGCCCCTGGTGCCCGGTCGTCGGGCTCCCTTGTTCAACGTGACCCTGCGCTGGGAAGCCGTACCGCCTTCGTGGCCAACTTGTTGGCCCATGGCGAGGTACCTGATGAGGAACTTCGGGACCTTGAGGGCAACCTGCCGACCTCAACCGTTCTGGGGCTCCGTAGTTTCTTTGGCGGGTCCGCGGACGTCTTGGCCCATGCTCACGTGGGGCCCTTGCTCTCGGCTTCCCTCCATACCACAGTCAACATTGGGTCCCGTGTAGCTGAATGGACCCGGGTCCAGGCGGGTTCCACGACGCCGGACTACAAGGGCCTGTTGGCGATCGTGGACCGTAATGGTATCCGTGGGGACCTGGGGTCAGAGTTGGCCACGGCCGAGGAGGAGGCCCGTAAGAGTTGGCATGGGGTTCTTGAGGGTTCCCGGGTCCGAGATCGGGACGATATGGACCAAGACACTGACCCTCGTGCCGAGAGCCGGGCCCGTTACCAATGAGTCACACAGAGGGGAGGGACCCGAGGGACCATGGGTTGTTCTTGCATATGATGTTGATCCAAGGAGTCATAAAGTCTCTTTGTTTGTCAGCTTCCTTGGGACCCCTCCTTCAGTGTTGACCGTAGGAACCTCCTTCCGACTTAGCCGCATAGCTGGTTCAAAGGGACCCATACTAGCCCAGACCGGGAAATGGGGAACTAAAGGGAACGGGGGGGGGAAACGGGGGAGTTCATATCCAAGGGGAACGAAGTAAATCTCCATTCCAAAAAATCATTATCAATAAAACCCCTCCCGTGGGTTAGATGTCTTCCCCACCTACCCGAGTTGAACCCCTGACCTCTTTGTTGCCCCCTCCCGATAACTTTCCCTTAGTTCGTTCCATTGACGGACCATGTTGCCTGCCCTGGTGCTTCCCTTTCACGGTCAATAACGGGGCCACAGATCCGCACCCGGTTCAAGGTTCCAGGGCCACACAGCATAGATAGCCTTAAAGGGTTCCAGTAGTGCCACGGCCTCTTCCTCCCGCAGTGGGGGCTCGGTACCAACACGTTCACAGTACTGAACAACCTTAGCCCTGTCGAACTTATGGCACGGTTCCCATGTGTCCTCGGACTCGGCGTACCCCCACCAGCGGACCAGGAGCCGTAGGTTCCCATCACTGTCCCGGTCGTGGCCCACAAAACGTTCCCAGACAAAAGGGGTGCCTGAGTCTTCGTAGTCCATAGGTACAACCGGGTCTTGTGGCCCGTGTAAACGGGACGTGGAGTCAGTGTGTCTAGCAGGCGTGGGTGCCCGGGCCACATGGTCACTGCTTACCCTGTCACGGATCCCCTCGACCAGAACCGTGAATGTCTGCCCGTCCCGGTCCACGATACGATAGGGACCCTTGACCTTCTGGTCCAACTTCTGCCGGCTATCATCATTGGTATCCACGTAGACCCAGTCCCCGATACGTAGGGCCTCGTTGACCGGAGTGACCCGCTTGTCGTACCCTCTCTTGTACCGTTTTTGTGCCAGGTCCAGGTTCTTACGAACCGTGAAGGCCAGGTTCCTTAGATGGGCCCGTCTCGCCTCTCGGACCTGTCGCGCGGTACCAGTGAACTCCTTAGGGTACGGGGAGCCAGGGAGCTTGTCCAGGGCAAAGGTGCGGACCCGGTCAGGGATCACAAACTCAAACGGGGCCACACCGGTACTCTGTTGGGGCCTCGTGTTATAGGCAACCGTGAGCACGGAAACCAACTCGTCCCAATGGTCCTGGTGGTCCTCAACGTACGTGCGGAGCTGGGCCACTATGGTACGATTAAACCGTTCCACCTGTCCTTGGGTATGGGGATGGTACGTGGTGGAGGTAACATGCTTGATCCCAAGGAGCCCGCAAACGCCACGGATGTATGTGGACGCTAACTGGGGCCCATTGTCCGTTAGTAGGGTCTCCGAGGGACCATAGGAAGCCACCCACGTATCCAGAAAAGCCGAGGCCACCACTGCCGCGTCCTGGCTGCCAAGGGGAACCACTCGGGTCAGCTTAGTAAACCGGTCCACAATAACAAGAAGGTACCGGTTCCTGCTGACGGTCCAGGGTAAGGGGCCCAAGAGGTCAAGGCACACGTCCTTGAAGGGCTCCGTTGCGGGGAACAGCTTGAGCGGGTTGGTCCGCCGCCTCCCTTGGACCCTGCCCTTGGAACACGAGGTACAGTTGGAAACAAAGGCGTGCACATCTGCCACCATAGACTCCCAGTAAAATACCCGCCTCATAGAGGTGTACATCTTGTTCATGCCTGGGTGCCCTGCGTGTCCCGGTTCATGTTCCAAGCTTAGGACCTCTTGTTGTAGTGCCTTGGGGACCACGATCTGGACCGCTCGGTCAAGAGGAGCCAATCGTACCAGTAACCCTTCCGGTGTTTCCCCGTACCTTGAGTTCACGTTCTGGTCCATCTCTTTCCGTAGTTCCTGGCAACGCTGGTCCTGACCTTGGGCCTTGAGGATCCTGTCCACTGTCAGAGGAGGGTACCGTGTGCCTGTCTTAAAGTTCGGCCGGGTCCAACCAGTGACAAAGTTAGCCAAGGTCAACAGCGAGGGTATCTCGTCAGGTATAGGGCCCCTGTCGTGTCCCGTGGTATCCAAGCGTGACATAAAGTCCGCTGCGTGATGATGTTGCCCAGGACGGGACTCAACGGTATACTGGAACTCTGCCAGCCGGAGGCGCCAGCGGGCCAAACGTCCATGGGCCCCGTCCATATGTAACATCCACTTCAGGGCCGTATGGTCCGTTCGTACCACAAAGCGTGTCCCTTCAAGGTACGGTCGTAACAGAAACAGAGCCCAAACAACGGCAAGACACTCACGTTCCGTGGTACTGTAGTTACACTTAGCCGGAGTCAGCACACGGCTCCAGTAACCCACGGGCTTGTAGGCCCCGTCCCCTTGGTCCTGTAGCAAAACGCACCCAATCTGGGTAGCGCTAGCATCCGTATCCACGATGTACTGACCCGTGCGTCTCGGAAGAGCCAGAATGGGAGTATGGGTCAGACGGTACTTGAGCTCCTCAAAAGCGTCCGTCTGGGCCGGGGTAAACTGTGGTAACGGGTCTGGGACCTTGGTACTGGTCATGGCCAATAGGGGTCGGGCTACCTTGGCGTAGTCCTTGACAAAGCGCCGGTACACATTGCACATCCCTAGGAAACTGCGAAAGTCCTTCTTGGTCCTTGGAGTCTTAGCTTCTCGGAGCCCAACCAGGTTCTTCTCGTTCACACGGAGTTGACCCTTACCAACAATGTGTCCGAGGTACTCAACCTCATCCTGGAACAAAAAGCACTTGGTAGCCTTGAGGGAAACACCGGCCCTAGTCAGTAACCCGAAGATCTCTTGCAGATGGGCCAGGTGGTCCTTATGGTCCTTGGAGAACACAATAATGTCATCTAGGTACACAAGGCACGTCTTCCACTTAACCCCAGACAGGATCATATCAATGGCCCCCTGGAACGTAGCCGGGGCGTTGGTAAGACCAAATGGGAGCCGGATGTATCGGAAGGTTCCTTCGTGACAAGTAAACGTAGTCTTGTCTTGGTCCTCAGGAGCCACAGGGATCTGCCAGTAACCACAGTTGGCGTCCAGCATGGAAAACACGGTAGCCTCTCCCAGGAAATCAATACAATCGTCCATGCGCGGTAACGGGTAGGTATCCTTAACCGTGACCTCGTTCAAGCGCCGGTAATCTACACAGAGCCTAGGGGTACCATCGGCCTTCGGGACCAACACAACCGGGAAGGACCACTCAGCCTGGGACGGTTCAATGACCCCGAGCCGGGTCTGCTTCTCCACTTGTTCCTTGATGAGGTCCCGATGATGGAGCCCGGTGCGGTACGGTTGGGACCGAATGGGTTTGGCCCCTTCCTTGAGGGTAATCCGGTGAGGGGTCACATCAATGCGTCCCAGTTGCCCGTCCCATAGGTCCTTGTAACGGTCCAAAAGTTCGCGTACAGCCTGGTGTAGCTCAGGCGGGATCAGTTCATACGCGACCTTGGGCATCTGGACCGGGGTTCCGTCAGGCTTCTTGTCCGTCGTGCCCGGCTCAGGGACCGTGGTTCCGGCGGGTCCCTTGGGAGTCACGTCCCCCGGTGCCGACGCTTGGCTCAACGGGTTCCCTTGCTCTGGCCCCAGGGTGACAAGTGGTGCGGCCCCCTCACTAGGGGCCGACAAGTAATCCGCAGGGACCTCGAGCACGGGACCATCGTACGGTATGGCCACGCCAACGGCAAAGTTCTTGGGCAGGTTGACAGCCCGGTCCGAGATGTTCATAACATGGATCCGAAAGTCCCGTCGGGTCCGTATCGTAGCCAGTGCGTTGTGTAAACGGAGCCCCTTCTTAGCCATCTTGTGGGGCCTCTCGTACACTAAGCACTTCCCATTGGTACCGCACTTGACATAAACCGCTTGTAGGGACCGGGGAGCCAAAGTCACGCCCTTGGACAGGTACAGGGCCGAGGGATCTTGACGGATAGGGTTGCCCTTGACAGGAAAAGCGCTCTGAGCCTTGCCCTCCCAGGTTCTCTTGGCGTAGGACAGGAACCCAAGGTTCCAAAGGACCGACTCGGTCCCAGGGTAGATAGCCTTGACATGTTCCTTTTGGAAGTCCATCCCAAGGATCAATGGGACAGAAAGGGCCCTGACGACAAGGAACTCAAACTCCATCGGCTTCCCGTTGACAATGACCGATAGTTCCAGGACTCCCCGGGCCTTGAGCAGTTGCCCGGAAGCGTCACAAACATGGGTAGACTTAGGAGCCCTAGAAGCCAATCGTTGCCATCCACAGGGTAAGATGTCCTCGCGTACCACACTGGGTCCCGCACCTGTGTCCAAAATGGCCGTCGTTTCCTTAGGGTCCTCTTGGTCCAAACGTACAAAAGCATTCAAAGCGAAGTTCCTCTTACGCAGTGCAAGCAAGGTGCCCTTGAACCCATATGGCTTCTTCATTCCCAATCGACGTCGGAGCCCAGACTTGGACCGCCGTGCCAGAGAGGGTAAACAGGAACAAGGGGTGGGCAAAACAATAGGAGACTCAGAACGAACAGGTACAATGGGGCCCTTGAAGATCTTCGAGAACCCCAGCTTGGGTGCAAACGAGCAGGTACTATCCCGACGATGGGGAGGGGACCTCTTGGATCCGCCCCCCGTTACTCCTTTCCCGAGGGTCCCGGCTCCTGGGAACCGACGGTAACATGGCAGACTTGGTCCGCCTCGTCATTTGACAAGTTGATCCCTTCACACAGAGCCTGGACCATGGCAACACGTATCTGGCGATGTAACTGACGGTCCGCGTTGGGCTTGACCTCGGTACTCTGGCTCCGGCCCCGAGTAGCCGCAAGGAACGAGTCCCGGGCCTGGATAACCGCTTTCCGTTGGGCCTCGGATAACATGGAACATTGATGGGCCATGTGGCCCGGTTCCCAGCAAAGGTAACAACGGTACGGACGCTGGCTATCCATGGTACGTACCCCCACGAACTGGAGCGTGGATCCCTTGAACCCAAACACTTGGCCCGACCCGTTCTTCTCAGTTTCCTTGTCAAGGGGGCCTTTAAGGATCGTCGAGGGGCCCATAGGATTGACTGCCATTAACGGTGACGGGTCCGGGGTGGGCTGAGCCCGAAAATCAGTAGGCCTGCGGGCGGAAACAGAGGGACCAGCCTTACTCGAAGAGGACCCTTGGGCCATCTTAATGACGTCCTTGGCTGCCTTGTACTTGCCCGCAGTAAAAGTAACCAACTGCTGGTACGTACGGTCGGGAACATTGTAGACAAACGCGTCAGTGCGCAGGTACTCAGGGAGCCCTTCGATCAGCTGCTGTTTCATGGTGCCCTCGGTATGGATATTCCCACATAGTTCCGTTAGGCCCCGGAGACGAACCGCGAAAGCCTCGATGCCCTCGTCTGGTTCCTTAGCGGCCCGACTGAACCTGTCCTGAGCCAGGGCCAGTGCATGGGGCTCTGCGTACGTCTCTAGGAACCAGTTAACGGCCTCTGGGTAACTTGTGATCGAGGAGCCACCAGACGCGCTGGATGAATCCGGAAGGGCCCGTGTGTACCGTAGTTCCGCGTCACCAGAAAGGAAATGTGGGATCGCATAAAGAGCCATGCCCTCGGAGACCGCGTTGTCGTTACAAGCCTTTACCAGTTTGCGGAGCCACGTGAACACTTTCAGGGCCTCCTTACCAGAGAAATTTGGGTACCCAGCAAAAGAGTGTTTCACGTTACGCGCGACCCGTCCCATCTTACGAGCCTCACATGTCCCATAGGTAGCCTTCTTGTTCCTCAGTCGGTACGTACGGTAATCTAGGACCCGAGCAAAGCGATCATCTGAACACTTGATGACTTGGGGCTCGGTCCGTGGGTACTCAGGGGTCTCAAGGTCCTCCTCATCCAGGACAGAAGAAAACGTGGTACCCGAGGAAGAGGACGTACAGGAACCACTGGAATGGTGACGACGCCGACGACGGCGGGAACAGGAACGATTGGAACGACTAGTATCATGGGACCCACCCTGGCCAGCAGGACTCTGGCTCAGGGCCTGGGATACAGTAGCCAAAATCTCATCTCGGAACGTTTCCAGAGTAGTAACAATGTCTTGGGACCCAGCAACAGGAGCAAAAGGTGGAACTCGGGTCCCTGTCTCAGAACCCGTGTCCCGACGTAAATCCTGACCCATAGTAGCGCGAATCCCACCCGGGGGCGCTGTCCCCCAACGCGGAATCCCTGTCTGCCCGCCTCCGCCACGGCCAAACGGACCCGAGGGACCGCCACGACCGCGGCCAGCGGGAGTAACCATTGAAGTGTCCGACGGCGCACCACGGCCCCGACCTCCCGAGGGAACAGGGTCCGTCATGTTGGCGGTGCGGTACTCGACCTGAACCAAAAGATCTCGTTACCAGAAACAGGAACCAAGGAACCAAACGCTACCGGGAAAGGAAAGGGCTGTCCCGATACGGAAGAGAAGTATAGCCCTCCCCTGCTGCTCCACCATAAATGTAGCGTAATGGAACCCAGGTTCCCGGAACCACAAACCACAAACACACACACAGAGACCACAGTCCGGAGTCCAGGAAGGAACAGGTAAGAGCCCTTGCTGATCCACTCGCCCGCCACGATACGAGGCAAAGGTAAACAGGACAAAAGTCCGAGGGAGAAGGAACCCAAAGCACTGTTGATTTTACAAGATGGCCCCGGGGAGAACCCCGGAGCACCCCTCAAGAACCTCCCCCCCTGGCCCCTCCAGGGGCCCAGAACGAGGCCCCCAGAGGGCGCCCCCAGCGGGCCAAGTGCCAGCAAGGCACCGGCCGCTCACCGGGCCAACACACGAAAAGCAAGCGAAATCCCCCCACACACAAATGTCAATCCCCAAAAAAAACCCAGTGGGAAAAAGGGGAAAGACACGAAATCACGCAAGGAAAACAAATGCGAAAAATCAAACAAATAGCCCGAAGGTCAGTATGCCCCAACCCGGCAAGTCCTCCACTCCGGGGGACCAATCAGGGCACCGGGCGTGTCGCCACTGCCCCGGGCCACCGATGCAGGGATCCCAAGCCAGCGCGTGGTTCCACGTAACGCTGCCAGCCGGGTCCCAAGTCAGCCTCCCGGGTCCCAACGGTACCTGAGGGCCACAACGCCACAGTGGGTCCCTTTCGGGAAACCCTGCCAGCGTGCTCATCAAGTGGGGACAGCGGGAGGGGGGTATACGCGGTGGGGTAGGCTACGACACAGGGGGTCGGGCCGGTGCCGCGGGCAGCGTCGACGATGGCGGGCACAGCGACGACGACGGTCACGACGACGACGACGATGGCGACGACGGCGGCGGCGGCGGTGGCCGCGGCGGCGGCTTCGATGGCGTCGGCGGCGGTGGCGGCGGCGGTGGCCACGTCGGTGGCAGCGGCGACGACGGCGAGTTTGGGGGGGGGAGCGGGGGAACGGCGGTGGCGGCGGCGGCGACGGCAATGGTGGCGGCGGCGGTGGCGGCGTCGACGACGAGTTTTGGGGGGGGGATGGGGGGGATGGCGGAGGCAACGTCAACGGCGGCGGCGGAATGGACGGCAGCGGGGACGACGGCGTCCTGGGGGGGGGAGGTGGGGGGGGGCTCGGCGACGTCAGCGGTGGCGGCGGCATCCACGGCAGCAGCGACGACCGCGTGGGGGGGGGGGGGGGGGGGGGGGGCGGCGGCGGCAATAAATGCAGCGGCGGGGACGGCGACGACGCTGATGGCGTCGGCTCCTGTGGCGGCCGGCCCGGCGGCCCAGGCGGAGGCGGTGGCCACCCTGCCTGTGCCGGTGGCCGCGGTGGCGGGGACCCCTCGCGCCTCGGTGCCCATGGTGGCGGCCACCGTGGCCGACGAGGCGGCCATGGTGACCGCGGCTACAGCGGCTGTGATGGCTACGACTTCTGGGGGGAAAGAGGGGCTGAGGTAGACTAACTTTTTTGTTGGGGGGTGGGGGGGGGCGCCTGGCGGCAGCGGCGAGGATGCTTTTTGATCGAGAAAGTGTAAGGTGAAGCGCAGCGAAGCGCCGTCCGCGACCGCACACTCGTGCTCGCACGGTCCCTCGCTCGCCACCCTACGCCCACCCTCAACGCACGCGCGGTACGACGGCGGATAACCTACTCGGTGTCGGTCGGTCGCGCGCAACACGTGCGCGCGAAGAAGACGTCCGCGAAGAAGACGGGTGCGAAGGGGATGAGCTTGACGTCGGTCGTTCTCGGGTTCTAGGATTCAAAGGTGCTTATGTCGATGGGCTTGAGTCCTCTCTCCGTTCTCCACCCTCGGTCGCAGGCACGCACGCTTTTATACCCTCTGGCACACCCCTCGGGTCGCTCACAGGGCCCTCGGCGTAGTCCCTCTTGTTTGCCACACCAGGTGGTCCGAAAACGCAGGTCAGCACTCGTCGCGGCACACCCCCCTCTCAGAAGGGTCAATCCGAGGGGGTGGGCTACTTGCAAGATCGTTCTTGCATACTATTGGTAAGCACATTACACGCTCCCAAACGCTGTCCCAGAGGTGGAAACGGGATATGCGATACTCTTGGTTCCCGTCGAGCTATGGCAATTCCAGCACCATTATTGGCCTTCCATAATGGGCCCTCTGGAGGGGTCCCAGGGCCACTGTAAGCCACGCATCCTGCCACGTGTCAAAGTATATTCGTGGAAGATCTTTGGGGGATTCAAGATTCATCCGGAAGGCGTTCGAAGCGTTCGGAAGAATCTAGAATCCACAGGATGCGGTCCGAAGAAGATCACGGATCAAGTACGGATGTAGTTAGCATGACATCAGTGGCTTGACGACCGAATTGGATCAAGTAAGGGTTGAACCCTTACATATTCCCCCCCTTAAGACGCTCCCCGCTTGTGGAACGCCCGGAGTAGAGCAGGAGCATGGAGGTCCGCCTCCGAGATCCATTGGTTCTCCGTGTCATCGTAGCCTTTCCATGACACCAGATACTGCGTACGACCGCGTCGCTTGCGGGAGCGCAGGATCTTGTTGACCTCGTACTCCACAGTGCCGTCAGTCAGGGCTACCGGTGGAGCCGGAACAGGGCGACGATCGAAGTTCTTGTCAGCCCTGTAAGGCGTCAGCAGGCTGGCGTGGAACGCATTGTGTACCTTGCGTTCCAGGACAGTGGTGGGCAGGTCCAGTCGGAAGGTCACCGGAGTAACAGCCTCCGTGATGCGGTAGGGTCCCAAGTACTTGGGCATCGGCTTGCGCGCCCCTTGATATGACTCAGGCATCAAGTTCTTCGTGCTTAGTAGGACGTAGTCGCCGACCTTCAGGTCGCAGGTACGCCGAGATCGATTGGCGTACGCAGCTCGGTAGGCATTCGCTTGACGGATCGCGTCCGTTGCCGTCTTGTGAGCCGCGCTCAGAGATGAAAGCCATTCCGCTGCAGCAGGTGCCTTGTCGTTCGTTCCCCGAATGAGGTCAAAGGGGACGGTCTTGGGGTTAAATCCATACGCCAGATAAAACGGCGTGTGAGTCGTAACGGAATTCGTGGATTGGTTGTACGCCACTTCCACGTCCGTGAGAAGCAGGTCCCAGTTCGATTGATTGTGGTCGACAAAGCAGCGCAGCACTTCTTCGGTCTTCTTGTTCATGATCTCCGTCTGTCCATCGGTCTGCGGGTGGTACGCTGACGAAGGGCGCAGTCGCACACCCATCTTATCCATCAGCGCCTTCCAGAACTTGGACATGAAGACAGGGTCTCGGTCGCTTATGATGCTTGCAGGTAGACCGAAGTTTCTATACACGTGGTCGTAGAACAGCTTGGCCACGTGGGGCGCCGAGGCACCGCTCTTGGTCGCTGCTAGGCGTATCATCTTCGACAGTCGGTCGATGACGACCAGCAGACCAGTGTGCCCTCGGGCAGTCTTGGGTAGTGGTGTGATGAAGTCCATAGAGACGCTTGACCATCACTCCTTCGATGGTTCTAGTGGTTGGAGGTGACCCAGAGGTGATTCCGTTCTGCTCTTATGGCGTTGGCAAGGATCACATGTCTGCACGTATTCTTTGACGTCTTGTCTCAGCTTCTTCCAGTAGAACTTATCTACCAGGTTCTTGGTTGTCTTGCGAACTCCCATGTGCCCTTGGCTTGGCACATCGTGATGGTCGTGGAGTACAGCAAGTCGGTGAGTACCAGCGGGGATGCACGTGCGGTCACCTATGAGTAACAACCCCTTGTCTATACGGTAGGGCAACACCGGGTTCTCGTAGAGTTTGGAAAACTCGGGGTCCGCATGGTACTCACTGTGGAGCGTAGCGAGCTTGTCTGGGTCCATCTCGAAGGTCATGAGGTTGTTCACTTGTAGCCCATTCTCGGGTTCCTTGGAAGTCCGTGATTCTCCAGGACTCCTTGGTTCTTGTTCTTTCTCTGGTTCTTTGATTGTCCGTGGTTCTTTGGTTTTCCGTGGTTCTTTGGTTTTCCGTGGTTCTTTGTTTTTCTCGGGTTTGATGGTCGTTCTCGGTAGCGCCTTGCGTAGTACGCGCTCCAAGAGTTCAGCGTTAGCCTCGGTTCGAGGTTCGACATTCTCGTCCTTCCTCGAGAGGGCATCCGCTACCACGTTCTTTGGTCCAGGCACAGGCGTGATGCGGAAGTCGTATTGCTCCAGCGTCTCCAGCCAGCGCACTTGCCGATCATTCAGCTTGTCTTGGGTTCTCAGGTAGCGAAGGGATTCGTGGTCGGTATGAACGTCAAAAGATCGTCCATGCAGGTAACACCGCCAGTATCTGATAGCCTGAACAATGGCCAACAGTTCCCTTTCTCGTATGGTGTACCGCTGTTCGTGAATGTTCAGTGTCTGCGAAAAGAAGGCCACTGGGCGACGTCCCATACCGTCGTCCTGTTCTAGAACAGCCCCTATAGCGCAGCCACTGGCGTCCGTGGACACAATCAAGGGCAGGTCTGGGTCAAACGGCCGCAGCACAGGCGCACTCGCCACTCGCTCCTTGAGCGTGCGGAAAGAATATTCATGCGCTTTTGTCCATGCAAATTCGATGTTCCCAGTCAACTCCGTCAGCGGTTTAGCAATCTCCGCCATACCGCGTACAAATCGCCGGTAGAAGTTGACAAGGCCCAGGAAAGACTGCACATCCTTCTTGCTCCTAGGAGTCGGCCACATCCGGATGGACTCGGTTTTCGTGCGTTCCATCTCAAAGCCATTCGGCGACACGACATGGCCGAGAAAATCGACGGATGTACGACCAAACTCGCACTTAGACAGCTTTGCATACAGCTTGTGCTCTCGCAGCGTCGTGAGCACTTTCCGCAGATGAAACAGGTGCTCGTCTACAGAATTGCTGTATATCAGGATGTCGTCCAGGTAGGCGCAGACGAAGCCGTCGATGTATGGCCGGAGGACGTCGTTCATATGATTCATGAACGCCGACGGGGCGTTGCACAAACCAAATGGTAAAACGAGGAACTCGAACAGCCCATACCGCGTTCGAAAAGCCGTCAGTGGGATCGACTCGGGGTCCATCCGAATCTGGTGATAGCCAGACCAGAGATCCAGCGTCGAAAAGATCTTGGCGCTGCGAAGGTTGTTAAAGATGTCGTCAATACGTGGCAGCGGGTAGCAGTTCTTGATTGTTTGCTTATTCAGTGCCCGGTAGTCAATGCAAAGACGGAATCTCCCATCTTTCTTGACCGCAAAGAGTACCGGTGCACCCCATGGAGAATTGCTTGCTTGTATAAAGCCCTTATCCAGCAGGTCGCGAATCTGCCGGAGAAGTTCTTCGCACTCCGCTTCGGACAGACGATAGATACCCTTTTTATGGGGTGCGGCGTCGTCCACGAGATCGATCTTGAACCGCTGCTTTCTTTCAGGAGGTAGAGCTTTCGGTAGGTCGTCGGGGGAGACATCTTTAAACTCGAGTATCAGCTTCTTCATTCTTGGGTCTTCAGTCGAGTGTTGAACGTCCGTGAAGTTAATCTCCAACGCAGCAGACACCTCGTTGGGTCTCAGGAAGATAGCAAAGGCAGGTTGGCCCCGCTTGAGAATCTTGGCCAGCTTCTGCTTGCTTATCAGCGTCTTCGACTTGTCCAGGGTAGCTCAAATGGATATAGGTTTGCCACCTTTCCGGAACGTCACCTTATTCTTGCGGTAGTTCTTCTGCACGTCGAAGTCTTCGTGCCATTTCTTGCCCAGAATGATGTCATATTCAGTCAGCGGGCACACGGCCAAATGCAGGTTCTCTCGGTACCGGCCGACTTTCAGCCTCACAGGTGTCGCAGTGGATGTCAACGGGTGAAGCTTCCCATCAGGCATCCGCGCATTTTCAGTTGATGCAATGGTCTTGATCTTCAGCCGCTCAATCAGCTTCGTTGATGCAAAATTAATCATCGCGCAGTCGTCGAACAGGATCTTAGCGCGCTCCCCATTCACGGTCCCCATTGCACTTAGCAGACCGAGATGAGGCCGCTGAAAGGCCAATTCCGGAACTGGAGCGGGATGCGTATCCGCAATCGGATCCTGCTTCAGTTCCGCCTCACTTTTGGGCAGCTCCGAGCGAGGTGGCCCTTCTCCCGGCAGCGCAGACAACGTCCGTCGCGCATGCTTCTCTTTCGCTCCTCGGGGGTCAGACGCGTCACTTGCACAGCAGAGATATCCATCGGAGTCGACTCGGCCTTCGATACTGCTGCCTGGTACGCGTTGCTTTGAGCGCTGCTACGATAGCTTCCGCGTTTCGCCGCTTCCACCTTCAGCGCATCCAGCATGAGAGTCTCCACAGATTCGTACTGCTTGGTGCACAGTACTTCCCAGATGTACGACTTGAGTCCACGGCTGTACCGATCAATCTTCTCGGGCATGGTCATGCTCGGGAATTCCAGGACAATGGACTGGAAAGTCTTGTTGTATGTTGTCACGTCCTTGATCTGCCGCCACTTGTGCAGGAGGTTCCGCGCCGCTTGTTCCTTGTTCAGGGGGTTAAGCCGATGCGTCATGGCATCGCGAAGACTTGGCCAATCCGCTACAGCGCTTGAGGCCGCATAAGACTGGTACCATGCAAACGCCTCACCTTGAAGATAAGTCTTCGCAATGGCCAGCGCTTGGCCCGGATCCGTCCCAGCAAGATACTGGTCCATGTGGGATACCCATGCATCCACGGTCCCCAGCTTTCCAGAGAACGTGTTTGGCTTGTTCGGCTTGGGTCCACTTGGAGCTCGCACAACGTGTGCTTGCGTCGCCGTCAGCTGCTCCTTCAGTCTCGCCGTGTCGGCCAATAGGCTTTGGACATAAGAAGTAATTTGAGTCCATGCCTCAGGCGTCACAGTTGCAGAGCCTCCACCGCCGGCGTTACCGGACTCCATGGCTTAGGCCTGCTTATTTACTGTCTTGATGTGGGAAAGGCCGCGCAGGTTGCGATAGTAGTGGGCGTCACTCTCAAATTCGCGCTTGCAGTCCACACAATAAAGGAGACGAGGAGGGCTGACCTTGTTCTTGTGCCGGCGAGAGGCGCGGTGGTCACGCCAGTTGGATTCGCCGTAACAGGTCACGTAACAGTAGCCGCACTTGAACTTGGGCTTCGCGATCCGTCCACTCGGGCCACGGCTTTCCACTTGAAGGGCGCGTCGTTCCACGGTTCGCGCGGTACGAGGCTTGATCGTGCCCACTTGGTGCGGTGCCGCCTTTTCTTGGTCCGAGGCAGGGCGACGAGGAAGAGGCGGAAGAAGTAGGCGACGTCCAGCCGCCGCGTCTGCTACACGGGGGGGTTCAGAGCGGGTCCCCTCCCCGGTCTTGGTATTCTTGTTCTCTGGTTCCACTGGTGATTGGGTAAGAACAGTAACGAGATAAGCACACAAGCACCCTTGCTGTGTCAGATCAACGCTCCTGCTCCTCGCGTCCCAGAGGAGACTGCCTTGATCCAGTTACGGGCCCACGGCCACTGGACCAAGGGAGGCTGCTCTGAAGCGCTACGACCACACTCGCTGTGCACTCCCTTGTAAGGGAAGGCCACTGGAGTGGGAGCTTACCAAGGCTTTGCCCGGGAAGGTCCACAGTCCAGTCACCTGCGGCCCTGTGGGGGACTGACCCGGTCCAGTTAGGGAGCACGAACCTCCCGGACCGAGCAAGCCTGCACAGAGACGCGTCGCAGAGGAGTCCAACCGTCAACCCACAGTAGTTACCCGCCCCGCGTGCGCGCGATGGTGCGCCCCGTTGGAACCGAACCGACCCCCCCAACCAGCAGCACGCGGCAAACTGGGGTGACGGGACGAAGGGAGCCCCGTGCGGGAAGACCCCACCCCGAATGGCACGATGGCCCGGTGGTACAAGGCCAACCCGAACACAGTGGGGCCCCGCGACAGACCCGGGGAGAGGCCGGTGAGCCCGAGGGCTGCCTTACCGCGCAAAAGCGCTCGGTATCGGGGGCGCACGCACGCAAAGCGCTCGGTATCGGGGGCGCACGCACGCACGCACGCACGCAGGGTAGGAAACTATCTGAAGCTACCAAATGTAAGGTGAAACGCAGCGAAGCGCCGTCCGCGACCGCACACTCGTGCTCGCACGGTCCCTCGCTCGCCACCCTACGCCCACCCTCAACGCACGCGCGGTACGACGGCGGATAACCTACTCGGTGTCGGTCGGTCGCGCGCAACACGTGCGCGCGAAGAAGACGTCCGCGAAGAAGACGGGTGCGAAGGGGATGAGCTTGACGTCGGTCGTTCTCGGGTTCTAGGATTCAAAGGTGCTTATGTCGATGGGCTTGAGTCCTCCCTCCGTTCTCCACCCTCGGTCGCAGGCACGCACGCTTTTATACCCTCTGGCACACCCCTCGGGTCGCTCACAGGGCCCTCGGCGTAGTCCCTCTTGTTTGCCACACCAGGTGGTCCGAAAACGCAGGTCAGCACTCGTCGCGGCACACCCCCCTCTCAGAAGGGTCAATCCGAGGGGGTGGGCTACTTGCAAGATCGTTCTTGCATACTATTGGTAAGCACATTACACGCTCCCAAACGCTGTCCCAGAGGTGGAAACGGGATATGCGATACTCTTGGTTCCCGTCGAGCTATGGCAATTCCAGCACCATTATTGGCCTTCCATAATGGGCCCTCTGGAGGGGTCCCAGGGCCACTGTAAGCCACGCATCCTGCCACGTGTCAAAGTATATTCGTGGAAGATCTTTGGGGGATTCAAGATTCATCCGGAAGGCGTTCGAAGCGTTCGGAAGAATCTAGAATCCACAGGATGCGGTCCGAAGAAGATCACGGATCAAGTACGGATGTAGTTAGCATGACATCAGTGGCTTGACGACCGAATTGGATCAAGTAAGGGTTGAACCCTTACATATTCCCCCCCTTAAGACGCTCCCCGCTTGTGGAACGCCCGGAGTAGAGCAGGAGCATGGAGGTCCGCCTCCGAGATCCATTGGTTCTCCGTGTCATCGTAGCCTTTCCATGACACCAGATACTGCGTACGACCGCGTCGCTTGCGGGAGCGCAGGATCTTGTTGACCTCGTACTCCACAGTGCCGTCAGTCAGGGCTACCGGTGGAGCCGGAACAGGGCGACGATCGAAGTTCTTGTCAGCCCTGTAAGGCGTCAGCAGGCTGGCGTGGAACGCATTGTGTACCTTGCGTTCCAGGACAGTGGTGGGCAGGTCCAGTCGGAAGGTCACCGGAGTAACAGCCTCCGTGATGCGGTAGGGTCCCGAGTACTTGGGCATCGGCTTGCGCGCCCCTTGATATGACTCAGGCATCAAGTTCTTCGTGCTTAGTAGGACGTAGTCGCCGACCTTCAGGTCGCAGGTACGCCGAGATCGATTGGCGTACGCAGCTCGGTAGGCATTCGCTTGACGGATCGCGTCCGTTGCCGTCTTGTGAGCCGCGCTCAGAGATGAAAGCCATTCCGCTGCAGCAGGTGCCTTGTCGTTCGTTCCCCGAATGAGGTCAAAGGGGACGGTCTTGGGGTTAAATCCATACGCCAGATAAAACGGCGTGTGAGTCGTAACGGAATTCGTGGATTGGTTGTACGCCACTTCCACGTCCGTGAGAAGCAGGTCCCAGTTCGATTGATTGTGGTCGACAAAGCAGCGCAGCACTTCTTCGGTCTTCTTGTTCATGATCTCCGTCTGTCCATCGGTCTGCGGGTGGTACACTGACGAAGGGCGCAGTCGCACACCCATCTTATCCATCAGCGCCTTCCAGAACTTGGACATGAAGACAGGGTCTCGGTCGCTTATGATGCTTGCAGGTAGACCGAAGTTTCTATACACGTGGTCGTAGAACAGCTTGGCCACGTGGGGCGCCGAGGCACCGCTCTTGGTCGCTGCTAGGCGTATCATCTTCGACAGTCGGTCGATGACGACCAGCAGACCAGTGTGCCCTCGGGCAGTCTTGGGTAGTGGTGTGATGAAGTCCATAGAGACGCTTGACCATCACTCCTTCGATGGTTCTAGTGGTTGGAGGTGACCCAGAGGTGATTCCGTTCTGCTCTTATGGCGTTGGCAGGGATCACATGTCTGCACGTATTCTTTGACGTCTTGTCTCAGCTTCTTCCAGTAGAACTTATCTACCAGGTTCTTGGTTGTCTTGCGAACTCCCATGTGCCCTTGGCTTGGCACATCGTGATGGTCGTGGAGTACAGCAAGTCGGTGAGTACCAGCGGGGATGCACGTGCGGTCACCTATGAGTAACAACCCCTTGTCTATACGGTAGGGCAACACCGGGTTCTCGTAGAGTTTGGAAAACTCGGGGTCCGCATGGTACTCACTGTGGAGCGTAGCGAGCTTGTCTGGGTCCATCTCGAAGGTCATGAGGTTGTTCACTTGTAGCCCATTCTCGGGTTCCTTGGAAGTCCGTGATTCTCCAGGACTCCTTGGTTCTTGTTCTTTCTCTGGTTCTTTGATTGTCCGTGGTTCTTTGGTTTTCCGTGGTTCTTTGGTTTTCCGTGGTTCTTTGTTTTTCTCGGGTTTGATGGTCGTTCTCGGTAGCGCCTTGCGTAGTACGCGCTCCAAGAGTTCAGCGTTAGCCTCGGTTCGAGGTTCGACATTCTCGTCCTTCCTCGAGAGGGCATCCGCTACCACGTTCTTTGGTCCAGGCACAGGCGTGATGCGGAAGTCGTATTGCTCCAGCGTCTCCAGCCAGCGCACTTGCCGATCATTCAGCTTGTCTTGGGTTCTCAGGTAGCGAAGGGATTCGTGGTCGGTATGAACGTCAAAAGATCGTCCATGCAGGTAACACCGCCAGTATCTGATAGCCTGAACAATGGCCAACAGTTCCCTTTCTCGTATGGTGTACCGCTGTTCGTGAATGTTCAGTGTCTGCGAAAAGAAGGCCACTGGGCGACGTCCCATACCGTCGTCCTGTTCTAGAACAGCCCCTATAGCGCAGCCACTGGCGTCCGTGGACACAATCAAGGGCAGGTCTGGGTCAAACGGCCGCAGCACAGGCGCACTCGCCACTCGCTCCTTGAGCGTGCGGAAAGAATATTCATGCGCTTTTGTCCATGCAAATTCGATGTTCCCAGTCAACTCCGTCAGCGGTTTAGCAATCTCCGCCATACCGCGTACAAATCGCCGGTAGAAGTTGACAAGGCCCAGGAAAGACTGCACATCCTTCTTGCTCCTAGGAGTCGGCCACATCCGGATGGACTCGGTTTTCGTGCGTTCCATCTCAAAGCCATTCGGCGACACGACATGGCCGAGAAAATCGACGGATGTACGACCAAACTCGCACTTAGACAGCTTTGCATACAGCTTGTGCTCTCGCAGCGTCGTGAGCACTTTCCGCAGATGAAACAGGTGCTCGTCTACAGAATTGCTGTATATCAGGATGTCGTCCAGGTAGGCGCAGACGAAGCCGTCGATGTATGGCCGGAGGACGTCGTTCATATGATTCATGAACGCCGACGGGGCGTTGCACAAACCAAATGGTAAAACGAGGAACTCGAACAGCCCATACCGCGTTCGAAAAGCCGTCAGTGGGATCGACTCGGGGTCCATCCGAATCTGGTGATAGCCAGACCAGAGATCCAGCGTCGAAAAGATCTTGGCGCTGCGAAGGTTGTTAAAGATGTCGTCAATACGTGGCAGCGGGTAGCAGTTCTTGATTGTTTGCTTATTCAGTGCCCGGTAGTCAATGCAAAGACGGAATCTCCCATCTTTCTTGACCGCAAAGAGTACCGGTGCACCCCATGGAGAATTGCTTGCTTGTATAAAGCCCTTATCCAGCAGGTCGCGAATCTGCCGGAGAAGTTCTTCGCACTCCGCTTCGGACAGACGATAGATACCCTTTTTATGGGGTGCGGCGTCGTCCACGAGATCGATCTTGAACCGCTGCTTTCTTTCAGGAGGTAGAGCTTTCGGTAGGTCGTCGGGGGAGACATCTTTAAACTCGAGTATCAGCTTCTTCATTCTTGGGTCTTCAGTCGAGTGTTGAACGTCCGTGAAGTTAATCTCCAACGCAGCAGACACCTCGTTGGGTCTCAGGAAGATAGCAAAGGCAGGTTGGCCCCGCTTGAGAATCTTGGCCAGCTTCTGCTTGCTTATCAGCGTCTTCGACTTGTCCAGGGTAGCTCAAATGGATATAGGTTTGCCACCTTTCCGGAGCGTCACCTTATTCTTGCGGTAGTTCTTCTGCACGTCGAAGTCTTCGTGCCATTTCTTGCCCAGAATGATGTCATATTCAGTCAGCGGGCACACGGCCAAATGCAGGTTCTCTCGGTACCGGCCGACTTTCAGCCTCACAGGTGTCGCAGTGGATGTCAACGGGTGAAGCTTCCCATCAGGCATCCGCGCATTTTCAGTTGATGCAATGGTCTTGATCTTCAGCCGCTCAATCAGCTTCGTTGATGCAAAATTAATCATCGCGCAGTCGTCGAACAGGATCTTAGCGCGCTCCCCATTCACGGTCCCCATTGCACTTAGCAGACCGAGATGAGGCCGCTGAAAGGCCAATTCCGGAACTGGAGCGGGATGCGTATCCGCAATCGGATCCTGCTTCAGTTCCGCCTCACTTTTGGGCAGCTCCGAGCGAGGTGGCCCTTCTCCCGGCAGCGCAGACAAAGTCCGTCGCGCATGCTTCTCTTTCGCTCCTCGGGGGTCAGACGCGTCACTTGCACAGCAGAGATATCCATCGGAGTCGACTCGGCCTTCGATACTGCTGCCTGGTACGCGTTGCTTTGAGCGCTGCTACGATAGCTTCCGCGTTTCGCCGCTTCCACCTTCAGCGCATCCAGCATGAGAGTCTCCACAGATTCGTACTGCTTGGTGCACAGTACTTCCCAGATGTACGACTTGAGTCCACGGCTGTACCGATCAATCTTCTCGGGCATGGTCATGCTCGGGAATTCCAGGACAATGGACTGGAAAGTCTTGTTGTATGTTGTCACGTCCTTGATCTGCCGCCACTTGTGCAGGAGGTTCCGCGCCGCTTGTTCCTTGTTCAGGGGGTTAAGCCGATGCGTCATGGCATCGCGAAGACTTGGCCAATCCGCTACAGCGCTTGAGGCCGCATAAGACTGGTACCATGCAAACGCCTCACCTTGAAGATAAGTCTTCGCAATGGCCAGCGCTTGGCCCGGATCCGTCCCAGCAAGATACTGGTCCATGTGGGATACCCATGCATCCACGGTCCCCAGCTTTCCAGAGAACGTGTTTGGCTTGTTCGGCTTGGGTCCACTTGGAGCTCGCACAACGTGTGCTTGCGTCGCCGTCAGCTGCTCCTTCAGTCTCGCCGTGTCGGCCAATAGGCTTTGGACATAAGAAGTAATTTGAGTCCATGCCTCAGGCGTCACAGTTGCAGAGCCTCCACCGCCGGCGTTACCGGACTCCATGGCTTAGGCCTGCTTATTTACTGTCTTGATGTGGGAAAGGCCGCGCAGGTTGCGATAGTAGTGGGCGTCACTCTCAAATTCGCGCTTGCAGTCCACACAATAAAGGAGACGAGGAGGGCTGACCTTGTTCTTGTGCCGGCGAGAGGCGCGGTGGTCACGCCAGTTGGATTCGCCGTAACAGGTCACGTAACAGTAGCCGCACTTGAACTTGGGCTTCGCGATCCGTCCACTCGGGCCACGGCTTTCCACACGAAGGGCGCGTCGTTCCACGGTTCGCGCGGTACGAGGCTTGATCGTGCCCACTTGGTGCGGTGCCGCCTTTTCTTGGTCCGAGGCAGGGCGACGAGGAAGAGGCGGAAGAAGTAGGCGACGTCCAGCCGCCGCGTCTGCTACACGGGGGGGTTCAGAGCGGGTCCCCTCCCCGGTCTTGGTATTCTTGTTCTCTGGTTCCACTGGTGATTGGGTAAGAACAGTAACGAGATAAGCACACAAGCACCCTTGCTGTGTCAGATCAACGCTCCTGCTCCTCGCGTCCCAGAGGAGACTGCCTTGATCCAGTTACGGGCCCACGGCCACTGGACCAAGGGAGGCTGCTCTGAAGCGCTACGACCACACTCGCTGTGCACTCCCTTGTAAGGGAAGGCCACTGGAGTGGGAGCTTACCAAGGCTTTGCCCGGGAAGGTCCACAGTCCAGTCACCTGCGGCCCTGTGGGGGACTGACCCGGTCCAGTTAGGGAGCACGAACCTCCCGGACCGAGCAAGCCTGCACAGAGACGCGTCGCAGAGGAGTCCAACCGTCAACCCACAGTAGTTACCCGCCCCGCGTGCGCGCGATGGTGCGCCCCGTTGGAACCGAACCGACCCCCCCAACCAGCAGCACGCGGCAAACTGGGGTGACGGGACGAAGGGAGCCCCGTGCGGGAAGACCCCACCCCGAATGGCACGATGGCCCGGTGGTACAAGGCCAACCCGAACACAGTGGGGCCCCGCGACAGACCCGGGGAGAGGCCGGTGAGCCCGAGGGCTGCCTTACCGCGCAAAAGCGCTCGGTATCGGGGGCGCACGCACGCAAAGCGCTCGGTATCGGGGGCGCACGCACGCACGCACGCACGCAGGGTAGGAAACTATCTGAAGCTACCAAATGTAAGGTGAAACGCAGCGAAGCGCCGTCCGCGACCGCACACTCGTGCTCGCACGGTCCCTCGCTCGCCACCCTACGCCCACCCTCAACGCACGCGCGGTACGACGGCGGATAACCTACTCGGTGTCGGTCGGTCGCGCGCAACACGTGCGCGCGAAGAAGACGTCCGCGAAGAAGACGGGTGCGAAGGGGATGAGCTTGACGTCGGTCGTTCTCGGGTTCTAGGATTCAAAGGTGTTTATGTCGATGGGCTTGAGTCCTCCCTCCGTTCTCCACCCTCGGTCGCAGGCACGCACGCTTTTATACCCTCTGGCACACCCCTCGGGTCGCTCACAGGGCCCTCGGCGTAGTCCCTCTTGTTTGCCACACCAGGTGGTCCGAAAACGCAGGTCAGCACTCGTCGCGGCACACCCCCCTCTCAGAAGGGTCAATCCGAGGGGGTGGGCTACTTGCAAGATCGTTCTTGCATACTATTGGTAAGCACATTACACGCTCCCAAACGCTGTCCCAGAGGTGGAAACGGGATATGCGATACTCTTGGTTCCCGTCGAGCTATGGCAATTCCAGCACCATTATTGGCCTTCCATAATGGGCCCTCTGGAGGGGTCCCAGGGCCACTGTAAGCCACGCATCCTGCCACGTGTCAAAGTATATTCGTGGAAGATCTTTGGGGGATTCAAGATTCATCCGGAAGGCGTTCGAAGCGTTCGGAAGAATCTAGAATCCACAGGATGCGGTCCGAAGAAGATCACGGATCAAGCACGGATGTAGTTAGCATGACATCAGTGGCTTGACGACCGAATTGGATCAAGTAAGGGTCGTACCTTTACAGGGGGGGTGCCAGCGATAGCGACACGCGCTGTTCAATGGCGGTTCGGTTGATAGTGGGAGGGAGGGAGGGGGGGTATGGGGAGAGCTCTAGGCGGCCTGGGGGCACGGCACCTGGGGTAAAGTATCTGTTTTATGTACATGGAACGGGGTGGGCGACGGCGTCGATGGTGGCGGTGGTACTGAAGCCGCCGGCGCTGATTTTGTTGTTGTAGGGGGGGTAGGCCTGCCCCTGCCGATCTCAGGGTGGCTGCGAGGCGGACGCGGAGGCTCTCCCGGGAAAGCGGAAGCTGTTTGGACTAGCTCAGCACTTGTCTTGGTGCGGGTGGGAAGAGGGGACGTGAGGTAAAGCGGGAGCTGGGCGTTGCTGGAGCTGTTTTTGGGGGGTCTCGGGAGAGACACAGTCTGCTTCACGAACAAAAAAACAGCAAGGGTCTTCATGTTGCCCGCCTCTCCTCTAAGACGAGACATCACCACCCCCATGCCACAGATGCGCGGGGCGCGGTCCCCATCGCCCCCACTGGTCGCGCACGTTGGCGCGTGCGGACAAATCTCTCTCTGGGAGCTGCTGTTGTTGTAGAGCGGCATGTTGCTCATGCTAAACGCTTGCGCAAGCGCCACCAGCGTAGCGTCCTCCTCCGCCGAGAGGGTGGCGTTGCCGTGGGCGCCGGGGTTGCGCGGGTAGGCCCGGTGGTAGGCCACCCGGAGCGCAGGCACAGAGACCCCTGTGTCGCGCGACACAGCATCAAAGGCGCTCTTGAGGGTCCCGCCATCCTTCCGCAGCTTCTCCACCCGGTCAAGCACGTCGGCCGCCTTCATGGTTGCCAGCAGTGAGCAAGAAGGAAGGCACACGGATGAATCGGAGTGCCGATTGTCGCATCCCTCGCCCCGACTTGGCGTCGACCCGGGATGGCGACCAGAGGGCACCAGGTGCCAGAACATGCCCGCCGTGTGGGGATGGTTGGCGGCCGTGGCCCGTGCCCGGCACTGGGATGCGGTGGACTACGCTACCCACACGTGAGAGAGGGATTTCTGATGGGATTTGCACATTTGTGAGGGACTTGATTTGAGAGAATTTGAGTGTGAGATTAGTGAGAGGGAATAGAATTAGTAGTGATAGTGGCCCCCGACCTGACGAGGTTAGACTCGGGTCGGGGCCACTCGGGGGTATGGGGGGGGCTACCTGCCCAACGTGCCGAGGCTCCCCCAGATACACGTTAAGAGGGACAGCGAGGCGCCCTTGGCCCGCGCCCTCAGGAAACAGACAACTGCGCGTTTGCTTTCCTCTTCCCCGTGTACACTGCCGTGCGTATCTGTTTGCTCCGCGAGCAGGCACGTGAGGCAACAGGCATACCACTCTCGTAGTTCCCCTTTCTGTGTTACCTGTCCCTTTCCCCCGAGGGATACTGACACGTGTCTGAGAGGATCGAGTTTTATACCACACTGATCTGCTTATTGTGAGATGTGACTTTCCGACGAGATTTGCTTTCCGACGCTGACTCCTGGGGCGTGTCCGTGTACACGCCCCAGGCGTGTTGCGCAACCCTAACGGCCAGTTAAGCGGGGCCGTCTCCGGTCTTCTGGGTTTCAAAGCCGTTCGTCCTCTCTGGTTGGACCGGGCGCTGCAATTCTGACGTATGAGTGGAAGCACAGACCACTGTCGGCAATCTTTCGATCCAGATCCAGAAAACTCGATTATAAAGTCATATGTTCCACGTGGAGGGCTCTATTGGACGTCAGCGTCGCTCTGGGGCTGGGCTGCGGTGGACACTTTGGAGACATCGGTCCGAGAACAAAAGGAAAGTCATTTGATTGTTTCCTACTATTTACGAAACAGCAATGCGACCAAGGGTGGACACAGTCTTGTCGCCCTCGACAAAGACGGACGCTGCCCATATCAGGCCCTCGTGCTCAGACTTCTACGCGGAAGGTGTGCGCACTGGAATATCCGCCTTGTTCTCCCGTAGGCGACCGTCCCCCGGCTTCGTTGCTCTTCTCGCGCCAGCTGCAGCCGACGACCGCCGCGTGTGCGGCAAGCGGTGGGATTCGCCTGCAGGGCGGGCAAGCTCAGCATTCATCTGCGCAAGGAGGGTGGCGGGTGTTGCAACACAGGTTGCAGTTCGCAGCGAAGGCACACTCGCAGTGTCAACCATAGATCAATTCTTTGAAATGAAAATGCCTTCGTGACCTCTGTCGGCAATCGCCCCGCAGCGCGCACCCAGGCCGTAGCGACATTTGGCGACATGGCGACATTCCCAAAGGTCGTATCAGCCACTGTGTGTGCACCACGTAAGCTTGAAAAGTGTGTAATGCACAGACAAAGGCGACTGGCCTTAACTGGCCGTGGAGGGGGGATGGGGGAGGGGAGAGGGGGGCCGAACCTTGCCACCACCTATGTACCCTCAAGAGAAAAGTGATAGCGCCCACCAGGATCCCCGGCTGCCGACTGCTCGGGAAGCACTGCAATAAATAAAAGGTAGCTGCCGCTTGCTCGGGAACACGGGAAGCACGACAAAGTGTCCGTGCTGCCATTGATAAGTGTGTCGAGCAACTACATTTAATACATAATTACGACGCTTCAGTAGTGATAGTTGACAATAACTTATCTCCTAGAATAGTATGAATTAGTCCGTCTGAGGATCGGGGAGGCCACCTTCAATTATTTGATAGCAAATTCGGTGGGTTCAGGCCTTGCATGTGAACAGACTCGAGAGCCCCGGGTCTTACCGCCAGCGATTGCAGTCCGCTCACAGCGACAAAAACCAAAAGGAGCGACCGACGCGGACGCCATTCTTGCACGGTGGGGGCTACAAATCGGGGCAACTCCTCCCGCGCAGGGCGACAGCGGGGCGCCAAACCCGAATCCCATCTCGGCGGCGGCCAGCTCTCCCACGTGGCCCAGCAACCGCCTCCGGACCTGCCGAGCATCGGTCATCGGGCTGCAAGAGGCGTGGCGGGTCTGACCGAGCCTCCGCGCTGCCCACCTCGGCCCGCGGGCTTGCCCATCCCCCCCCCCAACCAGTACCCCTTTTGACGGGCGGCCCCAGCCCATTCCACGGCTCGTCTGCACCACACTCCCCCGCCGCCACCACCCCACCCCACCCACGCTCCCCTCCCGCTCGCCGCTGCCCCCCCCCCCCCCCCCCCCCTTGCACCCTGACGCGGGAGGTGCGGGGACACGCGCGTGCCGGCGGCCCGCCTCGGCGCTGTGTGGAGGCTGCCGCGGGCCCCGCCCCAGCGGGGCGGGGCGCCCCGCGCCGCACGCACGCCGTCAGCGGCTGGTGCAGCGGCCCGCAGGGCGGGCGCGTGTGGAGCGGCTACAGAGGGGGGGGGGGAGGGGTGGGGTGGCTGTCACGCCCCCAGACGAGCTGTGACCGCGCGTCCCCTGACGCGGGGGGGGCGCTCTCCACGCTCGTCCACCCGCCGCGCCCACCCCTGCCCCCCGGCCCACCGTCGCGTGGGCGGCCAAGCACCCGCCACCCTCCCGCCGCCCGCGGGCCATCCGCGTTTGGCGAGCGGGCTCGTGCCAGCACACTCTCGACGCCCCGCCCACCAACCAGCCACCCACCACACCCCCCCCCCCCCCCCCCCTTTCGCGGCGGTGGGGGCCCCGCCCGCTCGCGGGGTCCCGTGCGGTGCCGCCAGCCGCCAGCCGCTCCCCCCTCACACTGCGCCCGACGCGGGCGCGTAGGGGGGAGACGCCTGGCGCCCCTCCCGGCCTTGCAACGTTTGTGGCCGGCTGGTCTGTATGCCACAGCAGCAGCCGCTTGCAGAGCGCGTGCGCGCGACGCCAGGCACCAGCCGCCCGCCGCCGCGCCCGCCCCGCCCGCCGCCGCTGCGCGACCCCCCCGCCGACGCTGCCGACGCCCCCGCCACCGCCAACGACCGCCCCCACCACCCCCACCACCGCCACCACCTCCACCACCACACCAGTACCCACCCGGCCCGCCGGCTGTCCCGTCGGGCCGGCCGGCGGCCGCGGGGCGCCCCCCGCGCGCGCGCCCGCCGGCATCGGCTTGCCGTCCCTCTGGGGCCGGCGGCGTGGATTTGGCGCGCTGCGTGGCGCGTCTGCGTGGCGCGCGTCTGCGTGGTGCGCGTTTGTGGCGGGGTAGTGGCGGCGGTGAGAAGGAGGAAGTGGGGGGGGGGGGGGGGGGGGGGGGGTGCGCGCGCCTCGTGCGCGGGCGCGTTGAGGAGGCGGCCAGCCGTGGCCGCGCGGCTGTGTGCCGCCGCCGCCCGCGTGCCCGCGTGGCCGCCCCGCGCTGTGCCCGGCACCCCGCGTCTGGCCGTGTCGTCGCCCGCCGTCCCGCCCGCGCGCGCCGGCGTTCCATCGGACGCGGCTTGAGGGGGCGTGAGGGAGGGGGCGTGTTACAGGGGCTGTCGGTGGGGGGGGAGCGGGTGAGTGGGTGAGTGGGAGTGGTTGGTGTGGGACTGTGCCGGCGGCGTCAGCCCGCCGCCTCTTCTCTCTGACCCACCACCTCGGAGGCGGGGCATCCCCGCGCGTCGCGCTGCCGTGTCGTGGCCCGCCCGCGTGCGTCGCGCTTTGTGGTTTGCTCTTTGGTTGTACGCTTGGTTGTGGGGGCGAGGGGGGGGCGGGGAGCGGACGCGTTTTGCGGAAGCGCCTTCCGATCGCCGTCCCCATCGCGTCGTCCTCCTTGCCGACAAGCCCCCTCTGCCTCGCGCCGTCACCGTCCGCCCTTCTTGGCGTACGTGCGTCGTGGGAGTCGGCGCGTGCGCTTCGGCCAGGTGCAGCGGCCGCTGTGGTCGCGCTCGTCTTCCGGTTGTCGGTGACGGTCGTTGTTGTGCTTCGTGGCTGGCTGTTTCTTCCTCGCGCCCTCCACTCGTTGCTCTTCCCTGCCGTTGCGGCAGCGTCTGCTGGGGGAGGGCTGCACTCGAGGGGAAGCACCGCCCCGGCTTTTGACCCGTATCGGTCATGGCGCAGGCGCCGACTCACTTTGGTATGCCCCCAGGAGGCGTGCGACCGCCGCTGCGGCCGCTTGGTCAGGGCAGCGGATCGGCGGGGGAGCGACCCGCGGCGCTGCACCACGGCATGGCTGACATGCCAAGCTTGCAGTACGCGTCGTTGCAGCAACGGCAGTTGCAGCAACATGGCCACGTACAGCAGCAGCAGCAGCAACAACAACACCTTCTTGCGCAGCAGCAGCAGCAGCAGGCGGCACAGGCGCAAGCGCAGGCGCAGGCGCAAGCTCAGGCTCAAGCCCAGGCGCAGGCGCAAGCTCAGGCTCAAGCCCAGGCGCAGCAACAGCAACAACAACAATTGCAGCAGGCGCAGGCGCAGGCGCAGGCGCATCGCATGCAGCTGATACACCAGCAGCAGATGCAGCAGCAGCATTCGGCACAGGCGCAGGCGGCATCCCAGCAGGCGGCTGCACCCGTCAGGGTTGGCCATGGCCACTCGGCCCACCCGTCACAGGCGGCAGCGCAACAGGTGGCGCAACTACAGGCTTCTGTGCAACCGGTGCAACACGCGCAAGCGGCAGCGGCGGCGGCACACTCCCAGCAGCTCGCGCACGCGCAAGCGGTGCAGCAGGCGGCGGCTCAGTCGGCGCAGGCGCAGCAGGCCGCCGCACACGCAGCGGCGCAGCAGCAGCATGCCGCGCTACAAGAGGCGGCCTATGCTGAGCAACAGCAGCAGCTTATGCACGCGCATGCGGCGCAAGTGCAACGACAACAGCAGGTGCAGCAGGCACAGCAAGCTCAACAGGCGCAGCATGCTGCAGCCGTGCGGGAGGCCAATTTGCATGCACAGACAGCGGTTGCCACGGCCAAGCTGTCCCCTGAGGTTGCAGCGGCAGAGACGCGGCTGGCGGCTGCCAAGGAGCGCCTGTGGCTCCGAATTGGCGGCATGCGTTCTGGCTTTGGCGACGCCGATGGCGCCCTCGAGGCCTTCCAGGCGGTGTTGCACCACAACCCAGTCAATGCGACTGCTCTGACGCAGGCGGCGACAGTATTGGCGAAGCAGGAGCAGTACAACTTGGCGGAGAATTTGCTGCAGCGTTCTCTTGCGGTGCAGCCAGCGTGCGGGGAAGCGTGGGCGGTGTTGGCTCACTGCTACGTGATGACAGACCAGCTGCAGCCTGCTTACCTGGCTTACCAGAATGCGCTCTCCTACCTGCCCAATCCGAAGGACCCCACGCTGTGGTACGGCATTGGTACGTTATGCAGAGCGGCTCTTTCGATTGTGCTGTATCGTTTTTTTCTTGGATGTCCCTCTTGGGACGTGTGGAGATGTGCGCATCGTGACGTTCTTGTACGCTATTAGTCGTTGTTGGGACCCGGTGGAGCGTGTTCTGACCTATTTTCTTCATGTCGTGGTTGCTTCCTTGAACTTGGTCCCCTGTTGTGTGATTGTAGGGTTGCTCTATGACCGTTACGGGTGGCTGAATCACGCGCTTGAGGCGTTCAAGTCGGTGCTGGACATTGCCCCCGATTTTGAGCGCGCCGATGAGGTGTGCTTCTGCATGGGCATAATCTACAAGGAGCAAGGTGAATACCAGAGCGCGCTTCAATTCTTTGAGCGGGTTGTCGCGGCCGCCGCGCCTCCCCCGCCTCTGAGCAGCGCTGACGCGCTGTATCAGATTGGGCTGGTGCACATCCAGATGGGCGACACACCGACGGCAGAGGCCACCTTTCGTCGCGCCCTTGAGGCGAACCCCTCCCATGCAAAGTCTCTGAACCAGCTTGGGTGGCTGAGGCACCTGGCTGGAGATGTGCCGGAGGCGTTGGGCCTGCTACATCAGTCGGTGGAGGTGGACGGCAACGACGGTCAGGCGTGGTACCTGCTAGGCCGCGTTCACATGGTACGTCGCGAGTACCGCGAGGCGCACGAGGCCTACCAGAAGGCGGTGTACAGTGACAGCCGCAACCACGTGTACTGGTGTTCCATTGGGGTCCTCTACTTCCAAATGGGGCAACACAAGGACGCGCTGGACGCGTACACGCGTGCCATCCGTGTGACACCCAACGTTGGCGATGTGTGGCTAGCTTTGGGTCGTCTGTACGAGACGTGCAGCCAGCCCAGTGATGCTCTCGACGCCTACCGTCGGGCTTTGGACCTGTCCCCTGGAGACACGTCAATCAGCTCGCGACTGGAGCTCATCCAGAACTACATGGAGACCGGTGGCCCGCCGCCAGCGCTTCCGGAGCCCCCCGCGGACGGGCCCCTTGCGCTTTCCGCCATGACGCCTGCACGCACCGCGGTAGCGTTTGGGCCAGGCGGTGGCCCCATGCCTGGGACTCTGTCTGGTGGTGTGCCCGTGCCAGCCACTGGGTTTAGTGCTCTTATGCAGTCGCAGCCGTCGTCAGCCCAGGCGGATCTGGCGCCCGTTCAATCGCGTGTGGCCCGCTCGGAGGGACCAGCGCCGGCGAGTGTGGTCAACCGGGGTGATGACAGCGACCGGGCGACCGAGCAGCCGGACGCTGCTATGCAATCCATGCCTCGGCAAGACCTGTCTCGCAGCAACTCTCTTCACGCCGGTGGGGACCGTGGGTCGGCCTCCGCGAACGTCCAAAGGGGGCCTGGATCACCTATGGGAGACGACTCGGACACGGTGCCGTCGGCGGGAGGGCGTCATCTACCGTTTGCACTTGGGCCCATCGGGCCGCGGAGGGAAGCGGGGGTACCATCTCCTGCCCGCCCGCAGGCACGGCACTCGCCGCAACTGCCTCACGGAATGCAGGCGCTGCTGGGTCCTACAGCGCGCGAGGTCGGTCGTCCAGAGCGGCAGGGGCTACCTCGCCCAGATGACACACCCGCTGAGCGACCCTCAGAGCGGCTTTCCCGTAGTCAACCGACAGACGGCCGGAACCCGCCTGGACCGGACGCCCAACGGCTCCCTGAGTCTATGGTCGACACCGAGGCGGACAAGCAGCAATGGCAGCCGATCCCGGCCGGCACAAGGCGAGGCTCCCGGTCTGATCTCGTGGACCGGCCGCTGCCATTGGCGGGGGCGCGGAAGCCAAGTCGTAGCGAGGCTGATGCACCCGCTGCGGATGACCGGTCCTCCCCACCCGCCCGGCCTGACGGTAAGCAGAAGCCCGATGACCGCATCCGTTCTGTGCGTCGGCCTCGTCTTTCTGCGGAGGCGCGCGACGTTCCAGATCGTGCGTCGGCTGTGGCTCGTGAGCGGAGCATGGACGAGAAGGACAACTTACGGGAGCAGTGTCGCCGGGACGGCGGCCGTGATGGAGCTTCTCTCAAGCGTGGCCGGTCTGACGGCGGCCGCACTCGCGAGTCCTCTCGTCACGCCGAGGTGGGCGAGTCCCACTCGTCATCGTCCAAGTCTTCGCCCGGTCGCCGGCCTGCTCCGCCCCCAAGCCAGCGCACTCGCTACGCAGATGTCATTCCGACGGACTCTGCAGCTCGAGCACTTCCGCGCCTGCAAGCGCTCCACTCAGTACCTGGCCGGCGTGTGCAACTGGGTGTAGAGTCGGAGGCTATTGCTCCGCCCTCGGCAGGTGCAGGATTTGCACCGGCTGCACCTCGGCCGTTCAAGCAACAGACTGAGGCGGGCAGTGGGTCTGGCCGACCGGGCTCTCGCGTCGGAGGCGTGTCTTCGGCTCTGGGATCTAAACTTGGACGTGGTGTGTCACGGCCGACTGTTGATCCGCACGCTTCAACCGATGTCGCACCGCGTGTGGACACCGCAGGCCCCGAGCGTGCCCGCCGTGTAACTTCGGGTGCCGCGGACGACTCAATGACGTCTTCTCAGCGAAGCGGCCTAAGCGCTCTGCTGCTCTTCGGGACGGGCAGTCGTCGGGCTGGCCGCTCATCACCCCGGGGGCCTCGGTCACCCCCCGTGCAATCGGCGGCCGACGCTGTGCTCGCACCTGCCTCTGAGGATGAGGACGAAGAGGACACGCCCCTGATGGAACGACAGCGCCAACGGCACAGTAAGCAGCAGGAGCTTGGCAAGCAGCCGCTGGAGCGTCGGCATGCGCCGGTTGAGCCACCCTCGAGCGGAATGGACTTGTCGACACCTGACCGTGGTCTGTCTGTCGTGGCCAAAGCGCTTGCGACTGGGCGCTTGCCGTCGGGTGCGTCCGTGAAACCCGTGTCCCCTGTGCATGCTCGGGACAACCTTTCTACGCGAAGCGGGTCTGGCTCTCCGCGGCGTGCGACGGCGTCCCCCCCCGCGCGAAAGGATTCCTCGGATGGTCCACTGGGCGGGGAGGCGCGTCGTGCTGTGGGTGCCCTTGCTGGTTATGCTGCGTCTGGCCCGTTCGCACCTGTGAAGCCGGTCCCTCGAGGCAAGGGATCGGTTGCTGAGCTGGTGAAGGAGAAGGCTGCACTGCCCAGCAAACCCGCTAAGCCGATCAAGAGTGGGCCTGTCGCGGCCGACCGGTCTCTGGGCAAATCGTCGATGATCGGCGCGGCTGTTGTTGACGGACCTGGTGCTAAGTCCTCATTAGCGAGCAAGCTCGCGCCGCCACGCAGGAAAAGTCAGTCACCTGCCAATGCTCCAGTGAAGGGGGCGGACAAGCTTGCCGTCAAGTCCGCGGACAAGCAGACATTGAAGGCTGGGGAACGAACTGCTGTTAAGACGGGTGAGAAGCCGGCAGTTGAGGCCTATGGCAAGACCTCGTTTCAGGTGGGTGAGAAGACGGCAGGCAAGTTCATTAGCAAGAGTGCTACCAAGGTCTCTGACAAGAATGCTGTCAACGCTGGGTCCAAGCCTGTTGTCACGGTACCAGTTAGTGTTCCGGACAAGACTGCTGACAAGAAGCTTCCTGACGCGGACGCTCTGGTGAAGGATGCGCCGGAGCTGGCTACCGCTCCGTCGGTGGCCCCTGCCTCGGCCGTGGATACCTTCGAATCTCCTGTGCACGCGGAGGCAGCGCCGTCTGCTTTCCACTCCCCCAATGTTGACCCTCGTGCTGCGAGCCCGCCAGCTCCTCCTAGGTCGCCTGAAGCGGAGGAGGACATGGATGATCAGGCTACCTCGTATCCTGTGCAGAATGCGCCGTCTGTTGCGCCTACCTTGGCTTCTCCGGAAGAGAGTGCTGTTGTGGCCTCCGGAGGAACGGACGGCACAGCAGCTGTGCGTGCGCCTCGGTCACCTATGGGCCCCTCGGCGGCACGCTCGGATAGCCCACCGTTGCGCGCAGCGGGGGCCTCCTCTTCTCCCCCTGTCCCTCGCGTGGATGCGGCTGGCTCTCTGGTGATGCCGGCTGTGTCGTCATCTTGCGGTCCAAGGCCCATGGATGTGGACCCTGTAGCGGCACCCAAGGCTTCGTCATCGTCTCCACCTGCTTCCAAGTCTTCGTTGCCTGCTGCGGTTCTGACTCACGCGGCGTCGTCGACACCTGTGCGTTCGTCACCGTCTTCATCGCCACCCAAGCGTCCGTCGGCATCGTTGTCGCCACCGAAGCGTCCGTCAGCGTCGTCGACACCACCGAAGCGACCGTCAGCGACGTCGACACCAACGAAGCGTCCGTCTGCGCCGTCTTCGCCTTCCAAGCGTCGATCAGCGTTGTCCTCGCCATCCGATCGTCCGTCAACGTGTTCTCCCAAGGCCACTGCTGCAGCCGCTCTACAACCGAATAAGGTTAGCCGCTCTTCTGTTTCTCCGCCTGGTGAATCGGGCGAAGCGGCTTTTTCTACGGACAAGATGGACACGACCCCTGACGAAGTAGTCGAGAAGGCAGTGCCGATGACTCCGGTGGCCAAGGTGCCGCTCCGTCCGCCTGTGTCTCCGCCGAAAGTGGCGTTGGATGACGAGGTACTTGGGGTTACGGCACCAGACGGCCAGGCATCTTCTGAGTCGCCGCCCAAGCCGACGCCATCCGAGGTGCTTCCCGCTTCGGCCGATGCCGTGTCTTCTGGAGACAAGCTAGCTCCCAAGTCACGCAATCGGCCTCTTTCGCCATCAGGTAGTGCTGCTCGAACGCCGTCTCCTCGGGATGGCCATTCGGAGGGCGTCCCTGTCCAGGTCAACGGCCGGCTGGATAAGGTTGCTACGTCGCCAGAGGGTGCCCATGGTGGCGCGGCGTCCTCAAAGTTGACCGCCAGTGTCGATGCGGCAGACGGGTCCGCAGCCGGCGCGTCCCCCCTTGAACCAACTGTTCCCGGTACTGAAGTGGCTGCCGAGCCCGACGAGCTTGGTGTTGGACAGTCAGCGCCGGATGAACCCAAGGTGCTTGAGAAGGTTGCGGCTTCAGCTGCAGCACCCGCATCTTCTGGTGTAGCTGGTTCTCCCGTCGAGGCGTCGGCAAGTCCTCCACCTTCTGGTAAGGTCCCGAAAGCCAAGTCACCCGAACATGAGGGTCCGAAGGCTGCGGCTGTAGCTGCTGTCGATCAGTCTAAGACGGAGGGCTCTGTGTCGAAGCCTGCCGGCCGACGTTCCAGCGACCCAGCTGCCGTCTCGGCGAGCCCGGCTACCAGCGTCGAAATGGCTGCCGTTGTTGTCACTTCTCGGCCGGCTGGGCGGTCGGCTGCCGAAGTGCTGCCTGAGGACCCTAATGCAACGGGCGTTGCACGGTCTGCGGAGAAGGTTCTTTCCGCCCCGCCGCTGCCGCCGCTCCCCCCTGCTCGCAAGAGCGTCACGTCGACTATCCGACCTGGCAGGTCCCCGACTGGCTCGAAGAGCACGCTGCCCATCAAGACGCCTTCCCTGCTTCTGGGCTCGAGTCTCATTGCGTCGTCGGCTGCTCCGGCGACGCCCATCAAGCGGGCAACCCCTCCTCCATGGTGGGCGACCGCTACGCCCTCATCTGGGCGAAGCAAGGGCGCAGGTGGGAAGGGCGCGAGCCT
Organism: Pyropia yezoensis; assembly: GCA_009829735.1. NCBI lineage: Eukaryota > Rhodophyta > Bangiophyceae > Bangiales > Bangiaceae > Pyropia > Pyropia yezoensis. The sequence goes on along the minus strand of CM020619.1, from coordinate 17,777,201 downwards.
GGGCATCCCTCCTCGGTCTGGGGAGGTCAAGGACGCTGCTGACGGAGATGTGGTCAAGTTGGCAACACCCGCGAAGGTCGACGATGGAAAGGACAGCAGTAGTGGCGGGAGCTCTCGTCCCCGGCTTGGCTCGGGCTCTAGAGCAACCATGGCTCCTCCTGCACCCAAGGCCCCGTTGCCCTCGTCGGGTGGTGGGGATGGTGTCAACGAGAGGGGCCAGAAGCGGTTCCGTAGCAGCGACGGGGAGACGAGTGGCAAGTGGCGCGACGCACCCGTGGCCAAGAAGCGCGCTGGCGGTCACAGCGATGGTGGATCTGCGCCGGGCGACGAGACAGTGGCGAGAGACCGGCCGAGTGAAGCGGCTGTTTCTGTCAGTGACAGCCGTTCTTCCCCGCTGTCTGGACCTCAGCGCGACGCGCCCTCAGGCGTTCACAAGCCGTCTTCTCCAGCCGTTCGTGGCAGTTCCCCGCGCTCCCCACGTCGAGACGGCCGCCGCGACTCGGACCGTGGTCGCGATCGGGACCGGGACCGTGGCGACCGAGACGGCCGCTTTCGATATCGCGGATCGGATCGGCCGTCCCATTCAAGCCGGCGGGACAGGCCTCGGGGGGAACGGGTGAGCAAGGGTGATCCAGACGCTTGATGCTCTCGTTGTCTGTTTGCGCTGTCGGTCTTGTCTGTACTTGACTCGTGTGTGCGAGGGGCGCACCTGGTGCAACCTTTTCTTTCTTTGTTACATGCTTGGGTTATCTTTTTGAACCATGTGCCCTCTTGCGTATTAGGCCGTCCTGCTTCCTGGCAGTCTCCAGTCGAGGCCACTCACAGTGAGGGTACAAGTAAACAGAAGATGCAAATTATGTGATTGCTTCGAGCACACGGACGGCCCATCGCCTACGTTGGGTAACCGGAATGTGGCGGCTTCATGCATGCTCTTGGTTCACCAACGAGGAGCCAAGCGCTGCCTCTCCGAGAGTTCGTCCGACAAAGAGGCCAGCGAGTCCTTGGCCATTCGCGCCCCGTCTACGTCCAGGTGCCGACGGCTGGACCGCTTGGCGGCTTTCGCCACGCGGATGAGCGTGGTAAGGTCACCCGCATCTGCGGCCCACTGCTCAGCCGCCCGCCGCCCTTCCTTCGCGCCCCCTGTCCCACTGGTCAGCGCAGCGGAGGCGTCCTCTCCGGATACAGCCGCTAGCCCAATGCGGACGCTGAGGATGGCGGCGACCAGCGCCCGGTTGACACCGCAATCGCCGCCGCTGACACTACCACACCATCCACCGCCGCCACCACCGCCGCCGCCGCTGCCACTGCCATCGACTACAGGGTTCACGCCAGGGACGCCACGCTCCATGCCAATGCGGCACAGTGCCGCGTCCATGAGGACAGTAGCCTCCTGCACCTGGTCCCTTTGAGCAGACACCAAGGACTGAGCAAAGAGGACCGCCGCGTCCACCTGCCCGTTCTCCGCCGCCCGGGGCCTGGACACGGACGCCAGTTCCTCCCCGCCGCTGTCGGACAGGAACTCAGTGATGATCCGGCCTGTCAGCGTGGAACAGTACACCGCCGCCATGAGACGAGTGCCAACTGGAACGCCCGCTGCGGATGGCTCCGACGCAACCCCTTCCAGCTGTGCCAGCGCAGTGGAAGCCGCCGCCTTCTCGCCCAGCAGCACACAGTATTGGCCGGTCAGCAGGCGGGCCGCGGCGCTGCACGCCACCGCCGCACGGACGTCAGAAATGCTGGAAGCGAACGTGACGACAGCACGTACATAAGGCGCCGCCGCCGCCAGGGAGCACCGGGTGAGCTCAGCACGGGCGGCACCCTCTGCCGCCGCCGCCGCCAGTGCGTGCCGGCAGTCCGCATCGAGGTTACTCAGCGATGTGGCGGCCAGTATCGTTCTTAGGCGACCGGGGTTGTCGGTGCGTACGGCAGGCATGGACAAGCCCAGTGCTGCCAAGGCGTCTGCCGCACGCACAACGGCGCCCCGCGGGTCCGCGGGGGTCAGGGCGGTGGCAGAACACTGAAGCAGCAGCGCCCGCAAGGCGCGGCGGTGAAACCACACCCATCGCGGTCGAGGTGGCGGTTGCCCCTCCCGCGCCGCCGCGCCCACCACCACCGCCGTCGACCGATAAGAGGGAGAACAGGCGTTAAAAGCAGCGCTGAGCACACCCGCCGCAGCTACAACAGCGGGGAAGTCGCCCTGCCGTAAGTCGGCCACAGCGCGGAGGCAAAGGAGCGCCGCGCGCATGAGCGCTGCGTCAGGGTCCGCATGTGCGAGAGGCACCGGCAGTCTTGGGCGCTTGTGTGGCGGCGGCCGGTCGCCTATGTCTGCGGTTCCAGCATGCGGCGCAGATGCCGCACCGCTCCGCGCGGGCACGCCTACGGTCGCCTCTACCGTCGACAGGTCAGCCGCCACAGCCGCAGCGTCGACCGCGCCAGGCACCGCCAGCCGGAGCTGAACGAGGGCCAGCGTGAAACCCGCAGCGGCCCGCTCATCGCCGCGGCGTCGGCACTCGGCGACAGCCTCGGCGGCAGCCGCCGCGGCCGCACCAGGCGCCGACCGCGACTGCACTGACACAGCCCTGCCGCGGAGGAACAGCCACCAGGCCCAACGGTCCACCTCGCCGTCGCCGTTGCCTCCCCTGCCATCCACGTGCCCGGCCTCGTCGCCCCTGGGTCGCGACGGCCGGGTCAACGACGCAGACGCAGCAGGAGCCACCGGCCCCGCGTCGCGGAGCGCCGCGTGAGCGCGGCCGAGGATACGGAGCACGCCGCGGGCGTCGCCGCACCGGGTATAGACCTCGTCAGTCAGGGACAGAGCAGTGAGCGTGGGGCCGAGAGCCCCCGCCACCCCACGCAGCAACAAAAGCGCCTGCTCAGTGTTGTGTCGTGCCCGCGACAGTGTCTCCGGTACGGTGGGACTGGCAGCGGATGGCCGTCTTGGCGAGCCTGTCGTCTCGACAGCAGCGCCGCCACCGCTCCTCCCTTCGGATTCCCCCGCCGCAGCCCCGGCCTCCGCTGCCGCCGCCGCCGCCTCTATGTCGAGAGCGACGAGCAGCAGCTCCGCCGCGCGTGTGCGCGCCGCCGCCCGCTCCAGGGGTTCGCCGTCCCCGGCAGCGGCAGCCTCGAGCGCCAGTGCCGCCGCCCGTGGGCGGTGGGCGGAGGCAAGGCCCTCGCCAAGGCCCACCAGCGCGGCAGTGGTACCCGACGCCATAGAGGCGGACCAGCAGGGGGAAGGGGGGGCCAAGGCGCACCACCACAATGAGACAGACCGTCGGCGGTGGACAGCCACCGCGTTGGATGCATGCCTTGCACTGCGGGGAGGTGTAGCGCTGCGTGGGCGGGTGAGGACGTTGGCGCGAGCCCGCGGTGTCCACGACAAGAGCTTGAAGTAATTCATGACAAGATGTGTCGAGGAGTAATAATTGCGCGCTGGGTACTGGAAGCTCTGCCCTCACATTTCTGCGCGGTCACTCGCAGCTGTGACGCACACCGTTGCGGAACGTGCGCCGAGGGATTGGCGGCGGCTTCAACGAGACCATCCATCGTCGGCGTCGGCAGGGAGCGGCGCCTGCACGACCATCCGGGGGGAGGGCCGCCCCAGGGCGCCGCTGTGCATGGCCCCCGCCGTCGCGTCACCGGCGGCGGCAGCGGCGGCAGCGGCGGCAGCGGCGGCAGCAGCGGCGGTGGCGGCGGCGGCGGCGGGTGCCACCCGCCGTCACTCCCTTTACCGTGACCACCTGCGGCGCGCCACCGCCGCCACCTCCTTATGGTACGGCAGCAGCGGCCAAGAAGCAATTGCGTAGTGTGTGTGGTGGTGGTGGTGGCGGTGGTGGTGGTGGCGGTGGTGGGGGCAGTGGCGACGGTCATGGCGGCGGCGGCAGCGGGAAAAGGCCACCTTGCCGCCAGCCGACGCCTTGGCACGCCCGCCGCACGCGCCGCTTCCGAACTGGCAGCTACGGAAGCCGGAAGAAAAGAAATGGAGGAAGGGACACGGGTACGGCGTGGATAGAAAAATATATAATAATGCCGTGGGCAATGAATTCGGAAAATGCTCGGAGCACCGCCGCCTCACAACCACACCGCGCCACTCAAGATGGGAGCTCCTCCCACCCAACAGCCGTGGTCGGTCACAGCCTGGAGGGGGACCGCCTACGCGCACAACTCTCAGAGACAGCTCTCGGAGACAACTCTCAGAAACCGACAGCATCGGTGCCAGGCAGGTAAGAGGAGAGCTTCTGACTGGGGGCGACGCACTTGCCGCCTGGAAAACAGATCCATACCGTGGCTACCTCCCACCCCTGCCCGCAGCGGGCGCGCCGTCGATGCCGCTGGGCACCCCCGCCGCCGCCCCCGCCGCAACAACCGGCCCCGACGCGGGCGGCGCCGCGGCCGCCTTATCCGCCGCCGCCGCCGCCCGCTCTGCCCGCCGCGCGGCGCGCCACGCCCACGGCTTTTCACACCCGCCGTCGGTGGCCCAGACGCCCAGCCGGGCGGACCGGGCGGCCGTCTCCTCCCCAACGTAGCGCTTGGAGTACTCAGCGTACGCAAACGCGTGGCCGCGCGCCACCATCCAGCCGTTGAGGTCCGTCACGCCGGGGGTGCCGACGCCCACGTCCGCCGCCACCACCGCGTCGCGGGCCATCCGGACGCCACCACCACCGCCCCCGCCACCGCCGCCGCCGCCGCCGCCGCTGGGTGCGCCGACCACGGGGCTGGTAGCGGTAGCCCCGGTCCCGCTGCTGGTAGCGGCAGCGCCGGCCCCAGCTCCACCCCCGCTGCTGCTACCCCCACGGCCGCCAGCAGGCGCCGTCCCCCCCCGGGCGGGTGCCCCCGCGGCCCCGTCCGCCACCACACAAATGCCCACAAACCGGCCGTACCGGTCCCGCTGCCGCCCCGCACACGTAACCGGGCGGTGGTCAATTTTGGCTTCGAGCGCCTCCTTGGCCGTCACCCCACAGGCGTACGAGCCGCGCCCGCCGCCGCCGGCCGTCTGGCACATCTGTGCCATCTCGGGCGCGTCAATGCCCAGCAGCCGCACCCGCGTGGTGCCCCCCACCACCAGCGTGTCCCCGTCAACGACCCGCACGGGGCCGCTCACGTGTTCCACCTCGACCGTCGCCGCCGTGCGGCGCGACGGCGGCGGCGCCGCCCCACCTGCGCCGCGCGCCGACTCGTCAGCGGGGGAGGGGCGCACCGGCGGCGGCAGCAGCGTCGGCATGTCAGACGAGGAGGCAGCGGTAGCAGCGGTGGCAGAGGGAGGGGCGGCGGGGGTAGCGGCGGCGGCGGCAGCGGCGGCAGCAGGGGGGGGGGCGGCGACCGCCGCGACGGCGGCCGTCGCCGGCGACACGGCCGTGAGGAGGAACACGCCGACCGCCACGGCGGCGGCTTGCGCAGCGGCGGCCACCCGCTGACGCGGGGACAGGGATGGGGGGGGGGTCGTCGTCGCCGCCGCCGCCGCCGACGCCGACGCCGCCGTCGCCGCCGCCGCCGCCGACGCCGACGCCGCCGTCGCCGCCGCTGCGCCGCGCCTGCCCACGGTCGTCATCCGCGGGGCGGCGCGACGCGCGCGGGGGGGGGGGCGACGAACGATTGTCGCGCGGGTGCCCACAGGAAGGGGGGGGAGCGCCCACGCGGGAGGGGGGGGGGGTGGGGCCACCCGCGAGGCCATGGCAGCTAGATGGAGGAACGGACGGGAGGTGGTGGAGGGTAAGGAGGAGGGTGGGGGTGAGGCGATGCCCTCAGCGTTAAGAGCAAGAGGGGGCAGCTTGTCTTGACAGCCGATAGGTGGGTGTGTCAAGCCGGCGCATGCTGGTGGCTCGCGGTTGGGGGGGGGGGCGGGCGGCTGAAGAAGGGTAGATAGTGCCGTGCTTCCCGGCACCCCAGACGCCCGTCCAGCACAGTCTGGCCGGGAGGTAGCGGGAGGTGCCAGCTGCCGCGGACGTGTGTGCGCAGCGACGGGATCAGGGAGCGCGGCTTTGCACCAGCCCAGCCAGGTTGCCCAAGGCAGACGAGTGACTCGCAGACGATGGAGGCGGTCTGCGATTTTTGTCGTGTAGAGTCTGTTGTGTCCGTCCCCGGACAAGGCTGGCAAGGCTAGCCAAGACGTGCGGTGGGGGGCACACACACCCCCACCCAACCAGCGCTGCGTGATCTCTGACACCACCGCAGTTGGGGGACAGGTCCGTCGCCTCTCCCGTTCGATTTGTGCCACGTTGCGGTCCACCCGTCATGGCCGCTGCCTATTGGCCCCCCCTGCCGCCTCTACCGCACGACACTCTGGATCTTCGTGCGGCAAAAACCCCGCATCCCAACCGCCACACCACCACCACCCCCTGGGAGCTCTGGTGTCGCCCCTCGATCGCTCGTTTTGGTATGGGTGGGTGTGCCCGGCGCGGTCAACCTCTGCGGCCTCCGCCCGCCTCCCCTCCTAGGACCAAGGATCCTTGCTGGTTGTGACAAGGGGACCGGGCGGCCGCGGAGCTCCCGACCGTGGGGAGCCTCCGAGTAGAACCCGCCTCCCAACCTCCGCGGCGCGACGAGCGCGGTGCTCCCCCGGCGCTTTCCGGGTGGCCCGGACCCTCCCCTTCTCACCACCACGTCTCCATCGAGGTCGTCCCCTGGCCCACGCGGCCGCTGCGGCACGGCGTGCTGAAGGCGACAGGTGCCGGCTGGGCGTGTTCCTCTGGAGCACTCCCCTCCCCGCTCCCCGTTCAACCCCCCCCTCCCCCCGTTCAACCTCGGCCAGCACGTGTCCCACGCGCTGCAGCTGGTGGGCGCGCCTGTGACGGGCGCGGTGCGTGCCTCTCCCACACCCCGAACACCCCCCCCCTCACCCCGTCCACAGCGGCCCACCAGCGTGGCCCGTCGTCTCAATTCCTTGTCCACGCCACGACGCCCACCTTGCACTGTGGCCCATACAGCACCGACGCCCCCGCAGTGTTGTGTCTCCGCTTCTTCCTCTTGACTTTTTCTTTTTTTTGGATACCAGCAAGGTTGCGTGTGTCAGCCTGCGCGGGTGTGGGGTGGCGTGGGTACGGGGGTGCGTGGGGGGGGTGTCGGGGGGCGGGCCGCCGCTGGGTGCATCTCGGGGGCGCACGCGGCGGCGCGCGCCTGCGGGGGTGAGTCGCGCCGCCCTATGATACCAGCTCTGTCGAGTCTTGGCCCTCCCGCCGGGGCCGCACGCACGCCAACCGCCGCGGGCGTCCCGACCCCGGCACGACGTCGTGCTGTTGGCTGCGTCGTCCACGCCCGCGCGCCTGTGTCCACCCCGCCGTCCCCTGCAACCCACCGTCCTACTTCCCGGCCGGGCACCGCCGCTGTCACTGGGGCATTGTCTTTCCGGCTGCGCGCCGCCGCGGTGGCGCGCCCCCCAATGGACGGTGCCAACGGGCAGCGGGCCCTGGCCTTCCCCTACCCTGCTGACACGGCCGCCGCTGCTGCGGCGGGCGTCGGCGCCCCGACCTGCGACGCGGCTGGCCCCGACGGCACGTGCTGCCTGACCCTGGACCTGCCGTCGCCGCCGCCGCTAGACACCCCTGCCGCCGCGGCTGCGGCCTACGCGCGGGCCACGTCCCCTCCCCGCTTTGGGCAATTGCCGCCGGGGGCGGCTGTGGCAGCGGCCGGAGCGGCGGGGGCGGCGACGGCAGCGGGGGTGGCGGCCCCCCCCCCGGCGGCCCCCCCACCTTCCACCCCGTCGTCGGCGCCGCTATGCCCCCGCACCGGCGCGGTGTGCCCGGCACCGTCGGAGCGGAAGCGGGAGCTGGAGCGCAAGCGGCGAGAGCTCATCTCAGAGCGGCTGCTGGAGCTGGAGGCCGCCGTCGGCCTCCGCCCGTCGGACGCGGACCGCGCCGGCAAGCGGATTGACAAGGAGGCGGTGCTGAAGGCGGCGCTGACCATGGTACGGGGCCACGGGGAGAAGCTTGCGTCCATGACCGCTACTGCGCAGCGTGCGCTGCAGGAGGCGGCCGACTTGCGGAACGAAAAGGCAGAGCTGCGGGCGGACAAGGCGTACCTGCGGAGGGAGCTGGACGCGGTGCGGGAGGAAGCGCGGCGGCTGCGCGCCGACAATATCACGCTGTGGAAGACGTGCCGGGCGGTGGGGGCGACGGGGAACCCAAAGCTCAGTCATCTGTTTGGCGGGGGGGGGGGGGGGGGGGGGATGCCCCCGGCGGGACAGGCCGTCCCCGCCGCCCCCTTGGCGGGGGCTGCCGTGCCACCTCCCGTCGCCGCCACTGCCACCGCCGCGTCGCTATCTGCGGCGGATGCGGGCGCGCATCGTGACGTCCTCAGCGGGGCTCCTCATGCGCTCGTGTCGGCCGACGTGGCTGCCGCGGCGACGGCCGCGCTCGATGGCCTCTTTACGGGCCGTTTTGGGGTGGCCGGCGCCGCTGGCTCCGCCGGCGGGGAGGATCCCGCCACTGCCGCCGCGGCTATGGACACGATTGCCCAGTTTTTCAAGGACGACCTGGGCGCGGTGGACCTCCCTCACCTGGACACCAAGGAGGACCCGATGAGTGCGGACGTTGCGCATTGCCCGTGAGCGGCAGGCGGGAGGGGAGGGGGGGGGGCGGCTCGACGGTCACGCGGTCCGCTGGCTCCTTGTCGGTGCTTCTGGAGAGGGATTTGTGCACCGCCAGGGGTGGCGGGTGGTGTATGCTGCCGCTGGTCGTGGCATGGAGTGGGGGCGCGAGTCCCCCCTCGCTGCGAGGCGCGGCGCGCGGGGCGCGCGGCAACGGCGGTGGCGTTTGTGGTGATGGCGGTGGCTGCCCTGCTGTCACGAGCGACGGACTGGGGATGGCGTGGCGCATTTTCCGCGGCAAATCCCCAGCGGCTGGCCCCACTGTGGGGGGAGTGCCGAGGCAGGTGCGCTCGGGCCAAACTCCCTGACTTCAGCAGGTGGCTATCGCCTTCGCCAGCCTTTGCTCACTCCATCCCCCCTTCCGTCTTCCCCCCCCCGCTGTGCGCGGAGTGTCTATCCCTCGGCCGTGGACGGGACGCGTTGTGGGGGTGCGGTCCGCGCGAGGCTGGCGGCGTTTCGTGCTGCATAGGAGCGCGGGCGCCCGTGGGGATTGTCCATGACCTTCCCGTCGGGCCGCTTGGCCATGGATGCCTAACCGTAATTTGTGCTATGGCGGCCCGCATGCGTCTGCGTGCGCTGCGGTTCCCCCTTGGACGCTGGTTGGTGCTGCCCTATCGTGCTGCCTCTGTACCTGTACCATTAATCTATCATATGCTTTGGGGTTGTCGATTTTTTCTTCGCCTGGTTGTGTTGGTGGTGCGTCTGCTGGTCGCGGTGTCCTCTCGTGCCTCCCTCGTGGGGATGTGAACAGAGAGGCGTGTGGGGTGCGCGTCAGGCTCCGATACATATGTACTGTACATACCACGCACAGACGCGCCAAGATTCATCCCACCAATAGATTCCGACCGGTCCGCGGTGTGTTCATTATGTATGTGTACAAACGCATGTGGCTGGGAGCAGTGGTCTCGCGCCGGCCGCCCACCTGCTGGCCGCCGCCGGCAGTGCGCCTGTGGATTGGATGGCACTGCCGGGGGGGTTCAGGCGGAGCGTCACGGTTGCCACGGCTGCCGCCGTGCGGGGGCAGTGGGCGTCGCTGTTTGTCAGCGTGGCCTCGGTGTTTGCGGCTGAACTGTGGGCGGCGGGTGGCCGGCGGCGGCGGCGGCAGCGGTGGCGGTGGCGCTGCGCAAGTGGCGGCTAAGGCATGGATTTGGCGTGCATGGGCTTGGGTGGCCCCATCCATGGCGTAGGGGCGCCGTTGACGCGGCGGCGGGGACTTTCGGCCGGCGTCCACGCAACGGTCACTGTACCGGGAGAGTGCGACGGGTCGCTTCTTTGCGCTTCACGAGAGTGCTCTCCTGCCCCGTGCGCTTCCGGTCATACCTAGGGAGGTGGCAACTACCAATCGCCCGAGCTTTTATAGGCAGAAAGCAAGAAGCGGGGGTAAAAGCGGTGTCTATGATGCATTGAGGGGGGGTCTATGCAGGTTTTATCCAGGATTTTGCTCGAGAATTTCCCAAAAAAGCAACAGAATTTTGACAGGCGATATCGTGCTTTTCTATAAAATGCCAGGACAAGAACGTGCGGCGTTCGCGGTGTCTGTTCAGACACTGTTCCATTGGCCTGGGCGGGGGTGGTCCGGACGCTACGTCTGACTGAGCCAAAACGTTCCAGCCACCAGACCCGGGAATTCCAATCATCTGTATTGCCTCGCGTGGAAAAGCTCGCGATTTGTATCTCCCCGCCGGACGTGTCACCCGCTGGCTCGAAAAGAAGGCCTCTCCGTTGCTCCTGGTGGGCCTCTCGGTGACCCACTTATTCACTGAAAAATCCTCCGCACTGCGCCGGGTGGCCCTCTATGGCCGATTTCTGAAGAATGATGAGATTCATAAGGGGGTTCACAGCAGGTCACAGCAGCATTCCACCGAAGTACCAATGTATCCCCCCTTCCCATTGGCTGCCGCTAAATCGCGGCAGCAGGTATCGCATACGTCTCATCCGATTCGGCACTCCTCGTCTGACCCCTTTCCGATCGACTTTCCAGGGCTGTGCTCGAGTGACGGATCCCCCCCACAACGGGAAATTAACTGGCACAGTACTCTGTGGTGGCCTCCTGTGAGCACGTCACGACAGCCCGTACCTGCTGCGAACCCGTCCGTGCAGCTGCAGGCTACTTTGTACTGGCCAATCAGCGCCCTAGAATCGGCCTCATTTCGCGGCACCTGGCCTCGGACCGATGCTGTGAGCCCCTGACGGCAGTCCTCTGCAAGACTGGGCCGGTCTGTGCAGACGGGAGATTTTTCGGCCGGTCTCACATCAAGGCATCACACGGATGCGACACGGATTTGCGGTGTTGGATGTGGTTCGGCGAAGGCCGCGGGCACCGCCGGAGAATTCCTGTGGCCCAGAATGCGTGCGCACTTGGCGACTGTTCTGGGAGATCCTGCTGTGAACCCCCTTACGGAACTGATCATTCCTTGGAAATCGGCCATAGAATGGGGTGCAAACGCCGCACGTTACGATTCCCCAGGTCTGCTTTCGGCCGATCCATCTGCTAACTGAGGCACTGGGGGCGCCCCTTCCCCCAATTGGCTGGAAAGCCGCAGCCGCAGACACCAGCCAGGCCTGAAATGGGCTCGGGACGCCGCAGCCTCCAGACCGCGTCAGGAAGCTTTCGACGCTGCTCTCCCGAAGTTGGTTTTTTATGGCGGCTTGCAATTGGACGAGTAAAGGACAGTTGATCGACGGAGGATCTCCCATTTTCTCGTGTTGTGGGAACCGCGGGGACGTTGATTGTTCGTGTCAGAAACAGAGTCGTGTGCCTGTTTTTCGGCAACGACGTGAGGTCACTCTGCAGAGCACACATTTCCGACTGATCGCCTTCTCACCATGGCACACGCACCGGCCACTTCGAGAAGGAGGCTGGGCGAGCCTCCTCTTGCTCGCGGCGCGCCTGCATCGACTCCGTGGCTTCGTGGGACCTCGGAGTGGATGGGTCTCCCTTCGACGCTCCAGCCGAGCGTCCTATAGCAAAAATCACCGCGGGACACGCTGTACAATACGTTCTGGCACCCCTTTTTTTATGGTGATCTCCAGCGTGAGGCCCAGAAGCACCCAATGACCACTGGCAGCTACCAGATGCTTTTCCTTCCGGGAGCACGCACCGTCGCCCCCCATCCTGTCCACCGCCCACATCCGCCACTGTCGTCCCCCCACCGTCCTCGCCATCTCAAACTTTTTCCCCCCATGCGCTGCACCGGCAGCGTGAGCGTTCGCAGCAATGGCAGCGGCGGTGGCAGCGGCAGCGGTAGCGGGAGTGGCGGCGGCGTTGGCAGTGGCGCCGCGGCGCTGGCGGCGGCGGCGGTGACGATGCCGAGGCGGCCACGGCCGCGTTGGCGCCCGCAACTGTCGAGGTGGGTGGGGGCGGTGGCGGCGGCAGCAGGTAGGGGGCGGGTGGGGGAGGGGGGAAAGAGGCTTGTTGGCAAGCGGGCGGTGTGGCAAAAACCACTAGCACACACGGCACCCAAGTTGGGGCGGTGTGCTAGGGCTGCCTCCCGTGTCGGGGGAACCGGAAGAAGTGCAAGTCGCACACACTCTGTCCCTGTTGTGGGGCAAACCCCCCACGGACAAACAAGAGGATGGTGTGTGGTCCAACAGTTTCTTGGTCGGGACGGGGACGCAGGGCCAAGCCCCGCTGTCCCTCCCCTTATCCCCCCAGGGTCCACTCAGAATCTCGCCACTCAGAATCTCCCACCCCAGCACCTGCCCACCGGGCCACACGAAAATTCAAGACGATAAATGCAGAAAACCCTCAAATCCAAGTTGGATTTACTACTAAGCTAACTAACCCAAACTTAGGGAATATGGACCCAAATGCAGGGGGAGGAACGGATCAGGCTAGTGGCCTGCCGCCCCTTGCATGGCACGTGTTGCCCCCCTACCTGGGGGTCAATACTGCCACACTCCCCTCTCCTCAGCTCCGACCGACCCGGTCGGCCCTGTGAGGGGGTGCGTAAACGCACGTCTCGGCGTTGGGGGCGCGACTTGCTGTCCCCCATCGAGTACGTAACACGGATGTGGAGGCGGTCACGTTGACCGCCCCTCTCCTCAAGCTTGCCCACTCGGCAGCTTGCTCTCCTCAGTTCACACTTCACCATCACCACCACCTCCCCTTCACCTTCCACTGGGCCGCCCCACGCTGGGGAGGCCACCCGTATACCCACGATCCGAGTCCCCCTCAACTCGAGGCGGGTCTCGTGCTGCGATAGCCAGAGCGTCTCTCCCCAACTTGGGGAGAGCCATGGCGACTCCGGGAGTGGAGACGGACTCTCTTGACGAGCGCATGGAGGACACCTCCTACGGGGCAGCACCCGCCGGGACTTCCGGCGGGGGCTCCGCGATCGCTCCGGGGGACGTGACTCCCGCGTCACCCGGCTTTGGGTTGACGGCGGGGTCTACCCCGGAGGCGGGACAAGTTGTCCCGCGTGAGGCCTTGGGGCGGTGGTTTTACCCCGCTTGGCCTCTCTATGAGGAGGGGCTGACTGTTCTTCGCTGTGGCCGACTTGGCGCAGCGATGGGCCGGGTATGGGACCGCCTACGGGAGAAGTATCCCCGTAGGGTCGGGTTCCCTGCCGGCTTCAGGACGGACCAGTTTGCCTTCCTGGACGATGGGGAGGTTGAGGACGTTCAGCGTGCCAAGGCCATGGTGGACCGCGGGGGAACTATCCCGGGTCCCGGCGACTTGCCGACCTTCACGTGGGACGCTGTGGCAACTCGCCCACCGTACCTCCACGAGGCCGATCCGCACACTCATCACTTTGATGTGCGGATGGAGAAAGACTTCCGGCGAGGTCCCTACTTGGTGACCTCGGCTCAACTTGAGTTTCCTAAACAGTCTGCTGCCAGTAAGGAGCAGTACTATCCGAAGAAGCCCGATTGGTGGCCTCAAGTTGAGGTCCCCTACGGGTTCCCGGCGTTGTTGCCACGGTTGCTTGACCACTTCGGCTCCGTCATGTTGACGGCTGCCCCTGATCACCTGGTGTGCGCCATGTTGGCCACCCAGTGGCTCCTCGAGGTCATGTCGACCTGGGTGTCCTGTGTTCAGCGGCGGGGGATGGTCTGGCATCTCCCCCTCCGGCTCCTCCAAGGTTTGGAACAGCTCACCCCTCAGCTAGTTGCTGAGGGGTGCTCATCAGGACAACTCACTCTACTTGAGGAGATGCTCCGGCTCCATAAGTTTATCGAGTGGGAGAGCATTGAGCACAAGTTGCGCCGCCCCACTCGTGGGCCCAAGGACGATGGCGCACTTCGCCAGTTCGTCTGGGTCGGGCGTGAACTTCACGACGGCCGTGTGGTCCTACGAGAGGGGTTGGGCATCGGGGACTACCCGTATGCCCCGGGGGTGGATCGCCACACTGCGCCACCCCCGGACAAGCCCATAGTTATGGCCGTGCCGTCCTATGATGACCATATGACTCAACCCACTGCGATGGCCCCAAGTCGGGGTCGCAGTTACACCCGGGTACCGCCACCTCGGAGGGCCCCTCCGCTTCCTCCTGTTCCTTTCCAACCTCACGGGAACATCCCGATCAGCGTGGCCGTGGAGTCTTCCACCCCGGTGTCCCCCAACTTGGGGGCCACCCTCCTGACGGTATACCCCAAGTTGGTGTTGCCGCCCACGCCTCTAACCTCAGAGATGATGATCACCACGTTGGTGCGCACCATTTCCTGGTTGGCCGCGTCGACCGCAACCCTACAAGTTTCCGAGACTCCTGAACTTGAGGAGCGCGTTCGTACTGCAGTGGCGACCGCGAGTTGCGAGTCGGTGGCGGAGTTTATGACAGCCGAGTTGGCTCGCATTGGGGCTATTATGCCCCAGCCAGCCCCACTTGGGCGTGGCAAACGTCGCGCGAGCCGGGCATACTCGCCTCCTCGCCGTCGTCGCCGACACTCGCGGCGCTCTCCTTCCGTATCGGAAGACGAGTTGTCTTACTCCGTTTCGGAGTCCTCTACCCCGTCGGAGACGGAGTCTGTCCAGCGTCTGCGTCGCAAACTTGCGCGCAAGACCAGGCAGAAGAGTGGCCACGGTCGGCGCCACTTGCGCGACCGTGAGGGACGCGACGGTTCCGACTTGGAGCCGCCGCCCCCTCCAACAAGTGGAGACCGTTATCGGCGTGGGTCTCGCCGCTCGCCTCCACGTGAGGGCGAGGGCCGTGGAGTGGGAGAGTCTAGCACGCGTGCCTAGTTGGTAGCTGCCTTTGTTGTGAGAGTGTGAGGGTTAGGGCTGTAGTTAAAAGCCACTCTGCGTACCACTTCGACTTGAAGCACTCTCTTGGCACTGTTGCTCGGCCTTCCCTCACGTTGGGGGAGGGCTGTTAAGGTCTATCTCATTCCGGGCACAGTACGCCCGGACCTTCTCAGCGGGAAGGTCCTCCACATACTCCCACGTATCATCCTTGGCTTTGTAGCCAAACCAACGCACCCTGAACATGAGGCGGTCAGTGTCTTCATCCTATCCGTGGTCGATGAACTTATCGAACACGTACTCCTGCGGGCCCTTTTTGGCCGCAGGCAGTGAGGGGAGGCGCCACGCTTCCAAAGCACGCGCCCAAGCTGGGTCGCCTGCAGGCGGTGGTGCAACTTTGACCACGTCCTGTCCGTTCACTGTGCGGACCCCATCGTCACTTTCGATGGTGAAGCGCCGCCCATCAGTACGAAGGACCTGGTACGGTCCCTTCGTCTGGAATACCAGCTTACCCCCAGTTGGGGTGTGCGAGTGTACCAGCACCCAGTCACCCTGCTCGGGGACATGTTTAGCATTGCGCACCAATTTGTCAAAGGTACGCTTGTAGCGCTTTTGTGCTTTGTCCATCTCAGCCCTGACTTTAGGGATGAGGTTTTCAAGCCTAGCGGCGAACTCCGCCTTACTCTCAGTAGGAGTAGGCGTACTGCCACCATCCTCCCTAGTTGGGAGCGACCGCCGCACGGCAATAGACCGCACGCGACGGGGGGTCACAAAAGCGAGGGGTACTTCCCCTGTAGATGAGTGAACCTGCGAAGTGTAGGCAGTAGTAAGGATAGAAATGTATTGGTCCCACGTCTTCACGTGCTCACTCACATAGTGGCGCAGCTGCCTAACAATAGTTTTGTTGAAGCGCTCCACCTGCCCATTAGTTTGTGGGTGGTAGGGGGTGGCATAGTTTGCCTTAACCCCCAACATATCCAGCACTCCCTGGAACAGTACAGACGCAAATTGCGGTCCATTGTCCGATAGTGTACTATCTGGGATGCCATACGCGGCAACCCAGTGATCTGGGAAGGCTGACACGACCGACATGGCCGTGATCTCTGCCTGTGGGATCGCTCGCGTAAGTTTCGTGAAGCGGTCACAGATGACCAGGAGGTACTGGTTGCCCTCCTCGGTCACGGGCAGTGGCCCAAGGATGTCCATCGCCAACGCGGCGAAGGGCTCCTTGGCCGGGAACAATAGCATAGCCGTAGTAGGCCGCCGTTCCATCAGACGATTCTGTGCACAACTTGTGCAGGCAGCCACCCAACTGTAGATGTCCACCACCATGGACGGCCAGTAGTACCTGGTCCTCAGGGTCTGGTACAGTTTACTAGACCCCAGGTGTCCACCCGTGGGAGCGTTGTGCTCCCTCTCAAGGATACTGTCCTTGAGGGATGCGGGGACGACAAGTTGTTCGGTCCCCTGGAATACCCCCCTCCTCATGAGGAGGCCATCGTCTCCCAGAAAGAAACGCGTCTCTACCACCGTATCCAGTATATCCCTCTGCGACTTGCAGAAGGGATCCTCGACCTGGGCCTTCACCACCTCGTCCAGGGACAGGGGCAAGTACTTCTTGTTCCCTGGCGCCTCGGGGTTCAACGCCTGACCCGAGCGCGTGACTACCCCCACGATGGGGATTTCCTCATCGACTGGGTTAGTGTCCAGCCCCTCGGTAGGTACCCGAGAGAGGCCGTCGGCAAGGACATGTTGCCTGCCAGGTCGGTATTCAATGTCAAAGTTGAAGGGTGCCAGTCGCACCCTCCACCGATTGAGACGAGTGTTCGTACAGTCCGTCTTAAAGATGAACTGCAACGCGCGGTGGTCACAGCGGATGAGGAACTTCTCACCCTCCAGGTAGTGACGAAGTGACGTCACCGCCCACACCACTGCGAGTCCTTCCAACTCGGTGACTCCGTAGTTCTTCTCGGCCGAGTTCAGCCCCTTACTAAAGTATCCCACCGGCAAGTACTCCTTGTCCGGCTGCTGCTGAAGCAGCACACAACCAAGTTGGTCGTAGCTAGCGTCCACATCCAGGATGTAGTGGCCTCCCAACCTGGGAATAGCCAAGATGGGGGGCTTCAGCAGAAGGTCCCGAAGAGTCTCAAAGGATTCCTGCTCCACCCGACTTGGGGGAGGCAGGTTCTTCGGTAGCGTTGAGCTCACTAGCTCATTCAACGGCTTCGCCACCTTGGCGAAGCCCTTGGTGAAACGTCGGTACACGTTACACATCCCGAGGAAGCTCCTCATCTGGGTCTGGGTCCGGGGGTACTGAGCCTTACGAATGGCCCTCAAGTTCTTCTCGTTAACACTGAGACGCCCCGGATGGACAACATGTCCCAAGAACTCCACCTCTTGAGTAAAGAGGTGGCACTTACTCGCCTTCAGTGACACACCGGCGTCAGCAAGTAGCTTGAACACCTGGCCAAGATGGCCAATGTGTTCCTCCGGACTTCGGGAGAACACAATGATATCGTCTAGGTACACAAGACAGATCTGCCACCGTACTCCGGCCAGAATCATGTCCATAGCGCGCTGGAAAGTTGCCGGCGCGTTACACAGACCAAAACGGTAGACGCTTGCACTGGTAGGTACCACAGTGACAGGTAAAGATAGTTTTATGCCTGTCCTCCGGGGCAATGGGAACTTGCCAGTCCCCCGCGTTACAGTCCAGGGTAGAGAACACGTTTGCCTCCCCCAGAGAGTCCAGACAGTCATCCATCCTAGGTAGGGGATAACTTTCCTTCACCGTGCTCTCGTTGAGCTTACGGTAGTCGACACAAAACCGGGGGGTCCCATCAACTTTGGGGACGATAACCACCAGACTCGCCCACTCGGCGTTGCTGGCCTCGATCACATCAAGGGCCTCCATGCGAGCAACTTGCTCCTTAACGAGGGCCCTTGAACGAGGTCCTCCCCTATACGGTTGTTGGCGTATAGGGGGTGCACCGGGCTTCAACTCGATCCGGTGTTGGGTGGCTCTCATGAGTCCCAATTGACCATCCCACAACTTGTGATATTGGTCCAAGAGGCGTTCAACTTGAACCCTCAACCTGGGGGGGACACCCTCCATGTTCACATGGGGTCGAGGAGAGGCGGCCGACTTGGCTTGATGCTTCTCCTTTCCGGACTTCGGGTCGCTACTTGCGCCCGCGTTGAGGGTGACCGCTACTACCGGTCCCTCGTGTAGGTCGATATAGCCGAACTTGGCTCCCGACTTGAAGTACTTGGGCGTCGGGCTCAGGTTCATCACCTGGATCCTCCACGGGACTCCGGTCTTGGAGTCCCTCGTGCCAAGGGCAACATGCACTTGGTGCTTGCGAGCAAGACGGGGGTGAGGGTGCACCAACCCGTTCCCCGAAAAATCAGTTACAACATCAACGTGCGCCACCGAGTTGGGGGGCAACGTGACTTTGCGGGCTAAACGCAGGGTAACAGTAAACCCTTCCCTCACCGAACAAACAGGCTTCGACTGTGAGACTGTCACAGGAGCCACAGACTTTCCCTTACCAAGGATGGGGATAGTCTCCCCATTCATCAACTTGACCCAGTATTCAGGGCCACAAATCAAAGGCACTTGTGTAACAACATAAGGGGTACCCAGAAGCAGGGGTACCGATATATTCTCAACTACGCCATAGGTCACGTCGACCTCATGGGTCCCCAACCTAGTTGGTAGGGTCACGGCACCAACGATGGGAAGTACCCCACCATTGATGTCAATCATATGGTCAGCTTTGGACCTCCAGCGTTGGAGCTTCACCTCCTTTGGTAATAGCGACTTGCGTATCAAGGAGGCTCCTGACCCGGTATCAAGTACGATACGGGTACAGCATGCACGGCCGGGGGCAAGTTGCACCCGTCCAGCCACCTGGAAGTTCTCACCCGTCAGCACCGCGATGACCCGACGTGGGTTTACGTTCTTGGG
>CM020619.1:17568778-17757972 GCA_009829735.1 Pyropia yezoensis | reverse complement strand
AGTGATCTGGGAAGGCTGGACACGACCGACATGGCCGTGATCTCTGCCTGTGGGATCGCTCGCGTAAGTTTCGTGAAGCGGTCACAGATGACCAGGAGGTACTGGTTGCCCTCCTCGGTCACGGGCAGTGGCCCAAGGATGTCCATCGCCAACGCGGCGAAGGGCTCCTTGGCCGGGAACAATAGCATAGCCGTAGTAGGCCGCCGTTCCATCAGACGATTCTGTGCACAACTTGTGCAGGCAGCCACCCAACTGTAGATGTCCACCACCATGGACGGCCAGTAGTACCTGGTCCTCAGGGTCTGGTACAGTTTACTAGACCCCAGGTGTCCACCCGTGGGAGCGTTGTGCTCCCTCTCAAGGATACTGTCCCTTGAGGGATGCGGGGACGACAAGTTGTTCGGTCCCCTGGAATACCCCCCTCCTCATGAGGAGGCCATCGTCTCCCAGAAAGAAACGCGTCTCTACCACCGTATCCAGTATATCCCTCTGCGACTTGCAGAAGGGATCCTCGACCTGGGCCTTCACCACCTCGTCCAGGGACAGGGCAAGTACTTCTTGTTCCCTGGCGCCTCGGGGTTCAACGCCTGACCCGAGCGCGTGACTACCCCCACGATGGGGATTTCCTCATCGACTGGGTTAGTGTCCAGCCCCTCGGTAGGTACCCGAGAGAGGCCGTCGGCAAGGACATGTTGCCTGCCAGGTCGGTATTCAATGTCAAAGTTGAAGGGTGCCAGTCGCACCCTCCACCGATTGAGACGAGTGTTCGTACAGTCCGTCTTAAAGATGAACTGCAACGCGCGGTGGTCACAGCGGATGAGGAACTTCTCACCCTCCAGGTAGTGACGAAGTGACGTCACCGCCCACACCACTGCGAGTCCTTCCAACTCGGTGACTCCGTAGTTCTTCTCGGCCGAGTTCAGCCCCTTACTAAAGTATCCCACCGGCAAGTACTCCTTGTCCGGCTGCTGCTGAAGCAGCACACAACCAAGTTGGTCGTAGCTAGCGTCCACATCCAGGATGTAGTGGCCTCCCAACCTGGGAATAGCCAAGATGGGGGGCTTCAGCAGAAGGTCCCGAAGAGTCTCAAAGGATTCCTGCTCCACCCGACTTGGGGGAGGCAGGTTCTTCGGTAGCGTTGAGCTCACTAGCTCATTCAACGGCTTCGCCACCTTGGCGAAGCCCTTGGTGAAACGTCGGTACACGTTACACATCCCGAGGAAGCTCCTCATCTGGGTCTGGGTCCGGGGGTACTGAGCCTTACGAATGGCCCTCAAGTTCTTCTCGTTAACACTGAGACGCCCCGGATGGACAACATGTCCCAAGAACTCCACCTCTTGAGTAAAGAGGTGGCACTTACTCGCCTTCAGTGACACACCGGCGTCAGCAAGTAGCTTGAACACCTGGCCAAGATGGCCAATGTGTTCCTCCGGACTTCGGGAGAACACAATGATATCGTCTAGGTACACAAGACAGATCTGCCACCGTACTCCGGCCAGAATCATGTCCATAGCGCGCTGGAAAGTTGCCGGCGCGTTACACAGACCAAACGGTAGACGCTTGCACTGGTAGGTACCACAGTGACAGGTAAAGATAGTTTTATGCCTGTCCTCCGGGGCAATGGGAACTTGCCAGTCCCCCGCGTTACAGTCCAGGGTAGAGAACACGTTTGCCTCCCCCAGAGAGTCCAGACAGTCATCCATCCTAGGTAGGGGATAACTTTCCTTCACCGTGCTCTCGTTGAGCTTACGGTAGTCGACACAAAACCGGGGGGTCCCATCAACTTTGGGGACGATAACCACCAGACTCGCCCACTCGGCGTTGCTGGCCTCGATCACATCAAGGGCCTCCATGCGAGCAACTTGCTCCTTAACGAGGGCCCTTGAACGAGGTCCTCCCCTATACGGTTGTTGGCGTATAGGGGGTGCACCGGGCTTCAACTCGATCCGGTGTTGGGTGGCTCTCATGAGTCCCAATTGACCATCCCACAACTTGTGATATTGGTCCAAGAGGCGTTCAACTTGAACCCTCAACCTGGGGGGACACCCTCCATGTTCACATGGGGTCGAGGAGAGGCGGCCGACTTGGCTTGATGCTTCTCCTTTCCGGACTTCGGGTCGCTACTTGCGCCCGCGTTGAGGGTGACCGCTACTACCGGTCCCTCGTGTAGGTCGATATAGCCGAACTTGGCTCCCGACTTGAAGTACTTGGGCGTCGGGCTCAGGTTCATCACCTGGATCCTCCACGGGACTCCGGTCTTGGAGTCCCTCGTGCCAAGGGCAACATGCACTTGGTGCTTGCGAGCAAGACGGGGGTGAGGGTGCACCAACCCGTTCCCCGAAAAATCAGTTACAACATCAACGTGCGCCACCGAGTTGGGGGGCAACGTGACTTTGCGGGCTAAACGCAGGGTAACAGTAAACCCTTCCCTCACCGAACAAACAGGCTTCGACTGTGAGACTGTCACAGGAGCCACAGACTTTCCCTTACCAAGGATGGGGATAGTCTCCCCATTCATCAACTTGACCCAGTATTCAGGGCCACAAATCAAAGGCACTTGTGTAACAACATAAGGGGTACCCAGAAGCAGGGGTACCGATATATTCTCAACTACGCCATAGGTCACGTCGACCTCATGGGTCCCCAACCTAGTTGGTAGGGTCACGGCACCAACGATGGGAAGTACCCCACCATTGATGTCAATCATATGGTCAGCTTTGGACCTCCAGCGTTGGAGCTTCACCTCCTTTGGTAATAGCGACTTGCGTATCAAGGAGGCTCCTGACCCGGTATCAAGTACGATACGGGTACAGCATGCACGGCCGGGGGCAAGTTGCACCCGTCCAGCCACCTGGAAGTTCTCACCCGTCAGCACCGCGATGACCCGACGTGGGTTTACGTTCTTGGGGAGTCCTACCCGAGGTGGGCGGACTCCCTTAGGTCGCCGCAGTATCCGGCACGGTTGGTTCGTCCTCCTGGCCCACTTGGCCGAGGCTGCCGTTGTGAGCTTCGGACGACCAGCCCCAACGGTCATTCGTTTCCCGCCGACTTGGCGTCCGAATCTGAGGGCGGGGAGGAAGACGACGAGTCCGAGGACGACGTGTCCGCCTCCTCCGCCGAGGGTGTGGCGACCGCAACGACCGGTCGAGACCCACCCTCGCGGCGTGAACGTACTTCGTTCGTAGCCGACTTTTTACTCGCATTCCTAACAAGTTGTTGGATGCGTTTACTCAACTTGGGGCAATCATATGCCCAGTGACCATCGGAGTTGCAGTTCCAACACCGATGGTCCGTTCCGGGAGGGGTCTTCCCAGCTGGGGAAGACGAAGGGATACCCTGGGAAGTTCCCACGGCAGCTACCACCCTCTCCTTGCGGATTCGGCGTGCCTCTCTCAACTCTCTGGCCTGGCGCGCCTCCTCCCGTTCCTTGGCCAACTCGGCCTGACGCTCCTGGCGTTGTTCCTCCCGCAACTTGCGGTAGGCCTCGCCTCTGCGATAGGCGAACCTGGCCAACTCGGCCAGGGTCGCCCGGGCAGTGTTATGCTCCCGGGTCTCCATCCGGACTGACCAATGGAGTCCCTCCACAAACCGACTCTTCACCACAGCTTGTGGATGAAGAAACCCACAAAGATTGTTGAGCTTACGGACTCGCTCCGCAAAGGACAACTCGTCCTCCGCCTCTTCCTGATGGGCTTGCGTAAACTCCTCGACTTGAGAAGCCAACGCTGCCTCATCAACCATGGCTCTCAACAACCAGTTGACGAGCTCCAAATAGGACGTCACCTCCCCAGCGCCTCCACTTGAGGAGCTGGGCATGACACACATAAGTTCTGTCCGTAGGTCGCCCTTCGTAAACTCCTGTAGCATGTAAAAAGCCATGCCTTCACTTATGGCATTGTCGTCACAGGCTTTTGTGAAACGACGTAGGAACTCAAAGACACGGAGGGGGGGAGTTCCGTCCCACTCCGCTTTGTGCCCAAAAGAATGAAGTGCATTCTTCTTGGCACGGCCCATGGCTCGGGCCTGGTCAGGACCATACGCCACCGACTTGTTGTGGAGGGCGTAGGTCTCACAGTCAAAGATCCTCTGGTAGACCAGGTTGGCTACCTGGATCTTGGGCGGCACCTCACGTTGAGGGAACAGCCGCTGTGGCACTGGGGTAAGTTCACTCTCAGTGCCTGTAGTCCGGCGCGGCGCGCTTGGTGTAGCCGCCGGCGTTTCCGGGGGGAACTCCCCCGTGAAGGGCGTACGCCCCACCGAGTATGGTGTGGCTCCCTCGTTGGGAGTCACAGGTGTCGCCCCCAGTTCGGGGCGACCAGAGATAGGCGTAAGGGGGGATTCCCCCTGCGCCTGCGGGCTCGAAAGCCCCAATCCGGTTTGGACATTAAGGCCATCTGGCAAACTCGCCACAATCTGATTCAGAACAGTATTCGTCTTCGTGACCACCAGGTCCGGCAAAGTGTGCCGCAACACATTGGTCGCCTCCCGACGGAAAGTTTCCGCGAGGAGTGGATTGACGACTCCAGTTGAGTCTCGGTCCGCCTCCGGGAGTCCACCTGAGGGGTAACCACGTTCCTCAGGGGTCTCAACCGGGGGCATGGGCGCGAGCCCATCGCCGACCAACGGAGGTCCACCGTCCTCCGAAAGCCTAGTTGGCGACGACTCCAAGCCAAAGTTGGCTCCAACCCGAGTGGAACCCGCGGGGACAGTCCTCACCCCTTGGGACGTTCCCGTTGAGTATACCACACGGTGGCCAGACTTCGGCCCACCCACATCAGAAGTGTCACCCGAGTGAACTCCCGACTGAGTCGGGGTGGCCTGTTGCCCGCCCGTACTTCCAGTCCTGCTGGCTTGAGGGACCTCTAGTCCCTCTGCGACCCCAGGTAAACCCACCTGTGTCTCACCAGTATTCAAAGGCACTGAAGTACGTGCGTCACCCGTGTACTCCCCGGACGACGGGGGGTCCGAACTAGCCATGTTAGCTGACGATCCGTATGACACGGTCCAAGACCACCGTTCCTCTGAGACAGAGGGCCCCCTACACCCGGGTGCACCCGGAGGTAAAGTTTACCTCTGTCCCCTGCTGCTCCACCAAATGTGACAAAAACCACTAGCACACACGGCACCCAAGTTGGGGCGGTGTGCTAGGGCTGCCTCCCGTGTCGGGGGAGCCGGAAGAAGTGCAAGTCGCACACACTCTGTCCCTGTTGTGGGGCAAACCCCCCACGGACAAACAAGAGGATGGTGTGTGGTCCAACAGTTTCTTGGTCGGGACGGGGACGCAGGGCCAAGCCCCGCTGTCCCTCCCCTTATCCCCCCAGGGTCCACTCAGAATCTCGCCACTCAGAATCTCCCACCCCAGCACCTGCCCATCGGGCCACACGAAAATTCAAGACGATAAATGCAGAAAACCCTCAAATCCAAGTTGGATTTACTACTAAGCTAACTATCCCAAACTTAGGGAATATGGACCCAAATGCAGGGGGAGGAACGGATCAGGCTAGTGGCCTGCCGCCCCTTGCATGGCACGTGTTGCCCCCCTACCTGGGGGTCAATACTGCCACAGGCGGTACAAGCGTAGCCTCTGCGGTTGGGGGGAGGGCAGCGGCGGTACTGCGCTGGCGCCGTCGCCGCCGGGCCGCCACGGGGGGGGGGGTGATAGCGGCGGGGGGGGGGGGTGGCAATGGAAGAGGTGGGGGTGAGGGCGGCGGGGTTAGGGGTGGCAGCAGAGCGGTTCAGGGTGGCGGGGACACCTATTCGTTCGCGTCGGCTGTGACGGCCGCACCGGCGGCCATCACGCAGTCGTCATCGTCGACACGGCGACGGTAGCGGCTGCCGACAGTGGGAGGGCGGCGGCACTGCTCGGGCACATCCGAGCTACCCGCCGACCGGGCGGCGGCTGGCGCGGCAGAACCGGCCGCGGGGGGGGGGGGGGGGGCGGGTAGAGCGCCCTCGAGCGGCCCGCCATCCGCCCCCGTCGCGCATGCGCATCTCGGAAGTACCGTGGGGGGTGGGACGGAGGGGCGGAAGGGCAGGCGCGCCGCCGCCGCCGCCGCTGCGGCCACAGCCGCAACAGTCACCACCCTGCCCACCGCTGCCGTCGCCACAGCCACCGTCACCGCCGCCGCCGCCGCCGCGGGTGCCCCCCGTGGTGGGATCGTCCGCTAGAGCGGCGGCGCCCCCCCCGCTGCCGCCGATGCCCACCCGGCGGGTATGGTGGGGCGGGTCGGGCGGTGGCCGCGCCCACCGGTTCCGTGGGCCGCGCCCGCCGGCACAGGCGCCGGCGCTGCCGCTGCCGCTGCGGCTGCCACTGCCTCTGTGCCCGCGGGCGCGCTGGCGCTGCTGCCGCTACCGCCGCCGCGACGGAAACAGGCGGGGCATGGGCGAAGCCCCCACGACGGATTCGGTCGCTACCACAGCCCCGCTGCCACCCGCCTCCCGACACGTGCGGTGGGGGGAGGCGGCGGCGGCCGGCGCACCAGCGGGCGCCAGTGGGTCGGCGGCGGTGGCCGCAGCGGCGGCCGCGGCCGTGCCCACCTAGCGGTGGCCACGAGCGGGGCCCCTGTCTGCCGAGTCGGCCGCTGCCACCACCCCGCCACCACGGTCCCCTCCACGACAAGGGCGATGGGAGGAGGCGGCTGCCGCTGCCGCCGCAGCCGCCAGAGTGGCCGCGGCCGCCAGCACCGCCGCGGAGGCCACGGGCCGGGTACCCTGTCACGGGATCGGCGGAGATAAGCACCCCGCCGCCGTCCCGCGCCCGACAAGAGTTGTGGGGGGAGGCGGCGGCGGCCGTCCCCGCAGGTGCCAGGAGTTCGACGGTATTTGTGGCAAGAACCTCTCGCACACGTGACACCCAAGTTGGGGCGGTGCACAAGGGCTGCCTCCCGTGTCGAGGGAACCGGAAGAAGTGCAAGTCGCACACACTCTATCCCTGTTGTGGGGCAATCCACCCACTGACAAACAAGAAGATGGTGTGTGGGCCAACAGTTTCTTGGTCGGGACGGGGACGCAGGGCCAAGCCCCGCTGTCCCTCCCCTTTTCCCCCCAGAGTCCCCTCAGAATCTCGCCACTCAGAATCTCCCACCCCAGCACCTGCCCACCGGGCCACACGAAAATTCAAGACGATAAATGCAGAAGACCCTCAAATCCAAGTTGGATTTACTACTAAGCTAACTATCCCAAACTGAGGGAATATGGACCCAAATGCAGGGGGAGGAACGGGTCAGGCTGGTGGCCTGCCGCCCCTTGCATGGCACGTGTTGCCCCCCCTACCTGGAGGTCAATACTGCCACACTCCCCTCTCCTCAGTTCCGACCGACCCGGTCGGCCCTGCGAGGGGGCGCATAAACGCACGTCTCGGCGTTGCGGGCGCGACTTGCTGTCCCCCTGGTACGTAACGTGGACGTGGAGGCGGTCACGTTGACCGCCCCTCTCCTCAAGCTTGCCTACTCGGCAGCTTGCTATCCTCGGTTCTCACCCCACCACCACCAACACATCCACTTCACCTATTCCTGGGCCGCCCCACGCTGGGGAGGCCACCCATCTACACGCGATCGGAGCCCCCCTCAACTCGAGGCGGGTCTCGTGCAGCTGCAGCCAGGTCGTCTATCCCTAACTTGGGGAGAGCCATGGTGACCCCGGGGGTGGAGACTGATTCCCTGGATGAACGTATGGAGGACACCTTCTACGGTGTAGGGCCCGCCAGGACTTCCGGCGGGGGCTCCGCGATCGCTCCGGGGGATGGGACTCCCGCTTCACCCGGCTTTGGGCTAGCGGCGAGATCTCCCCCGTAGACGGGCCGCGTCATTCCACGGGAGGCCTTGGGGCGGTGGTTTTACCCCGCTTGGCCTCTATATGAGGAGGGGTTGACTGGTCTCCGCTGTGGCCGACTTGGCACAGCGATGAGTAGGTCATGGGACCGCCTACGGAAGAAGTTCCCCCGTAGGGTCGGGTTCCCTGCCGGCTTCAGGACGGACCAGTTTGCCTTCCTGGACGAGGACGATGTCGAAGACGTGCAGCGGGCCAAGGCCATGGTGGACCGCGGGGGAACTACCCCGGGCCCCGGCGACGTGCCGACCTTCACTTGGGACGCGGTGAACACTCGTCCCCCGTACCTTCACGAAGTCGATCCGCACACTCATCACTTTGATGTGCGGATGGATAAAGACTTCCGGCGAGGTCCCTACTTGGTGACCACGGCTCAGCTTGAGTTTCCGCAGCAGTCCGCTGCTAGCAAGGAGCAGTACTACCCCAAGAAGCCCGAGTGGTGGCCTCAAGTTGAGGTCCCCTACGGGTTTCCGGCGTTGCTACCCCTGTTGCTCGACCACTTCGGCTCCACCATGTTGGTGGCTAGCCCGGACCACGTGGTGTTCGCCATGTTGGCAACCCAGTGGCTCCTCGAAGTCATGTCGACCTGGGTGTCTTGTGTCCAGCGGCGGGGGATACTCTGGCATCCCCCCCCGGCTTATCCAAGGTTTGGAACAGCTCACCCCTCAGCTAGTTTCTGAGGGGTGCTCATCAGGACAACTCACTCTACTTGAGGAGATGCTCCGTCTCCATAAGTTCATCGAGTGGGAGAGCATTGAGCACAAGCTGCGCCGCTCCACCCGCGGGCCCAAGGACGATGGCACACTTCGCCAGTTCGTCTGGGTCGGGCGTGAACTTCACGACGGCCGTGTGGTCCTACGAGAGGGGTTGGGCATCGGGGACTACCCGTATGCCCCGGGGGTGGATCGCCACACTGCGCCGCCCCCGGACAAGGCCATCGTGATGGCCGTGCCCGCTCACGAGGACTACGTGTCTCAACCCACTGCGGGGGCCCCGAGTAGGGGTCGCAGTTCCACTCGGGCACTGCCAACTCGGCGTGCCCCTCCGCTTCCTCCTGTCCCTTACCAGCCGCACGGGGACATCCCGATAAGCGTTGCCGTTGAGTCGTCCACCCCGGTGTCCCCCAACATGGGGGCCACCCTCTTGACGGTTTATCCAAAGTTGGTGTTGCCGGCCACGCCTTTGACCTCAGAGATGATGATCACCACGTTGGTGCGCACTACTTCTTGGTTGGCCGCGTCGACCGCAACCCTTCAAGTTTCCGAGAATCCTGAACTTGAGGAGCGCGTTCGTACTGCGGTGGCGACCGCGAGTTGCGAGTAGGTGGCGGGGTTTATGACGGCCGAGTTGGCTCGTATTGGGTCTATTGTGCCCCAGCCAGCCCCACTTGAGCGTGGCAAGCGTCGGGCGAGCCGGGCATACTCGCCTCCTCGCCGTCGTCGCCGTCACTCGCGGCGCTCTCCCTCCGTGTCGGAAGACGAGTTGTCTTATTCCGTCTCGGAGTCCTCTACCCCGTCGGATTCGGAGTCGGTCCGGCATCTGCGTCGCCAACTTGCGCGCAAGACCAAGCAGAAGGGTAGCCGCGGTCGTCGCCACTTGCGCGACCGTGGGGGGCGCGACGGTTCCGACTGGGAGCCGCCGCCCCCGCCGACTGGTGGGGAACGTCATCGGCGTGGGTCTCGCCGCTCGCCTCCACGTGAGGGCGAGGGCCGTGGAGTGGGAGAGTCTAGCACGCGTGCCTAGTTGGTAGCTGCCTTTGTTGTGAGAGTGTGAGGGTTAGGGCTGTAGTTAAAAGCCACTCTGCGTACCACTTCGACTTGAAGCACTCTCTTGGCACTGTTGCTCGGCCTTCCCTCACGTTGAGGGAGGGCTGTTAGGGTCTATCTCATTCCGGGCACAGTACGCCCGGACGTTCTCAGCGGGAAGGTCCTCCACGTATTCCCACGTATCATCCTTGGCCTTATAGCCGAGCCAACGCACCCTGAACATGAGGCGGTTAGTGTCCTTATCCCACCCGTGGTCGATGACCTTATCGAACACGAGCTCCTGCGGGCCCTGTTTGGCCGCAGGTAGCGAAGGCAGGCGCCACGCTTTTAGCGCACGCGCCCAAGCTGGGTCGCCTGCAGGCGGTGGTGCAACTTTGACCACGTCCTGTCCGTTTTTTGTGCGGACCCCATCGTCACTTTCGATGGTGAACCGCCGCCCATCAGTACGAAGGGCCTGGTATGGCCCCTTCGTCTGGAATACCAACTTACCCCCAGTTGGGGTGTGTGAGTGAACCAGTACCCAGTCACCCTGCTCAAGGACATGCTTAGCATTGCGCACCTTTTTGTCAAAGTTACGCTTGTAGCGCTTTTGCGCTTTGTCCATCTCAGCCCTGACTTTAGGAATGAGCTTTTCAAGCCTAGCAGCAAACTCCCGTCACTCAGCAGCCCCCCCAATTGCCCACGACACAGCTGCTACAACCCCTGACGCCCTCAGCCGACAGCCAGTCTTCAGCGACTGGCACATCACACCACCGGGAGGATGTGGCTACAACGGTCAGGCCCAACTTCACGGCGCCTCCACCGCTCTTCCCGATCGTCACGAATAGCAACAAATTGTGTCTACCACCCCCGACGCAACGAGAGAAATAAGAGAAAAAATAGAGGGGTGCTAAGAAAATAAGACTATGGTGCCCCCCCCCCCCCTAACATCGACCTCATTCCCAGCACACACCCCCCCACCCTGGTACCCGCCCATCCCCCGAGCGCCCACCCGCCACCCAGCACCCTCCCCCCCCCCCAGAGCACGGGACGCCCCCCAGCACCCACCCATGCCGCACAGCCACGAGCGCTCCACTGCCACCTCTCCTCCCTGCCCCAAAACCACGAGCGCTCCACTGCCATCTCTCTCCTCCCGCCCACGTCGAGCTCAAATGAGCGCAAAACAGCGACCGCCACCTCCCCCCCTCAACCACTATCGCAGTCGCCGGTCGCCTCCACCCCAACAGCATAGTCGCCGCCGGCGTCACCCCCACCCCGCTGTCGTCACCACCGGGGTCACAAGCACCACCATGTCGCGGTGACCGCTGCAGAAGACCGTGGTGGAAGACCATCACCTCGACCACCTCAACCACCACGACCGCCGCCACCACGATGCCGGCCGCGCTGAGGATGCGTTTACGGGCCGTGCTGGTGGCGCCGGGGACGGCTACGGTGGAGGCCTCAGCGGTGCGGGCGGCGCTTACGGCGCTGGCACTGCAGGTGGTGCCGATGCGAGTGGTGGAGGCTGCACTCACGGCGGATGTGCTCGTGGCGGCGGCGGTGCAGTCCGCGGCCATCCCCGTGGCGATGGTGGAGGCGGTGATTTATATGCCGGTGGCTCTACCCATGGTGTGGGTGATCATGAGCGTTGGGCCAACGGTGGTGTCTATGGTGGCGGTGGTGTCGGCGCCAGGGCGACATATGAGGGTTGTAACGTCGCTGCCGGGGGGCGTTCGGCGAAGGCGGCGGTGGCGCTGGTGTTCATGTCGGTGCTGGCGCGCACCTGAAGCCGCCCGCAGCGGTGCTGGTGCCGGCCACCCGAGTGGCGGCGCCGGCGCCGGCCGTGACGGCGGACCGCATCACGGCGTCGATGCTGCATGTGACCGCCGTCCCGCTGGTCCGATTGTTGGCGGTGGTCCGAGTAGCGCCGGGGGTCCGAGTGGTTCCGGCTGTCCCGGCGGTGCTGACGGTGTTGACGGCACTCCCGGTGGGCAAGGTGGCGGACACCTCTGGACAGGTCAGGTAGCCGGGGGCTTTGCTGGCGATCACGATGACTATGATGCGGACGGAGGCTACCACCACGATGTCGCCCTTGGTGCCCGACCCATTCCGCGAGCTGATCTTGAGCCTGCCATGGGTTTTCGGCCCTGCGTCAAGAGTGTGGCGAACACCCCCTTCCTCATTTGCACTGCCTGTCGCAAGTACCTGAGTTCTCGGGCGCCAATGGAGCAGCATCTGGCTGGGCAGCCGCACAAGAACCGGATGGCGTTGATGCGGTACCAGGAGGCTGCACCCCCTGCGCATTTGCGCGAGATGAACTTCGAGCGGTTGTGGTGCTCTGCGTGTAACAGCGCCGTCGACTCACCGGTAGTCATGCTGCGGCATTGCACTGGGCGCGCTCATGAACAATCCCTGCTGCTGCTGCAGTGGACGAACGACAAGGCGTCGCTGATGAACCGTGCAGCGACTGTGAGGCGGGCGCAGGACGAGTTCACGCGGGACGGCGGCGATATGTTGGAGTTTATCGGATTGCGAGACATGCACGTGGTGCACTCTGCAGCGGCCGCAGCACCGGCGGAGCCTGCGTCACCTGTACCGTCACCGGCAGAGCTGCCTGGAACGCATGTGTCGGCTGTCCCGGCGGCGCCGCCAGTGGCGCGATCGACCGCAGCACCGGCGCGGCCGCATGCGGCTCGCGCTGATACCGGTGCTGACGAAGTGTCTGGGGCACGTGCTGGCGGTCGCGTCGCAGGGACGTCGGGGGACCCCGACACTTGGCTCACTCCAAATACTGGGCGCGGCGAGGGGCGTGACCCCAACGACCACCGCAGCCGCAAGCGCAGCCGGAGCGGCAGCCGACGCGGTCGCGCGTGAAGCCGTCGCAGCCGCAGCACCT
This sequence comes from Pyropia yezoensis, assembly GCA_009829735.1. Lineage (NCBI taxonomy): Eukaryota > Rhodophyta > Bangiophyceae > Bangiales > Bangiaceae > Pyropia > Pyropia yezoensis. Next base: position 17,745,504 of record CM020619.1, on the reverse strand, counting down.
CTTCGCGCAGCTCCCGGTCGCGCAGTCGCAGCCCTCGGAGAAGTCGCCGCAGGTCGCACAGTGGCAACGCACGTGGCCACCGTTGTCGTGCTTGGAGCCCCTCTTCCGGCAGCGGCAGTACCAGCGGCAGCAGCAGCGGCCATAACGATTTCACTGGGCGGGGGGAGCGGCGTCACAGCAGCACTTACATCCGCAGTCCGCGCCGTCGGTCCAGTCTGGCGGGAGCCCGCGCTGGCGACGGGCACGGAGGTCTTCACGGCGGTGTTGGCAACGGCAGCGGCCGTCGTCAATTCGAGGCTAAGGAGCCGGTGCGCAAGTCCACGAAGGGCAAGGGGCCCATGGTCGACCCCAATCGTCTTGCTATTCGTCTGCCTGGGGGTGTGTTTGTCCGTTTGACATGTTGTCATTGTCAGCGAGTTTTCCGTTCAAAGAGTACTTTTGAACGGCACTACTGCGACGACCAGGAGGTGAAGGGGCTCGGTGCGTGCTGTTCTTTCCTGCTGCTTGCGTTCGCTCAGGCTGCAACCGTTTGCGTCGCATGTGCTTTCAATTTCTCCTTTTGCTCGTGCCATGACAACTTTCAATCGGTGTCCTGTCAGGAGGGTGCGTGCATGTTGGTAATGTGGAGTTTCTTGTATTTTTCAGAGGTGGCGTCGACACACGCAGACGGCTCTCGAGGGGCGCTCTGACGAGCACCAGTCGGCCGGCCACTGTGCTGCAAACATGACGCAGGATGTCGGCATGGGAAGCCAGGCGCATCGCTGCGCCGACGTGAAGAGGCGGCCGGTCTGTTTGGCGGCCGGCTGGCACGCAGCGGTGTCGATGCAGCTGGTGTGTGATGTCGTAGGCGAGGCAGTGGTGGTTGTTGTGACGGTGGAGGCGGCGGACCATCGCCGCCTCGTCTTGTGACTGTTGGCGGTGCGGGTGGCGAGCGGATTGGTGGCCGCCTGCTGCCCCTCGTGGGCGTGGCCGCAAGCCGCGCCGACGCTGAGCAGGTGCGGCTGGTCGGGCTGGCGGCGGAATGGCGCACCTAGGTCGCGCTGCTGCTGGTGGAGGAGGTGGAGGCGGCGGACATCCGCCGCCTCGTCTGATGACTGTCGGCGGTGCGTGTTGCGAGCGGATTGACGACAGCCTGCTGCCGCTCTTGGTCGTGGCCGCACGCCGCACTACCGCTGTGCAGGTGCCACTGGTTGGGCTGGCGGCCAGGTGGCGCGCCGCGTTCGCGCTGCCGCCGGAGGATGAGGTGGCTGGCGCGGCAGCAGTCGCTGTGGTGCTGGTGGAGGCGGCGGACTGCCGTGGGACTGATGGAGCTGGCTGACGGCTGACGCGCCGCTGTGGCGCTGTTGGTGGTAAAGGAGGTGACAACCGCAGCGGTGCAGGTGGCCAGCAGCTTCTCGACAGACTGCTTTCACACGTGGAAGCGGCCGCCAGCCGCGCCGCCGCTGGGTAGGTGCAGCTGGTCGGCCTGGCGGTCGGCTGGCGCGTATCGGACGCGCTGACGCTTGTGGAAGAGGTGGCCAGAGCGACAGCAGTCGCTGTGGTGTTGCTGGAGGCGGCGAGAAATCGCCGCCTTGTCCGATGACTGTCGGCGGCTCTGGTCGCGAACGGCTCGACGGCCGCCTGCTGCCGCTCGTGGGTGTGGCCGCCTGCCGCGCCGCCGTCGTGCAGGTGCGGCTGATCGAGCTGGCGGCCCGCTGTCGTGCTGCTGTCGTGCTGTTGCTGGCGGACGAGCATGACGGCGCGGCGGTGCTGCTGCCGCTCGAGGGCGTGGCCGCAGGCCGCGCAACCGCTGTGCAGGTGCCGCCGATCGAGCAGGCGGCCGGATGGCGCGCCGCTGTCGTGTGTCTTCTGGCGGACGAGGTCGGCGGCGCGGCGGTGCGGGTAGCGAGCGGCTTGACGACAGCCTGCGACACCTCGTGGAAGTGGCCGCCTGCCACGCCGCCGCTTTGTAGGTGTGGCTGGTCGGGCAGGCGGCCGGCTGGCGCGACACGCTCTGGCTGACGCTGGTGGACTATTTGGCAGGCGCGGCAGCGGTTGCTGTGGTGTTGGTGACAGTGGCGGCCATTTGCTGTCGTACGGTTGATATTCGAGGCGCAATGTCGGCAGTGGGGATTGTGTCGCTGGTGGCAGAGGCGTGCAGCCACAACGCAGCGGCGGAGCTGCCACTCCAAGATGATTGGTGTTCTTCTGAGAGTCTCCTGTCTTGAGGCATTGCGATGCCGGTGCACTTTGAAGCATCGTCTGCTTCCAATCACTTTGCAATGCGGGGGTTTGTAAAAATAGCGATCCCCAAGAACACAGTGCTTCTGCTAGCGATGGACACGCCGGAACTCCTGAGGGGGGGAGACGGACATGGTGCTTGCGAAGGGGAGCGAAGGTGGAGGCGCCAGCGGAGGATGCGTGGGGTGTGCGAGCGGTAACAGACTGGGGCCAGCAGTAGCACAGCTACGGCCGGCGCCGTGGCCGTCGACGGTCAGCCGCTTGCTCGTGCACAAGCACGGGCAGTGGGTGCATGGCGTCGTGAGGGATGTGCGGCGGAGGATGAGCGTGATTGTGTGTCGGTTGCGTGAGGGGCCGTTCTCTTCCGTGCCCAGTCAATGCAACGCCACCTGCGTCGAATCCGGTGGCAGGGTGAGCCGGTCGTGCATGTCATCGCACACGCATGCGCACACGCATGCGCACACACGGGGCAAGGATAGGGCCGGCCACAAACCTCGTCACAACCATGGGCACGCGCACACAAGACTGTCCCTAAGCACCGCCAGGGAAAAAAAAAAAAAAACTTGTAACGACGGCGCGGCACACACATGCTTCCCGTGCCATTCCGCCACCGTCTTATCTAGCCTCGTTCCGCGCGACTGCAAGTTGTATCGTCCCAGTGCGATTCTCCCCTCTCCTAGCTCAACGCGTCACCGTCTGTCACGCTCCCCAACATCTCCTCCCACCCCCCCTACCAACTTTAAATAGTGTTCGTGAGCTTGTCGTTCACGTGGGCCGCCGGACGGCCTACGCCGCCGTCGGTGCCGCTACCGCCAACTGCAGCGCCTATAGTCAGGTCTTCGAATACGCGCCTCGGCACCGCGCGCGGCTTCCGTGGCGATGCAGCTACCCCCGGCACGCCGCCCCGCAAAAACGGCGGAAGGACCGCCCAGGCGCACCATCCCTGACGACAGCGCCGCAACTCTTGACCACGTCCTCCCGAGCATGGTGGCCAGGAGTACGGCAGGCATGCCGCCGCTGGCGCCCAGCGCAAGGCGCCGACGGACCGCGGCGCTGCCCTCGCCCCTGTCGGCGCGGCGACCGCCCGCGGCGTGCGCACACCGCGGCATCTAACCAATCGACACAGATGGAAACTGCACCAGGCGAGTGAATGTGGAGAAAGAGACAAGATTGCACCCGGGTCAGTATCGGATTCGGCGTCTGCGACACGACCGGGAGCCTCACGGGTCGTGCAAAAAGACTCCCCCAACTACGTCAGACGCATCAAGTCCGCCCCGCATGACAGCTGAGAGGACCAGGGTGACGACCGACGCAGATCCACGAGAAGACCAGTCGCCCGACCATCCAGCGGACTGGTCTCGCGCCCATGTCGTCACCATGTGACATACTGCATCAGAAGGCCAGGTGCTCACAGCGTGCTGCGTCATGGGTGGGAATGCGACTGCAGGCCGTGAGGGGACGTGGAAAGACGACGGTTGTGATGACGTCCATGATGCTGACGACGTTAGTCGAACGGCGGGCGACGACGGCCCCGCATCTCGCGGGGTCAGCCTCGGCTGTGATCACGAATTTCGGGGCAGAAAATGGGAGCAAGATTTCTTACTGTAATGTCGGCTCGGTGCCGGCCGATCGATTCAGTGTCGACTGACGAATGCATGGATTCGACCACTTTTTGGAAAGAAGTCCGAAGCGGCCGGCAATCCGGGAACGTCTGCAAAGATTGGCGACCGTCCAGGGACAGACCGTCAGGAGGGAGTTCCTTCCCTCGCAACTTACTGCCATCTCGCCGCACGACGAATGGCGCCCGTGCAGCAAAGATCTCTACAGTGCGGTGCGTGTCGCATCACGCACGATTTCGGTGGATGGCCTGATGGATGCACTGCATTTGCTTTGCTCTGCGATCCGTCACAGCTGCTGCCATGTTCTCTCAGCAAGAGAGACCGCACGCACTCGGACTGTATTCCGAAAAATACAACCAGGAGGAGGTGGCAGACATCATCGGCTGCTCGCCCCGGTCTCTTCGCCGCTGGGTTGGCCGGTGGGAGGACGCGGGGACAGTGTGGCAGCATGAGGAGCGTGAGAACGCGCACTTTGACGCCGCCATTTTCTCGTCTCCGCTCGCTATTGCTGTGAAGCACCTGGTGGAGGCAGAGCCGGTTGCGTTCCTGAAGGACCACGTCAAGCTTCTGAAGGAGCTGAGAAGCATGTCTGACAAGTACGCCCACGTCCACGCCAGCGCCGCCACTGTCTACCGTGTGCTACGCTACCATGGCTATACGCGGAAGAAGATTCAGAGGCTGTTCCATGAGCGCAACCTGAACAACCAGCGGCAGTTCGCGCAGACCATGAGCCAGATTCCAATACGGTGCATCTTCAGTATCGACGAGACGCATAAATCGGGTGAGGACTCGTACAGGAAGTACGGCAGGTCGCAGCGCAACAGCTCGTGCGTGCTGCTCGACTGAGACCCACGTACAATTCCGAGGACGAGCACTATGATGGCGGTCAGCGCCAGCGCGGGTGTTCTATGGATGCAGACGGTGGTGTTGGGACCTGTCCGAAACTCGGATGACTGGCGGATGTTCCTGGAAGACCTGATGCAAGTGGAGGCGATAGGGAAGTACCAACCCAACATGCCGTGGGACCTGCAGCCGGCCAATAGCGTGCTGTTGTTCGATAACGCTGGCATCCATGACCAGGAAGGAGACGACTTCCTGCAGGATAATCGCGTGTACTACATAAGGCTCCCCGCCTACTCCCCCAACCTGCAACCTATCGAGGGGGTGTTCAATGAATTGAAGAGGCACTTCCGCGACCTTGTCTAATTTGACAGTCGGTATCTGGACAAGCCTCGACGGTTGCTGGCCGACGCGGCGATGATGCTGACACACGCGCAAATCATGGGACAGTTCGTGCGAGTGCAGATGAACATGGATGCTTTGTTGCTGCAGTAGACAGCCGCAGAACGGCTGTTGCACACAGAGAGATAAAAAAAAATAGATCTGGCGTCACTGGCAAGACGGCGATGACCGCGCATGCATTCCATTCTCTTGCGCCTGTAGTGGCGAGCGCCTGCTGTTGGGTGCCTGCAGCTGCCCTCCCCCCCCAGCCACTGCGCACGCTTAGACCACCGCGCAAACTCTAACACACACCCTCGCCGCGTGCAAAAGTACATCACATGCAAAGTCCGCGAAGTGTACGTCACCGACGCAGGCGCCGACGTCTTCGCGCGCACACCTTCATGCCGACGCAGTGCATTGACGGCTACACTTGTCACCTGGGCTCGAGCGCAGTACCAGGAGTAGGACCGCCGGGTGTCCCTTCATGACACGCAGCGGGTGTGGCCACGACCTCAAAGGCAGGAGCAGCTGCGGGCACAGCAGACACAGCAACCCCAGAGACTTGCAAACAAGCAGCAGCAGGACCACCGCCGCTCACCGGCTGCATCGGTTGGGAGATATCCCCGACACGACCTACATTCACGCCAGGGCCGAGACCACCATCGGCAAGGGAGTGGGCGGGTGTCTAGCCGTACATGGGCGTCGCTCAAACACGAGCTCCGCTTGGAACAAGTGCTGTGTCAGGCGCACGTGCAGCGCGACCGCCACACAGGTTCGAATTTAACCGCTGCACAGGGAGGGCAGCAACCGGTAGACGCCCTGTCGCAAATGGAGACCCAATCAACTCACCGAAGACCACAGGCCGCCCGAAAACACCCGTGCCAGCAGGCTGCATCACAGCTGCTGGGCCAGCCGAGGGCGGAGCACCTACACTCGTGTCATCCGCGGCAGCACCGCCCGCAACCGCATCTTCTCCGACCGGCTCAGTAGATATCTTTGTGCCGCCACGTCGACCGGAGGATGACACTGCGTTGACGTCGACCGGGTCGGCAACATTGACAGCAGCACGCCCGCGAGGCGGCGGCCGAACGCGAATAACAGGTGGGAGTGACAGTGTATCGGCGTGACGCTCTGCAGCTGCCGCTGCCTGTGCATGGACTTTGACAATGCTACTCGCCACGCACGGCAGGTACATCTCCTTCATCATCGGCGGAAACTTGTTGCACAAGAACTCCGCAATGTGAGCTGCGGAGTACTGCACGCATGACATGACATACCCGCGCAAGCCCAGCTTCAGCGCCGCCTGCGTCACCATATTGCGCACGTCATCGTCCGTTTTCTCGACGGGTAGCTGACAGGCGACGACGAGAACAGCTTCTGCCAGCCCCGTCGGCGTCAGCGATGACAGGGGGTGCCACTCAATGGGCGACAACAGCGCCAAAAACCGCACCCAAGAGCCCGTCGGCCAGCTGCGTCCCCCGTCAGCAGAGCCACTGGAGTCGGACACCACGTGCACGTCGTTGTTGGTGCGAGTGCCCTTGCCCTTGCGACTGGGCGACCGTGTCGCGGGCGAACGGCCAGACGGTGAGTGAGCGAACGGTGTGTTGTGTGACGATCCGGCGCTGCCACGACCACCAGAAGCAGCCCCGCGCGCCTTGACTATGGCACGTGCTGCTGATGACGTCCTTGTCTTACGTGCTGCCAGATGCGCCATCAGCTCCCGCCTCGTCTGCGGTAGAACAGCTTTCCTTGACACGACGCGTCGGCTGTCTCCGCCTTTGCTGGAGCTGTCACGTGATTCGTCGTTCCCGTCCATGTCGCTGAAGCTGCCTCCTTGTTCGTAAGCTGCTGCTGCGTTGGCACCGACGGCGCCGCGCTTGCGGTGGTGCCGCACACTGTCAAAACTGGCTCGATTCTTGTCGCTGAGGACCGACGCCTTTGATCGCCACGCGTCCATCGAAGCCACAGTTTGATCACCAGAAACACCTCCGTTGTGGACGTTGGCTCGCAGCGTCGACGTCATAGCATCATCACTCGCCTTGTCTACCGCCGCTCTCGTCGCCGCGTTCACGGTGTTCTCCACGATTTGCTGCGCGTCCGTGTTCTGCACGTGCTCGCAGACGAAGTCGTCCACATTCGGCCCGGGCGGGTAGTCGGACCGGGTGATCTTGCCATCTTTCATGCGCCTGCGTAGCGGGTTGTACTTCTGCGTGCTGTTCGCGTGCCCCTTCTTGTGGCACACCGAGCACGTCATGTGATGCCAGCAATTGCCAGACAGGCAGGGCGCCGCGACGTGGTACTCGCTGGTGCTCGGCAGCAGTGATCGGCACTCCATGTCGTTGAGCGGGCAGTTCTTCGCGTTGTGCCCCGTCGTGCCAGTCTTGAACCTGAACCGACAAATGCCGCAGGTACGGCAGGTCGTGCTCTTCTCCGCCGACCCTCGCCCACTCATGACGTAAGCGGCCAGAGCACAGTGGTCGCAACAAGAGAGGAGGCAGAACGGGACACGAATCAGCACACCACCAACAGCGACACCCTAACACGTGGGAAGGGCGCCAACAGCGATAGGCAGCGGCGGCCGAGCGGAGCGGGCAGGCACGACCAACAGCGACACCGTAACACGTGGAAGAGGCGACAACAGCGACACCGTCACACGCAGGAAGGGCGCCGACGGCGACGGGCAGGGGGTGGCCGAGCCGTGCGGACGGGCACCACCAACAGCGACACCGTCACACGTGGAAGAGGCAACAACAGCTACACCGTCACACGCAGGAAGGGCACCGACGGCGACGGGCAGGGGGCGGCCGGGCGGTGCGGACGGGCACCACCAACAGCGACACCGTCACACGCAGGAAGGGCACCGACGGAGACGGGCGGGGGGTGGCCGAGCGGTGCGGACGGGCACCACCAACAGCGACAGAGTCACAGGTGGGGCGTGGTCCGTTGAGCCCGAGGGGGTGCCAGACGTTGCACGTGGGGTATGAGGACAGAGAGGGCGTCAGCCGTGGCGCGTGCACAGGAGCCAGAACAGGAAGAGACGTACAAATGGGTTGCGGCCGACGAGTGCGCCAGAACCGAGCCGATCGAGACAGGCCGCTCGCTCGATATCACCGTCAGAGGCCGTCGCGATCTGCGCCTGCAATGCGCTCGCATTGGTCAATTAAATGAGGACCAGTCCCGCGATCGAGTGGGCCACGTGTGACTGCTGGTTGCGTCAAAGGTTGCGTTCCCACACCGATGTGGGGAAAAGCACCATAAACACGCCCAAAAAGCGCTCTCATCAGCGCCCGGGGCGGCCGATCCGACCCTAGGTTCCAGACTCCAAACTCTGGTAAATTTTGCAAACCTACCAGTGCAAAAGGCTAGGGTATTTTCGCGAGAACTTTTACTGTTCCATCGACGGAATCGGCAAGACCTGTCAGCCCGCCTTGCACTGGACGCGGTGCCGCAGGGTGCGGGCGCGAGACGTGGTTGGCCTGTCTCCCCTCCGTGCGCGCCACACCCCTGCCGCTGCGCCCGTCTTCCTCCGCGGCATCGGCGGCTGCGGCGGCGGAGGCGGCGCGGCGGTCGCCGCCTCGATCGGATGCCATGGGGTACTTTGCGTTAGGCTGGTCCAAGGCCTACCGCGCCGCCGCGCCGCCATCGGGGCCGCCGCCGGCACCGTCGGCGGCAGCGACGGCGGTGGGAGGGGGGGGGGCAACCCGTGGACCGCCTCCACCACCCCCCAGCGCCCCCAACGTCCCCTCCCCCTCCTCCTCCTCTTCCCCCTCCTCCCCATCTTCCCCCGTCTCTCCTTCCCCCGCCCATGCTTCCCTTCCTTCCGGAATTGCCGATGGTGACGGGCCCGCCGCCGCCGCCCATGCCGCCGCCCCTGCGGCCACCCCCGCTGCCCGCCCGCGCGCGCCGCTGGTGTGGCTTGCCACCGACCCGCCGGGCCGGTATCTTGCCACTGCCACCGCGCGGGGGGTGGTGGTGTGGTCGGCAGGCCAGCACAGGGTGTTGCTTGGCCGCCACCACCTGGCGTGGTCACCACCCCCCGCCAACGGGTCCGTCACCGGCGATAGCAGTGGCGGCGCGGGCGGTGGCGTCGGGGGCGGCACCAGCGGCGCCACCATCACCCCCACCACCACTGGCGGCATCCGCCACTGCGCGTGGTCCCCGTCGGGGTCGGTGCTCGCGCTGGCCACCGACGACGGCCTTGTGCGGCTCCTGTCGGTCGACGCGGTGCCGCTCCGTGACGGCCGGGCGGGCGTCCTCGACATCCACGCGGGCGCGTCGGCGGCGACGGCCGCGTCGCTGGCCGCCGACGGCGCTGCGCCGCCACGTTCCCCACTACCGCCCGTCAGCCTGACGGTGGTGGCGGACGTGCGCGTCGCACATGCGCCGTCAGGGTCGCTGTCGGCGCTGGCGCCGGCGGCCGCGGGGGCACTGGCCGGCACCTCGGCGGGGGGGCTCGTGTGCGTCGGCTGGGATGGGGTGCTCCTGTGGCGCACGCACGTGCCCGAGCTTCTTCGTCGGGCGGGGGGGCTTGGTCTCCTCGGCCTGCCCCGCGGCGCGCTGGCCGCCCTCGCAGCCGAGCGGTCGGCCGCGGCGGCGACGCAACCGCCGACACCGTCTGCGGGCGGGCGTTCGACTGTGGTGGGCGCAAACAGCGCCGCCGTTTCGGTGCCACCCTTGCAGGGTCTGTGGCTCCCCGTCGGCAGTGGCGGCGGCGGCAGCGGCTGCAGCCCTGCCGAGACGGCCGACGACCGCGCCGGCTGGGAGGTGCTGGGTGACCTCCTCACGGCCGCTGGTGACGACAGTGGCGGTGGCGTGGCGGCGATTGCGTATGACCGGCGGCTTGGCCTGGTGGGCCTCGTCCTCGGCTCGGGTGCGTCCTTCCTCCTCCGCCTCCGTGCGGGGGGGCGCGTGCGGCCGTCGTGTCGAGGGGGTCTGTGGCTCCGCTCTGCGGGGGGGCTCTCCATTGCCCTTTCGCCGGTGCGGCTGCTGGCGACGGTGGGGCGGGTGGATGGGGATGTGGAGCACTTTTCGCTCGGCGCCCTCGGGCGCGACTGGGGGGTCCCGGACGAGGGGCGGAACGGCGGGGACCCACTTGCGACCATGGTCTCGTCACCCCGGAGCGAGCTGGCGGCCATGGTGGGTGACCCCCGCAGCACGGGCAGTGGCGGTGGCCGCGGCGGCAACGGCGGGGGGTGGGGGATGGGCGCCGACGTTGGCGGCGGGGGCGCGGCCTCTGATGGCGGCGCCGCCGCCGCTGGCGACGCGCTGTCGGTCGCGCTGCGGGGCGCCCCCGCGGTGCGGCGGCTGTCCCTCTCTAGCTGGTACTTTGAGCCCGAGGACGTGGGAGGCGCGTCCGTGCTGTCTTGGTCGGCGGACGGAGCGGTTCTGGCGGTGGGGTGGGCGCGTCGCGGCCTGGCCGTCTGGTCCGTCTCGGGCTGCCGCCTCATGTGGACGCTCCCGCAAGTGGGCGGTCCGCTGCCGTCAACGCCCGCCGCTTCGCGGGCGGGCTTGGCCGACGCTTCAGCGGGGGAGGGCGCCAGTGGCCGTCATCACCGACTGATGCACCCGATGGAGGCGGGGGTGGCAGCCGCTGGCTGGGCGCCTACCGGCCTTTACCTATGGGCCGCCCCACGGCGGTCGGCGGCCGCGGCGGCGGCCGACACGACCGGCGGCGCGGACTTCATGGAGTTTGCGTTTGCGCGCAGTGGCACAGCGGGGTCGACCGCTTTCTTCCACAACGAGGCGACCCGCATTTCCCTGCTCGGGCCTGACCGGGTGCTGCTGCTCACGCACAGCGGCGGGGGGGGCGGCGGCCGTGCCGACGAGATGGCCGCCGTGGCCGCCGCAGGCACCATCAGCGGCGGCGGCGGTGGCGAAGAGGCCGAGTCGGCCGGCGCGGTCGCGGCCGCGTCGGGGGATGGCGCATATGCGTGGCAGCACGTGCAAATACCCCTCGACTACCTGTGGAGCGCGTGGCCGCCACGGCTGCTCGCCGTCAATGACGCGGCGAGCCATGTGGCGATTGCCGGCGACAGCGGCGTGGCCATCTGCCACGTCCGTACGCAGCGGTGGCGGCTGTTTGGGGACGCTCCTGCGGCGACCGCGGGCGGGCAGATCCGGGCGGTGGGGCTCGCCTGGTTTGGCCGCCACGTGCTGGTCGCCAACGAGGTGCCGTCGCCGGGCGCGGTCAAGGCCGCTGCCCGCCGTGAAGCCGCGGGAGGAGGGGGTAGTGGCGTCTGGGGTAGCGGCGGTGCCGCCACCGGCGGTGTTGATACCAGCTCATACGAGCTGCTCGCGTACTCCCGCGACCGATTTGACGCGTCGGGTCTGCAGGCGCGGCGGGCGCTGCCGGGCCGCCCCCTCCGCGTCGACGTTCGCGCCGACGGCTATGTGTTTGTGCTGTGCGCCGGCAGCTTAGGCATTATGTTTTGTGTTGTAGAGACGGGCGCGGGCCTTGCCGGCCTCGACATGCACGAGGTGTATGAGCTGCGGCTGCCCTCGGTGGTGCGCCGCCGCCCGCGGGTGGCGGCGGCGGGCAAAGGGGGTGCGCGACGCCGAGGTACGGCCGGGGCCTCCTCCCCAGCCGTGTCCCCTCGGTTGGCTACCTCCACCACCGGGTTTGATGTGGGCGATTATGGCTATCACGGGGAGGTGGAGACTGATGCTGCTGATGCGGATGGCGAGGAAGCCAGCGCCTGGTCAACAGCGGCACTCGACGAGGAGGCCGATGACGAGGCCGAGGCGGCTTATCTGGTTCTCCCATCGGGCGCCAGCGCGTTGGCGCCAGCCAGCGAGGAGGTGGCTGAGGTCCGTCTCTTCCCCCCCACTGACCGGGTGGGCGTTGGCGATGCGGCGGCGGCAGCGGTTGCTGCCCGCGGCTTGCCTTCTGCCGAGCGTGCGCCCACGCGGATGATGATTCTGACCGCCGCGGGGGACCTGCTGCTGCTGGATGCTGAGGTGGGCATGTATGCCCACCTGCTGGCCGACGTAGAGCAACTGTGGTTCACACCGGCCGACTGTCCCCCACTCGACGGCGTCAGCGAAAGCCTGCGACCGCTGTGGTGGGCGTACGGGGCGGATGGCCTACAAGTGTGTTTTCCAGATGGTATGGCGGGGGTGCTTGCCGCGCTTGATGCCTCTGCGGGTGGCGCCGGCGCCGGGTCGGCCGTCGTCACTCCAGTCGCATCGTCCACGTCCCTGGCCTCCCTGGCGGGCCTTGCGGCATGCGCCGGCGGCGGAGGCAGTGCGGACGCCCGCTACGGGGGAGTCGTCGTGGAACAGTGGCTAGAGCTGGATCCCGAGGTGTATCCCCTGGGCCTCCTCGCCGCGTCGGGCCTCTTGGTGGTCGGCACAACCCAAGGCCTCGAGGTGGGTGCCGGCATTGGCGCCTTCCCCCGCCACGTAGTGCGGGTCAAGCGGCAGCCTGTCCTGCACACCCTGCTCCGTCACATTTTGGTGCGCCGTGACGTGGGAGGGGTGGACGATGACGGCCGCGGGGCGCTGCGGGTGGCGCTACGGGTGGCCCTCCGGTGTGCGTCGCAACCGCAGTTTGTGGACAGCCTCGAGTGGCTGCTCTACGAAGCTGTCCTCGAGCACAATGACGAGCGGCGGCAGCGGACGCGTTCTGCAGCGGCCACGCCTCTGGCGCTGGTCAGCCCCGTGTTGCCAGGGCTGGACGGGGGCCACCCGCACTGGCGGCACGGGGGGGGGGCAGGTGAGACCCAGTCGGGGGGGGGTGGTGGAGGCGGGGTGGGCGGGGCAGCTGGGGGGATCTTCACCTCCCCGCCGTCGCCCCTGCACTATGCTGCCCCACTGGCGTCGTCCCTGGACAACAGCGCAGGCCGGTCGTCGTCCTACATGGCTGACCTGGCCTTGCGGAACTTTTCGGGTGGCCGAGCTGGCGGGGGTGGGGGCGGCGGCGGTGGTGGCGGAGTCGGCGATGTTGGCGGTGGGGGTGGTGGGGGTGGTGGTTGCGTCGGCGCCGCTGGCCCCGGTCTGCTGGGCGGTGCTAGTCCCGCCCCCACCCCCGGTGGGACACCCTGGGCCTCCTCCGCTGCGATGTCGGCCGATTTGGCGGCTGCGGCCTACTCGGCTGCCGCCGCGGGCCAGCGGGAGCTCTTCCCCCGTGTCATCCGGCTGCTCCGCTACTTTGGCGAGTACGAAGACGTCGTCGTCCGGTGCGCGCGCAAGATGGACTCGAAGCGGTGGCCGCTGCTGTTTGCCGTTGCCGGCGAACCCGCCGCCCTCTTGGAACAATGTTTTGTGAGCGGTCGCCTCCGCACGGCGGCGTGCTTGCTGGTCATCCTCCAAGAGATGTGGGGATTCATCAGCAGTACCCCGCACTCTCTGCGGCTGCTGGATGCGGCGCTGGAGCGGGGGGAGCTAGGCCTCGCGGCGGACCTGGCCAATTTTTTGTCCAAGGCAGACCGGGCGGGGATGCTCAACTCATCGCAGCTCACTGCGCGGGAGGATGTTGGGTGGATGGCGGCCGCGACGGCGCGGCCGTCGGCGGCCGCGCCGCCCCGTCCGGGGCCGTGGGGCACCGTCCCTGACGTGGCGGCCGCGTCAGACGGGGACGCAGCGGTGCGGCTGCCGGCGGTGGACCTGTCCGTGCTCAAGTCAGCGCGGCGACTGCTTGCCGACGGCCAGTGGCGCCGACTCGCCGCTCTGTCGGTGCGTATGGACTTTCCGCTTGCGGCGTGGCTCCGCCGCGAGGTATACGGCAAGGGCGCGCAGGGGAGCCGCGGCGGAGGCGGCGGCACTGCCGCCGTCGTCGCCGACGGGGAGACTCCGGAGGTGTATAGCATCCGTCAGGGGATGGTGGGCCTGGGGGGCGCCGGCGGCGGCGCTGGTGTGGGCAGCCTGGGCATGGCTGCTGGCGGCGTCGGCAGTCCCGGTGGCCGGAGCCCCCCACGCACGCTGGTGGGCGACATGGCGGGCACCCTTCTTGCCCTCCACCGCCAGTTCCAGTGGCCCGAGCCGCCCGTCCGGGCGGTTGAGGCGACTCTCACTCGGCTGGTGCGCGAGCGCGCGGCGGCGGCGGCGCCCACGCGGGCGGCGGCCGCCGCCGCCGCGACGGCAGCGTCGGTGGCGGCAGGGGCCTCGCCAGCCGGATCGCCCATCCCAGCGGACGCCACCGCCAATGGGGGCACTGGCGGAGGCGCTGCCGACGGCGCCGAAGCGCCGGTCACCCCCCGGACGGTGGCGTGGCGGGCCAACGCGGCGCTGACAGGCAAGGAAGGGGAAGCCGCGCTGTTTGGCACCGCTCTCCCCCCCCCCGGCGGTGCGCCCGCCGACGCAGACGCCCTGCGGGGGATGCGCGCCAAGGCGCGGCGGCTGTGCGCGCAGGAGCTGACCTACCTCCTGGCCGTGGCGGCCGCCGCGCGGGCGCCCGAGCTGTCCCTCCTGTTTGGGACGCTGCTGCTTGATGCGCCCGCCGTGGCGGCCGCCCTTGATGCCGCGCCGGGCCTGTGGCCGTCCTACCGCGACGCGCTGTGCGCGTTTGGCGTGCGGGGGTACACGCTGCTCGCGTCAACACTCGAGGAGCTGCGGGAGGAGGAGGCGCGAGGGGGTGGGTAGGGCCGGACCGCGCGGGACGGGGGGAGGCGAGGGGGGGGGGATGGGGGGCGGCCGAGGGGGGGGGGCACGGGGGTGGAGCGCTGACCTCGCGGCCGGGCGGCTGGTTGGACGCGGGTGGGTACAGCGCGCCGGTGGGAGGGCGGTTACGCCCGCTGAGCCTACCGCGCTCCTCGCCTCTTCCTTGCTAGTCGGGGGAGGGAAGGGGTGTCGGCGTGCGCCACTTGCGCGTCCTTTGCGCCCATCTATTTGTCAAGTTGTTTTTCTTCGTGGTGGGGGTGGGGAAGGCCAAGCTGGGGCCCCAAACCCCACACAGCCCGCCCGTCATGGGAGGGGCGAGGTGGGTCAGTGCGCCCTCCTCCCCAACCCCCCCGCCTCCCCCTGCCGCCCTCCCTCCCGTGCGACGCCCAGGCCCGCCAGCTGCTCCACCGCCGCGTCGGCCGCCGCGTCGGCCGCCTCGGCGGCCGCAGCGTTCGCGGTCGCCGCCGCCGCCGCCGCCGCCCGCTGCGCGGCCACGCCGGCGGCGAGGCGCCGCTCCAACGCTGCCGCCGCCGCCTGGGACAGCCCCTCACCGCCCCCCCCCCCCCACCACCCCCCCCACAGCCCCCATCGCCCCCGCCGCCACCGCCGCCGGCGCCGGCGCCAGTGCCGCCCGGACCGTTGCTGCTGCCACCGCCGCCGTCGTCGCCACGGGCGGCGGCCACCACCGCCGCCGCCGCCTCGGCGACGCGCGCGTCCGCCGCTGCCGCCGCGTCGGCGGCCGCCGCTGCCGCAGCGGTGGCGGCCGCGAGGCGCCCTTCGGCGGCGGTGATTGCTGGGGGGGGTGGGGGGGTGGGGCGGCGCATGGCGCCAGAAATAGGGATGGGGGGGGGGGGGTTGGGCGGGGGGGTGTAGCGTGGGGGTGACGCACACACGAGCAGCGCGCTATTGTCTTTCACGGCGCTCCCACCAAGCGCCTGCCAAGCAAGTGCGCGGCGGGGCACGGGAGCGGCGAACGGTTCACCTTGGTACGAGCAAGAGTGCCGGCCACGTGGATGGGCGCGGAGGGAAGGATCACGCCGCCACGCCGGTCCCTCGCCAGCCTCTCCACAACCCGACGGCGGCAGCGGGTCCAGCAAGCAGACAGACAAGAAGACTATAGGACGGCGCCTCCCCCTGAGCTTCCGGCCCTACTCCACCCCCCTACCCCACGGCGTCGCCAGCCCCACTTGTCAAACCACACGGGCGGCGTCCCCCTCCCGGCGTTCAGCCGCTGGCGCTGGCCCCCCCCCCCCCCCCCCCCCCCCACCTGCTCCAATGCCCGTCCACCCCCCCCCCCGCCGCCGCGACTGGCCAGCGCCGCTTCCAGCGCGTCTGCTTCGGCGCCCGCCGCCGCCTGCCGCGCGGCCAGCGCCGGCAGCGTCCCGTCGCGGAGGCGGCGGGTGGCGCGGCGCTCGGCGGCCGACTGGGCCAGCAGGCCCACCGCGGCGCCGGCGAGCGCCGCCGCCACAAACGCCACCCGCCGGCGGACCGGCCACGCGTCGGGGGGGGGAGGGACAGGCCGGGCGGGAGGCCGCCGTTGAGGCCGCCGCTGGGGTGGGGGGGGCGGGGGGGGGGAGGGGGGTAGGCCTTGGCGGTGGTCGTGGGGGTGGCGGTGGTGGTGGTGGCAGGCGGCGGGGGCGGGGGCGGCGCTGCTACCGCTGCAGCGGGCGGTGGTGGGGGGGGAAGAGGGGGGCAGGCGGTGTCGGATGGGGGGCTGGCCGGAGCCATTGAAGGGTGCAGGGGGGAAGAGCAGGACCCAGGAGGGCAGCGGAGAAAGCGTCGTCGAGCAAGCAGCAGACCGTCGTCCGAAGGCCCCCGCGCGCGACCCGACGGAGCGTTCCAGTGCTGCTGAGCCCTCCCAACAGTTATCTCTTTTTTGGACAGACCATTGGTTCGGCTTCACTGTCAGTATCAGCAGAGGCCAACCAGACACAGGCTGTGCGAGGTGTTTCTCTTTCCGGTCGAAAGAGGCACGGTTGGCGACCAACAATCCAATAGAGTCTTGACTCTTTCGCCATGAACAGGAGCTGGGTGCCAAGGCGCGAGCGGCCGCCCCACCCAGCTGAGCTGGTCAGCTTTGTAACGAACGATTGCCGGACACTTCGCACACTATTCTCTATTCATGAAGATGCAGGAGGTGGTGCCAATGAACATTCTCGTTGGGGTCCTGCGTGGTGGGACAGAAATAGACTCCCACGATGCACACGATGACCATGTCTCTGTCGGCCACAGCATGGACAGAGGCTCGCGAACACCTTCCATCCATCACCACGTCCGGGTTTCCTACATATCAAAGCTCTGTGTGTGGGGGGAGAAAGCGGTGGAGCACGACGCGCCCGTCCACTCTACCCGCAAAAACAATGCAGTATCTTGATGCTGACAACAAAATCGAAACGGTGGCGACAGTACTGTCTCTCACCACCGCAAAGGCCAGGAGAAGCGAAAAGACGACCGAGGTCCACCCAAGCTAAACACGCCGAGCCACTCAGCGCCAAACATGCATCAATTCCCCATACGATCTATCCACGCCCGCACCTCCTCCGCAGCGTCAAAATCCTTGCCGCGGGCCTTCTGCATCGATAGCAGGTGCAGCTCCATCCTCAGGACGTCCTCCTCTGTCTTCAGCTTCTCCAAGTTCGTCGACCTGAGCGCAAACAGTAGGCCATTGGAAGCGTCCGGTAAGCTGTTGCTTAGAAAGTGCGCGCGCAGGTCCTGCAAGCATGCCCGCATGTTCATCATGTCCAGCTGCGAGTCAATCTTATTCTCCACGTCCTTTAGCTGCGAGCGGGTTGACGACTCCATCTTGCCCAGCGACGACTCCATTTTGTCCAGCGACGACTCCATCTTGTATTCCGCTTCTTTCAGCTGCGAGCGGGTTGACGACTCTATCTTGCCCAGCGACGACTCCATCTTGTCCAGGGACGACTCCATCTTGATTTCCGCTTCTTTCAGCTGCGAGCGGGTTGACGACTCTATCTTGCCCAGCGACGACTCCATCTTGTCCAGGGACGACTCCATCTTGATTTCCGCTTCTTTCAGCTGCGAGCGGGTTGACGACTCTATCTTGTCCAGCTGCGCGTAGGTCGATGAGAAATATTGGGATGAGTTCAGCGCCAAAAGTCCCAGACTGAAGGATGTCACAACCCCCAGAGCCGCAGCGGTCATCTGTAGCCAGGTGCTGGTACCAGAAGATGGCACGGCACCGAAGGTAGGGGGATTCGGCATGTCCTGCACGGGGCGGGCGCTGGCTGTGGATGATGCATTGTAGGCGTGTATGGGGAGGCGACGAAAAAGGACCCGCGAAACCAGCGCCGACGACCTAAGCATCCTATCAAGCATCCACTCCGGCATTCACGTGACGTGACAGAAAGAAGACATGCATTGCATAGAGCCACAACAACATGTTAGTAGCCGTGCTTACCAGCACTCAGTGGTGGGTCATGAGCGCGTCACGCACACAATCTCTCGTAACTGCCTGGCAGAAGGGTAACGTCCAACCCGTACACGGCTGGTGCAATGGGGCGAAGTTCGTGCAGAGTACGCCCAGCGGGGAGCGCAGGGCCAGCGAAGCGCAGGGCCCGCGCGGACACGTGACGGGGGAGGGGGGATGGTCGCAACGGGCGGCGTGCGTACAGACATGTAACGCGGCACACAGGCTTGTGATGCATCCTGGCCTGGTTTGGGCACCTGGTCCGGGACGGGCGCCACCGATATGGGTTTCTCTGATGATTTGTGGGGGTGATTATCGCCGTGGGGGGACTGTGGAGGATTCGCAAGTTTGGGGTGTGCATTACGGCGGCCACTCGAATGCTTCATCCGCCTGTGACAGCTCTAAGCGTCTCCGGACTGGTAAATCCCCCAGGGTCCCTTCACGCAACGAAATACGATGGTGCGGTCCCCCCAGTGGTCCCCCCAAGCGTTAAGTCGTCCCCCCAGAGGCAATAAAAAGCAATAAGAGCTTTTTTCCTGTGGGAGGACCGAGCTCACACTGGGCCCACAGTAGTAAGAACGCGGATCTTGCCAGTAAGTCCCTACCAGTCCTCTACCGCATGGCGACCGAGTTGCCTTGTGAAAGGTCGGAGTGAGGGGCTCGGGGAACCGTCTCCCCCCCTCCCCGCCATCCCCCCCCCCTTCCGCTTGGTGGGGTGAAAGCCCGCCGGCGGGGCGGAATTCCACCGACCCCCCCCAGTGAGGGCGCGCTGAGTGGCCCTCGCGCCCACGGGGGGGGGGCGGCGGCGGGTGGGGCGGCGAGGAGGGAGGAGCGGCGGCTGTGGATGGGGCGCTAGTAGGTGGGGTGGTCGCGGAGCCGGCTGCGGCAGGCGCAGTGGCTGCCCCTGCCGTCGCCGTGTCTCCACTATAGCTACCGCTTGCATCGCCGAATGTTCCCGCCTCCGCTGTGGCCAATGCCGCCACTGGCGCTGACGCCCCCCCCCTGCCGTTTGTGCGCGGCTGCCTTGGCCGCTCCCCGGACGTTGCGGACGGCGCACCTGGGCCTGCCGCCGCTGTCAACCCCCCAGCCCTCCCCCCGACCCGCTGCGGCCGCCGCCGCCGCTGCTGCCGCCGCTGCCGACGGTGACGGCGCCTCTAGGGAAGGCGCCACCAGGGACGGCGCCGGCGCGGGCGCGGCGGCGACGTCGGACCGGCGGAAGGGGGTGACGTCGCTTCTGGGAGACGCTGCCCTCGCGGCGGGGGTGGCGCCCCCCGGGGGTCCCCCCCCGATCCCCCTCGCTGCCGCGGCGGTGGCGGAGGTGGACGGCCCCGCCCGCCTGTCGGCCCACCTCCACTCGCGGGCGGCCAAAGCGGACCCGTGTCACTACTCGGTGTGGCGGGCGGCCGCTCTGGCGGCGGCGGTGGAAGCAGCGGCGGCAGCCGCTGCGGCAGGCGGCGGCGGAAGCGGTGGCGGCGGCGGCGGCGCTACGCCGGGCAGAGTGTAGCGCGAATTGTAATTCTCCGCCTCCCAGCGGCGTGACGATGCCGCGCACGCACGCCCGCTCCCCTCCCCACGACTTCCCTGCAGCGCAACACTGCATATCGCCTGTCAAATGTTTCTTGCTTTTTTGGGAAATTCTCGAGCAAAAACCTGCATAAAACCTGCATCGACCCCCCCTCAAGGCATCATAGACACCGCTTTTACCCCCGTTTCTTGCTTTCTGCCTACAACAGCTCGGGCGATTGGTAGTCGCCACCTACTTAGGTATGACCGGTAGCGCACGGGGCAGGAGAGCACTCTCGTGAAGCGCAAAGAAGCGACCGACCATCGCTACGCTTGGGAGCAATGTTTATACAAACGCGTTTAAAAACCGCGCAATCTCTCGCAATGGTAAAGCAAAAACCAGCGCGACGACAGCTTTCGAGGGTCTGCACGGAAAAATCTCTCCACCTTGCTCAACATCTACAACGTGAATTCTGACCAATGGAACGCTCCGTCCAGCAAACAGCAGCGCCACCGCTGTTGTCATTGGTTGAGAGAGCACTGACAGCAGCCGTCGTGTCGGGCATCCTGGTGGAGATTCTTTGGCCTCTGCCCATCCCCTCGATCAGAAAAGCGAAACTCTGCTTGAGCCGTTCATTTTCGTGCTCGAGCAGGGCAAGAATTTGCACAACGAAGCAAGAGATCTGGCCAAAATCGGGCTTGTATCTTGACAGGGGATAAGCAGTGCTGCGCTGCCCCTCCCCGCGTCGTTAACCTCACTGTCGGGGGGGGGCGGATTCCGCCCGGCGGAACCGCCTCGGCGTGGCAGAGGACCGGCAGCAACGCTGTGGTCGGGCGGTGCGAGCGCGGCGACGTCGCATCCGTCGACGACAGCGCCCGTCGGCCGCCTCGGGGGGCCCACGCCGTTTGCGGGGTGCGCACCGGGGTTGGGGGCGCCGCGGCAAAAGCGTGTGCCACCTTTTTTTTTTTTGCGTGAGTTTTTGCGCCCCCCGCCAACGGTGGAGGCGCCTAACCGACGACGGCAGACGGCGGTGGCAGTGGCGGCGGTGGAGGCGACGGCGGCGGCGAACAGCGGCGGCGGCGAACAGCGGAGGCGGACGGGGGGCGGCGCGGCCGGTGGGCCGAGGGAGGGGGTTGTGTGTGCAGCAGGCCCCGCTCGGCGGGGATGGGTTGGTGGAGCAAGGAAGCGACCATTTGCCACCACCACCACCACCCAAACACAGGGTGGTGTGGCGCGTGGTCACCCGCGTGACCGGCCGTCGACAAAAGGGACCCGTCGTCGGCGAGCGCACACCGAGTCGACGTCTTTCAACGTCTGCCACCCGCCGCGCGGCCTGCCAAGACCCCGCCGCCGCCCGCCCACGAGCCGTGGGTGTCCGAGAGCCGCGCGCGGCGGGCCGTGCACCCACTGAGTCGGGGTTAGAGGGGGGGCGCCCCGCCGCGCGCCGCTTCCAGGCGGTGTGTGTGTGGGGGGAGAAAGCGGCCCGCGCGGCAGGCCCCCGCGCTGGCGCCGCCACCGAAATTGCCACGGGGGTGGCCTACGTACAGTATTGTACGTACGGGAGGAGCAAGACGGCCAATCAGCTTTCCCCATGGGTGGGTAGGGTGGATCCTGTTTTTCGTCCTAGGACGCGGTGGGCAGGACGAGGGAATCGACAGCCCCCATCCCCCCCTCCCCTTCCCACGGGCGGGCCCCCGCTCGGTGGGCGCGTGCGCGGAGCGTGCACTGCACACACCCACAGTAATCCCGTCGCTGTGGGTGGTGGGCCGGGCGGGATTCTTGTGACCACCCCACCGGCGGCAGCGCTGCGCGAGGTGACTCCCCACGGCCTGCAACGTGGATGCCTCCCACGGCACCCACGCCAGAAAGGCCCAGCCGTGGGTGCCTCGAGGGGAGCACGTGGTCGCTCAGGGGGGGAAGAAGCGTGGCAGGGGACGACTGGTCGAGGCGGGCACCACCCACGCTCATGGGGGTGTGGAGCGAGACGACGCTGTGTGTGCCACTGCCGTGCCCCCCGCCCCCCCCCGTTTCCCGCCAGTCCTCCCCGTCCCTGGATGCATGGGCGGGGGGGCAGGGGGGGGGGATGAAGGGGAGGGTGAGTGTCCCCCTGTCGGCAGCAAGAGTGCGCCTGCCAGAGGGGCGTGTCGCCTATTCCGCCAGCGGAGCTTCTCTTTTGTTTCTTTTGTTTCCATCCTCCGCCATCAGCGACGGCTGGGGGAGGCCAAAGGCTTTGCGGGAGGGGGCCTTTGCCAGGGGGCATCCAGGAGAGGCACATCTGGCGGTGCGCAGGTGAGGGGGACAAGGGGGGCGGACAGGCGCGGAGAGTGCCACCTCCCTCTCTGCTTTCATGCGCGCGCGTCTGTGCGCTTGCGTGTCGCGCGGCGCCTGGCGGTGCGGCATCCACGCGCGGGGACCGTCGTGTCGGTGGCGCGAGTAGATTCCGCTTTGGTGTCGTGCGTGCGCCGCCCCCCGTGGCGTCCGACTCACGGAAGGGGTGGGCGAGGAGGGGGGGTGCTCGTGGCGGTCGCGCACCGCCGAGGGTAGGTTGGCGTCGTGGCCGTGTACTCTGTGGGACGCCCCCCTCGAGGCCCCCTCCTCCCTGGCGTCCCGTCTCGCCGCTCTCCGCGCCGACAGCCACGGCGGTGGAGGGTGTGGGGCGCGGCCCCTTGCCCACCGGCGGCTCTGACGCCACCTCCCTCTCCCTTTTGCCGCCCTCCCGTGTCCGTCCCCCGTGTCCCCCGCTTGCTGCCACTGCGCGCCCGCCTCGCGGGTTGTCCGTGTGCCGGCGGGCAACGTTGAGCGTTGCGGCGGCAGACGCATACACGCTGTGCTCGCGGGCGCACGCTCTTTTTTCGTAGTTCGTGGCTCCCGCGACGCTGCGCCACCACCCCCCTCGCGCTCCCCAATCCCCTTCCGTCGACACCCCTTCCCCTGCCAAGCCGACCCCCGTCGCGGAGTGCCCCCTCTCCGATGGGGCGGGACGCGGCCGAGCCGCCCAGCCGGCTTGCACGCCTACGCGAGCGGGTGGCGCCGTCGCGGCCCCGCCGGCTCAAGGGCGGTGCGGAGCCGCCGACGCACCCCTCGAGCCGCGACGGCGGTGGGGGTGACCGTCGCCGCGGTCGCGGTGGGGGGGAAAGGGGAACCCGACGTGGCCGTAGCGGCCGCGACGGCGGCTCGTCCACCGACAGCGATGGCGGCGGAGGTGGCGGCGGCGGCGGCGACGGGTGCGACGCGTCGTGGTGGACGGCGGGGATGGCCACCCCCGAACGCCGCGGTGGCGGCGCCGCGTGGCTTGCCCGCGCGCGGGAGGCGAGTGTGGCCGCCGCCGCGCCGCCGCCGCCGTCGTCGTCGCGGGTGCGGACGCGGCGGGAAGGGGGGGGGGGCGGTGGCGCCCCCCGCTCCCGCCGCGATGCGTCGGTGCGTCAGCCGAGGGGGGGCGGGCGAGGCGGCGGCGGGGGCGGCCGCGGCGGCGGCGGCGGCAGTCGGCTCGGTGGCAGCGGCGCCGACGATAGTGACGGCGGCAGCTGCAGCGACGGCGGGCGGCGGCCGCGGCGGCGGCGGCGGAGCAGCAGCGGCAGCAGCCGAGGGGGGGGCTCGGACAGCGGCTGGGCGCCGTGGCTGGGCAGTGACGATGGGGGGGGGAACGGCTCGTCGTTTGCCTCCACCCTCGATCCGTCGGGGGTGTTGGAGCCGCCCCGCCGGTACGCGGCAGCCCCGTCGTCGCAACGAGGTGTAGGCGGCGGCGGCGGCGGTGGCGGCGGCGGCGGCGAAGACTCCCGCGGCAGAGGCCGAGGCAGAGGCCGCGACGGTGGCGACGGCGGTGGCAGTACGGGTGCGTCCAATGCCGCGCGGCGGGCGAGGAGCATGCCCGTCGAGCGGCTGCCGCCCGCCGAAGGGGTGTTGGTCAACTACCGAACGGGGTCGGTGGGAATGACCTCCCTCGTGTCGTCGGCCACCGCCACGTCGACCGACCGCGGGGTTGGGGGGGAGGAGCCGTCTTTGACGACCGGCTCGCGGCTGCCCTCCCCGTCGCCACCACCCCTTCTTTCGGCGCCGACGACAAGCGGAGACGAGGCTGCCGGCTGCACGACGCGGGGGGCAGCGGCGCACGGGCGTCGCTCCGCACAGCCGCCGCTGATGGTCGGAGGCGGTGGGAGTGGCGGCGGCAGCGGCGGCAGCGGCGGCGGTGTACGCGGCCGCGGCGGTCGCGGTGGTGGCAGCCGGCGGGAGCCCCCCTCCCCGACGGTCCTTGCGGACCTCACCGCCGCGGCGGCGACGGACAACCCCGACGCGCTGCTGGCGCTCGCACGGTACCTCTTTGCGCACCCCCCCCCGCGGTCGGCGCCTCGGGGAGAGCGGGCGGCTGCAGCCAGCCGGGCGACGCTCCTCCTCGCGCGTGCCGTCGACGGGGGCACCCGCGACGCGGCCGCCGCGTACGACCTGTCCCGCTGCTATGAGATGGGGCGGGGCGTCCCCCGCCGGGATCCCGACCGCGCGCTCCACTACCTAACCGTCGCTGCCGATGGGGGCTACGCTGCCGCCCGCGACGCGCTCGGCACCCGGCTGCTGGGCACGGAGCCCCGACGGGCGGTGGCGCTGTTGACCGCCGCCGCCGACGCTGGTCACCCCCCCGCGGCGTTGCACCTCGGCCACGCCACCGCCGCGGGCCTGCCTGGCGTACTGGCCGCTGACCCGGCAGCGGCGGCGGCCCACTACGCGGCAGCGTCCGCCGCGGGCCTCCCCGCCGCCACCGCTGCGCTGGCTGACGCGACCGCGTCGGGGGCGGGGGTGGCCCGTGACGCGCGGCGGGCGGCGGAGCTGTACCACGCGGCCGCCACCGCGGGCCACGCGCCCGCCGCCACGGCACTGGGCGTCTGCTACATGACGGGGGAGGGCACCCGCCGCGACCCGTCTAAGGCCCGCCGCTGGTTCCGCACCGCCGCCGAAGGCGGCTGCGTGGTTGGCGCGTACAACCTGGGGTGGGCCCTGTCCGGGGGGGCCCCAGAGGCCGACGACCACCGCCTGGACGGTGGCCGCGACGGGGGGGGGGGGGGACGCCCGCCCAGCCGCGGCGACGCGTCGGCAGCGGCAATGTGGTACGCGCGCGCCGCACGCGGCGGCCACCCCCCCGCTATGACCGCCTGGGCGATGGCGCTCCTCCGCGGGATCGGCACGCCCCGCGACGACGAGCGGGGCGTGCGGTGGCTGCGCCGCGCCGCCGCGGCGGGCAACTCGCCCGCCCTGGGCGTGCTTGCCCGGTGCTACCACTCAGGGCGGGGGGTGGAGCGCGACCGGGAGCGGGCACGGGAGATGCTGGGGCTCTATCGGGCCGCGACTTCCGCGGAGGCCAAGGGCAAGGGGAGCGTGGGGGTGGCGTCCTAAACTTTTCTTTTGGAGGGGGACGAGATTGCGGATGGTGACGGCTGCTATGGTGACGGTCGCCGGCCTCCGCCACCGCGCCTTTCCCACCGCTGGGTGGTTGCGCCGCGCGCCCCCCTTTCCCCACCTCTGCCGCTGAATTCCCTGCCGCTGCCACGCCTCTTATCGCAGCGGCTGTAGCACCCCTATAGCGGTGGTGCCGCCTCTGTCCGCTGCGGTCCTCACCACCCTTTGCCGCACTAATCAGACGGCGGAGCGCGCAGTCGCTATCGACCTCACCCCCCTCATCCTTACATCTCCTCCCATCATGCTGCCGGCGTCGCGTCTTCTCCGGGCGCCGTCCTTGTGCCTGACCAGCGGTGGGGTGAGTGGAGGGCGGGATTGGCCGCCTCAGGCTGCTTTTTTGTAGCGGGCGGGTGACCTGGCTGGTGGGCGGCGTAGCTGGCGGGCGACTGGCAGGATGGTGGGCGTGGGGGCAGGCTGACAGGCAGGCAAGCGTGTGGGCGGGCGGGTGCCGCGGGTGACTCTGCTGCGTGGGGGTGACGGGGGGGTGAGGGGGAGGGCGTGCCGCTGACCGTCGTGGGTGACACCCCCGCTCGGAAGCACCTGCGCCCGCTTTTTTCTTAGCCCGGACCGCTTGAAGTGGTTTATACCCCTAGCCTCGCTTGTCGACATGGAGACGCCCCGAGATGCGGGTTTTTTTTACTCATTGTGGCCGCAGCACCTGACAACGAGACAGAAGCATCACGCTGAAGCGGCGCTGGACCACACCATCGGTTGTCGACCGCCGCCGCCGTCACAGTTCATGATCGTAGCTTGCCAGTTTCCTGCTGTTCATCGCACTTGTGTCCTGCCGACAGCCCGGCTACTAAACTCAAAGAGGTGTGCGGACAAGAAGGGCTCGCTCTGCAGAAGGGACTCGCTGGTGTCTCGTGCGGTCGACCAGCCGCACAACCGCCTGCGCAGATGCGATGTAAATAGCAGAGAGATGTCCTGTTGGCCCGCCCTGATGTACAGTCTGTATCCACTTGTATGACCCCTTGCGTACAATGTAGCCCACCCTCCATTTCAACACAACATCACATTTTGAACACTTCCACCAATGACGTGCCTTCTTGGGATGCCACAGACTCTCTGCAAGCGCTGAGGGACCCTCGTGCGAGGAAAATCTCCCAGTTATATGACCCCCTGTCATACAACTGGAGCGCATATTACCGGATACAGACTGTACCGCCGTGTACGGGGGACTTCACCACCATAAGAATACTGCAAACCTTGCTATAGTGCGTCCCGTAAAAAGTGAACGTGCTCGTGTCGTGATCATGCCAAATATCGGCCACTGGACCAATCAAATCCACACTGCACGACGCGTGCACGTCCACTTTTTACGGGACGCACAATAAAGCGTTCGCGGTCATCTTCTCTCCATCCGGTCGCGATCCCGAAAGTACAGTATGTTTGTGTGTTCAACATCCATGCATGCGAAAAATAGTGGCAGTCCCTGTCGGACGTCAGCGCTGCCACCTCGGCTGGCGCACCACGTCTCCATTCTGCTCGGGCGGGGTTTTTATTGCGCTACGCCGATTGAATGTACCTCGATGGCCGATGCAATTGGAAGCATCGGCGGCATTACTTGTCGTCCGCTCGCCACCCCGCACGCAAGCGTCCGCAAACCACAGTCGCGGCAGGCAACTACAGTACCAGGCACATCGGTGATCGACCTACACTTTCGCAAGAAGTTTGTTCACAAAAAATTAGAGGCCAGAGGGGCCACTCGTCCACTGCGAAGGCCGACAGAGTGCCCATTCTTTGAATCTTCAAGGCGGCTTTCTTATCGCATGACAGTTGTTGGCTAAGATCCTGGGCTGTAAAGGCCTCCATGGTGCCACGGGTGGGGTGAGGGGTCCACCCTTGGTCCCGTTCGTGGGGTCCTCTGATGGCACTGGCGGTTCACCTTCGCAGATCCCGCCGCCTCAGAAGGCCCCGACTTTCCCCTACCGCGGCTCTCAGCTGGCGGTGGACCACCACGCCGCGGCTGCTGGTGGGCTTGCCGGCGACAAACGGGGCACCCCTCTCCACGGCTATGTCCTGGTACTTACATCTTGCAGTCAACCTCCCCTCTGTCCTCCACGCCAGACGATTGGAGGGGCTGTGGTCCACCCGCCCTCTCGGTGATTTCGTGCTTGCAAGACCCGTGTAAGGGCTCGCTCAAGTGGCCGCGCCGGCCTCTGCCGTGCCCCCCCCGCCACGTGCTGGTCCCGTCGGGTCACTACGCGATGCGACGTCAAGCCGCTGTCGGGGGACCCCCCCTAGCCTACCCCCCTCGCGCTTGGCCAATCCTGCCCATGATGACCGTCCATTGGACGCGCAGGGACACAGCCCTCCAATGGTTGGCGGCGTCGGAAACTTGTGTCGCCGAAGTGGTGGTGGCAATGAGGAAGTGGCGAGCAGCTCGGGGGGGCCTGGCGAGCCGTTTGCTCGCGTGGCCGGCCCAACAGGGCGCGTGGTTGTCGGCTGCCGTTGGTGTCGCTGGGGCCCAGCGAGCGCTGTTTGCCGCTCTCCGCTCTGGGTGGAGGGGGTGGGGGGGGGGAGTCGAGGGGTCAATCGTCTTCACTGGAAGGAAGGGGCCGCCACCCCAGACGCGCCGCCGCTCTGTTTCGGCTCTCGGCCCCGACCGGGCAGGTCGCAGGACGGCGGCGTGGCGCCGCCGACGTTCCTCGTCTGCACGGGCGGCGGCTGGGGGGGTGGGTGTCAACGTGTCGCTGTCACCGGCCGCTGCGGCAGCGCTGCGGCGGCGGCAAGCCCCTGGACCGAGCGGATTCACGGCTGCCGACCCGCGTGGGGGGGGGTGGGGCGGGGGGGGTGGGGGGGGGGGGTGGTGAGGCGGTCGGGCACCGCGCTCGCCGCCGCGTCTCTGCGCAGCCGCCGCCGCCACCGTGCACGTCGCGGGCGACGCCGCTGCCGGCCGCGTCTGGCGGCTGACCCTCCCCGGCCTGCACCTCTACGCCCTGCACGCACGCGCGCACGGCCGGGGAGGCAGGGAGGGGGTGCGCCACGCGGCAACGGCGTCCCGCGGCCCGCCGCCGCGCTGCGCTCGCTCGTGAAGCGCCGGGCGCGGCGGCGGGGGTGGTGGGTGTGGGCAGGACGCCAACGCCTGTGCCGTGCCGTGCGGGGGTGCAGGTGCGGGAGAGGAAGCGGCGTTGCCGAGTGCACCTGGCTGTGGTGCGTGTACTCGACGTGACGCTTGGTGTCCGTGTGCTGCAGCGGGAGAGGGAGCGCCAGCAGAGGGGTGGGGGTCGGGCGTCCCACGGTCCCACGGCCGCACGGGGTTGGTGGCGCCGTGCGTCCCACGGCCGCGTTCCCCCTGTGTGTTCCTGCTCGGTCGTCGGGAGGGCCGCAACGTTGGGGTTGGGGGAGGGAGGTGGGCGGGGGGGGGGGGGGGGGGGGGGGGGGGGGGGGGGTGTTGTACCACCGCCGCCGCTGTCGTGCGCTCCCGTCAGCACCGCCGGGCGTTGGTTCGCGTGCGCGCCGCGGCGCGCCGCGATGCGCGCGACGACGACGACCGCCACCGCCATGGCGGCCGGCGCCACCGCGTGTCGGCAGGCAAGACTTGCGGCGGCGAGAAGGAGGACGGGGGTTGGGGGGGGGGGCGGCGGAGCGCCAGCGGCGGCGGCGGCAGCAGCGCCGTCGACGGGCCAACGGCGACAGCGTGTCCCAGACGGGCCGCCCGCGGCAGCGGCAGAGGCGACCTGGTGGTGCTCGTTTGCTGCCGCGGTGGACACGGCGGCCGTCGGTGAGTCGCTGGCGCGCTGGGCGGGCCGACGGCAGCCGCCACGGCCGGCGGTGGCGTTGGTCGGGGCCGGCGGCCTCGGCGGGGAGGGCGGGGAGGGCGGCTGCGGCGGCGTCGGCGGCGGAGGCGACCATCGCCGCGGGCGCCGGTTACCCGCCGTGGGGGGGGTGGGCGTGGCCGCGACGGCGGCGCCAGCGGCGGCACCGCCCCGTGGCCGGTCGCCCCCGTGCTCTGCATGTTGCGGTGACAGCGGCAACGGCGACGACGGCGGTGGTGGCGGGGGGCTGCGGACTCGCCGGCGGGCGCGCCGCCCATGGCCCGCGGCCGCCGCGAGCGACGGCCGCGCCGGCGGTGCGGGGGGTGTCGACCCGGCAATGGTGGAGGGGATATCGGTTGTTGGTTGGGGACCACCGCGGAGATCCTGTGCGTCGGCGGTATCCGGCGGGGGCGACCGCTGCGCCCTTGCGCCGCCACAGCGGCGGCAGGAGCCGTCCGTTGGGTCTCGGAGGCGCGCGCGGGGGGTGGGCATGAGCCTTGCCCTCACGCTGGCGCTAGTGTTGGCGTGTGTGGGCGCGGGTGTTCCCCCCCAGGGCGCGGCGGCCTTTCATATGGAGCGCCTGCCCGACGTCTATGAGCTGCACCTCCAGTCTACCGACGCGTGCCCCAAGACGGTGGTTCACGAGACGTACACGACGACCCGCCAGCGGCAGGGCTACGTCCGCCTCTTTCACAACTCCATCCTGATGGATGGAACCCGCTGCGAGGGCCGCCAACTCTACCCCTACACTAACCTCATCACGGCTGATCTTTACGAGCACGTTGTCAACAACGTGTCGGCGTCGGGCCACCGCGCGCTAGCGCGTATGGACGCGGTGCCGTCCGACACGCCGCTACTGCGGGCGCTCCTCGAAACGCGGGCGCTCTTTGGCGCCGAGACCGATCCGCGGGTCTGTGGTAAGACGACGCTGCGCAACGGCACGCTTGTCGCCTTTGTGCACAACGAGACGGCGCCCTTTCTGGGCGAGGAAGCGGGCTACAAGTACATGCTGCTGTGGGAGACACGCGGGGAGGACCCGCTCAAGTGCTGGTACCGTGGAATGGGCGCGAATGATAAGGACAAGCCCGTACCGGCGCGCCTGCTGCAACGGCGCCTGGGGGTGGCCGCGAATGACGTAGCCACGTCCGTGTCGCAGTGCTTCCCTGCCGACGCGGTCGTGCACACGGCAGCGGCGACGGCGACATCAGCCACGATGGGTGTTGGCGGTGGAGCTGCCTCTGGCGGTGGGACCGTGCGGGTACGAGATCTCACTGTCGGCGACACCCTAGCGGTGCACCCCGCGGCGGGCCGTGCGGCGCCCGCCGATGGCGGTGTTGTGCACGCCTTTTCGCACGCCGACCCGGATGTGCTCCTCCCTTTCCTGTCGCTGACAACCGAGTCGGGTTCGTCAGTGACGCTCACTGGCGGCCATTTCTTGTGGGTGAATGGCGTGCCCGCGCCAGCTGATACGGTACGCGTAGGGGATACGCTGCACGTGTTGCCTGTGGGCGCCAACGGCACCGTTGTGCGGATTGAGACGGTGACGGCTGCGGGTGCGTATGCGCCGCACCCGCTGGGGGGAGAGCTCATCGTTGGGGGCGTCCGCGTGTCGGCCTACACGGCCGCGGTGGCGCCGACCGTGGCGCACGCGCTGCTGGCACCGGCACGGGCCGCTTGGCGTTCGGGCCTCCAGCCGGGGTCGGATTGGGTGCTCGCTGCCGCCGACGTGGGGCGGCCGTGGCTGGAGCGCTGGGCGTCCACTCGGGTATGGGCAGCTGTTGGGGAGGGGGGCGAGCGGTAGACGGACGGATAACTCCGCACCTTTTTCCTTTGGCACGCAGGGGGGGGTGGAGGTGCCCCGCTCGGGTTGTACCTTTCTCTTTTCTTCTTGTTTTGCAGCGACTCGCGAGCGCACCCGCGGTGATGTACTCGAATGCACGTCGGCTGTTATTTTTGGACCCTGGCCGCCCTGTCGACGCGGCCCCTGCCAGTTGTCACCTTGAGTTGGCGGGTTTGTCGTTGCTACGCTTTTTTTTTTTTCCGTCCGTGTGGTGGCTGGCCGGTCGATGGGGACATTGTGGGCGGGTTCGCGGAGCACGCGTTGGCCACGGCGGTCGATGGGGACAGCGTTCCACATGCATCCTCTGTGGCTTGTGGCGCCGGCCTCTGGCGAGTGCCCGTGGTTGGGCTCCGCCGCCAGCGACCCACATGCTCCCTTGGTGCTGCACGGTTGTGTATGCAACCCCCATTAATAACATTGCATTGTACTACGCGTCTGCGTGCCGACAGCCTGCTTCTCCTGTGCAGTGCCTGGTTGTTTACGAGTAATGGTGCGACAGCTGGAGGACCGTGTGGCTCCCCACGCTCGGTGGTGACGCGCGTCGGTGATCGTCAGTGGTACCCCCCTGAGTGTCCGCGACGACTGCGACGTTTCGCGCACGGCCCAGCCCGGCGCCCCGTATGGCAGCGACTTGCCTTGCACAAGTGCTCGTGGGTTTTAGAGCCTCGTATGCTTTCTGACGGGGGCAGGTTGGCGCCAGTAGACGTAGGCGGCAGCGGCAGATCGCGCGCGTTGGTTGCGGACGTGACCCTGGTGGTGTGTGCTCCAGTTGCGCCCGCTTCCCGGCCACTGTCTCCTGCTTGCACTCATGGGCTGGTGCCTCCTGTGCCGAGTGGGTATGTCTCCACGCCCATGTTTTAGACGCCGCGGTCGTGCGGCGCGCGCGCCCTCTCGTCGTCAATGGGGGTCTTGCGCCTGCTGGTCGCGTCTGGCACGATCGTGCTCAGCAGTGAAAGCAACACATTATTGCACTAAATTTGGGGGGGAAAAACCTCTGCGAGGCCACCGTTTGAGCCCCATCGGTTCTGCCGACCGTACGAACACTGCCGCTGCACACACAAACGCCGCCGCCGCTGCCACCGCCGTCGCCGCTGCCGCCACCGTCGCCGCTGCCGCGTACGCGGCGCACAGCCTTTCATGCCCTCTTCGTCCCCCGCCATGGCGCTCACAGAGAATGGGGCGCCGGTGGGCCGGGATCGTCACCGTGGCGGTGGCTCCAGCTGTGGCCACGGCCAGCACCTTGCGTTTCTCGGAAACAGCGGCTGACGGTACGGACAGACGTGTGGTGGCTGTTTGCCCGCTACCGCGGCCGCGACGCGGCGGCGGCAGCGGCGGCTATGGCCGCGGCGGCGGCAAAGACGGGGAGGCCGCGCACCGACGACCGCCGTCTCCATCAGCCGCCGCGCACCGCGACCGCTGAGCGGGCCATGCCGGCACGACCTGCTTCCCCCGATCGTCGCCGTCGTCCCCCGGGAGGTCACGGGCGACGGTACCGTGACCGCGGTCGGCCGGGCAGCCAGCCGCGTCGGCTCTCACCCCAACGCGGCGCTGAATGGTGCCGTGTTGTGGCTCTGACAGCAGCACCGGCGGCTTTTTCGCGGCAGCAGCGTCACCAGTCAGTGGTGGCGACGATCGAATGCAAACTGGTGCTCTGCGTTCCGCAGTCCACGCAGTACCCGTAGAACGGTGAAGTTTGGCATGTGCGGCAGCACATCTTTGACCAACTTAAACTTGGGCAGCGCCCCAGACAAGATGGTCTTTGCCACGTACTCCTCGTCGAGAACAATCCCCATCTCTCGTAGCTTCCAGACGAGGGTGCGGCCGCGGGAGACGTACTTGGCCGCTGACTCGTTGCGGTGCATCTTAAGGGCGACCAATTGCTCGCGGAGCTTCATCGCGTTTAAGTCCCCGCGCCCGTGAGACAGAAACTCTTCAGCCAGAGCCTCCCACACCCCTCGAGCCGTAGGGTGGGTACGAAATGTACCCAGATGCTGTGGCTTAACGTTGAGCGCCATGATCGACTTGGCCACCTCATCCGCCCGCGCCTCCGTGGCCGTCAGTACGGCCGGGCCCGCCCTGGCGGTGGGGGTGGCCCCTTGGGAACCACCGTCGCCGTCCGCAGCGTCGGCGCTGCGTACGGGACCAACCGGTCCCCCAGCCGCTTTCCGGGCAGCCTCAGCCACCGGGGCAACGGGCGCCCAGCAGTCGGCAAGTCGCAAAACGTGCCCATTTGGAAGCGCCACACGAGGTAGTTGTCCTCGTCCGGCTTGTTCCCATACGGGATGCCGTTGACGGAACCCACCATGGTGGGGACGTGGCCGTCCGCCCGCCGGATGCCCGACCGACCTCCCGCGTGGCCCGCTCCCACGCGGGCGGCAGCTGGGTGCTGGCCCGACGGTGGCAAAAAAGGGCAACGCCGCAGCGGGCGTCGCCAAGCCCGTGTCCACGGGGGGCTGTCCCCCTCCCTCGCCGGCTCCCGCGTGGGCCCCCTGCTGGTCACGCGTGCGCACTCGCCCGTCGATGCCGCGTCGGCACCATAGACGCCACACGGTGGACTGGTTGGCAACAGGTGGTGGCCCCGTGCTTCTTCACCCGTCGCCTGTGGATCCGTGCCGAGGCGTGCGGGCGGGGGGGGGGGGGGAGGGGGAGGGGCGTGGGTGCGGTAGGTAGGTAGGGGATTTGCGGGGCGCCACCGCCGCGGCGCCCTGCCCAGCTTGTGGTCAGCCGACGACGGCGTGGCGGCACGAGCGAGGACCTCGACGGCCAGACGTTGGGACCCCAGCCCGGTTGCTATGTATGGATCTAGCACCCAGCATGCTGGGTGTCTTGCAAGCCCATCGCTCGTCACCCCAAAACTTGTGAGACGGCTGTTCCAGCAGTCCTTCCAAAGGAGTCGTGCGGGCTTTTTGTGACTGTCCGTGGCATCTGGTTTGAATGGGCGCAGGGATCTGACATGCCGATGGTGGTCAAACTCCAATTGACAAAGAGCGGGATCCTCTACATGCCCATACCAACCGTCGTCGCCTGAAGTATCAACCAAGACATCCAATTGGATACATACGAGCAGCGCCCCCCGTGGCCGCCGCCTGCTGACAGCTTGAAATATTTCCGCGTGACCAGGCCGTGCCGGCTTGCAGCATCGCCCCGCGCGGCTGTGGTCGCGGGGCGGGCGCTCCCGCTCTCCCCTCCCCCTTAACCCTCCCCCTCCCCCTTAACCCTCCCCCTCCCCCTACCCCTACCCCTCCCCCTCCCCCTACCCCTCCCCCTCCCCCTACCCCTCCCCTCCCCCTCCCCCTCCCTCTACCCCTCTCCCTCCCCCCACCCCCACCGCCGGCACCCCCGCCCGCCCGCCCGCCCTCCCGCCCCCCCCACCCACAGCCATGTCGGGCGCGTGTCAGTCGGTGCGCCACTGGGAACGCCGGGCGGCTCTGGGCCACCACCACCCCCCCCCCCCCCCGTCGTCCCGGTCACGGTCATGGGCGACCGACCCGCCAACGGCCGCGCCGCTGGCACCGCCCCCCACCCCCCCCCCCCGTCACGGGGATCGCGGCGGCGGGGGGGGGGGGGGGAGGGCAGGCGTGTACCGACCCGCGGCCATCGTACATACCTACGGGTCATGATGATCATGGGCAGGCGCCCCCCCAGGGACGAGGCCCCCCTAGAGAGAGGGAGCTGGGGATGTAGGAAGGAAGGGAAGGGGGGGGGGGGCGGGAGAACCGCCCTCCCCCCCCCCCCCCCTTCCCTCTTTCTTTTTTTTCTCACTGGCGTGGCGGCCCGCCGCTGGCGACGGGCGTTGGCGCTTGCCGGGGGGGGGGGGGGGGGGGGCGGCGGGCGGCGGGGGAGGGAGGGAGAGGAGGAGGGAAGGGTCGACCGGCATCCCAGCCGGCCGGCCGCCCCACCCTCTCCCTCTTTCCCCCTCCTCCCCCTCCCCCCGCCCGCCGCCGCGCCACCACCCCCGCCGCCGCCGCCCGCCGCGGCGGTCGCCAGTGGCGTGCCCCCTCCCCCCCTCCCCCCCTCCCCCCCCCCCCCCCCCCCCGCCCCCGCCTCCCCTTGTCTCCAGCCCCCCCCTCCGTCTGGCCGCCGTGGCGGCCTGTCAGCCCCCCCCCACGCCGCCCACCGCCCAGACCCCGTCGGCGTCGGCGTCGGCGTCGGCAGCAGCGGCGACGGCGACGGCGGCGACGGCGGTGGCGGTGGTGGCGGCGGTGGCGGCGGTGGCGTCCCGGCAGCTGCCTGCCCACCAATGGCGGGGTGGGCGCGCACCACGGGGGGGGGGGGGGGGGGCGCGCCGCGCCGTCGACAGGGACGCGTCGCCGCCACCCCCCCCGCCCCTGCGCCCGCTGCGCCGGCACGGCGGCGGCGGCGGCGGCGGCGGCGGCGGCAGCGGCGGCGGCGGCGGCGGCGGCGGCGGGCGCACCCCCGCTGTCGCGCGCCGGCCGCCGCCGCTGGCCGCCTGCGGCCCCCCCCCCCCCCCGCCAGCGCCGTGCGCACCGTACCGCCGGGTGGGGGGGGGGGGGGTGGACGCGGGCGCGTCCCGCTTCCCCCCCCACCCCAACGACGCCCACCCCAACGACGCCCCGCGCTCCACAGTGGCGCGCCGGCCGCCACGGACGCTGCACCGTCGCGGCCTACCCCCTTCCCCCCCCCCCCCCCCACCGCCCCCCCATCCATTGCGGTGGCATTAGGGTGTGCGCGGCCTTGGCGTGGGGGGGTTGGGGGTGGTTCTGGGGAGGGGGTGGGAGGGGGAAGAGGGGGCGGGGGGGGGGGGTGGCAAAGGGGGGAGGAGTTGCGCGGGACGCGCCCCACGACAGCGCCGCCGGCCGTGGGCCCCGTCGCGCCGAGGACCCCGCGTCGGGCGTGACCGTGGCCGGTTGGACGGGGAGGGGGGGGCGGCGGCGGTAGGGGCGGGGGGGGGGGGGGGCACCGGTGAGGGTTTGGTGGCCACACGACGCGCCGCGGGGGCCGGCGCACCGACCCGCGCGCACGAACCTGCGTGCCGGCCGTGTGTGCCGCGGCGCTGCCACTGCTGCTGCTGCTGCGGCGGCGGCGGCGGCGGCCGCCGCTGCGCCGCCGCTGCCGTCGCCGCGGCCGTCGCCGCCCGCCGCCGCCCACCGCCCGCGGCAGGCCGGCCCCGCGCGCGGTCGTTGCCGCAACGCCCGCCGCCCCTGCCGCCACCGCCGCCGCCACCGCCGCCGCCGCCGACCCTGCCGTTGGCGACCGCTGCCGCGGCCGCCGGCACTGGCACCACCACCACCCGCACCCGCCGCCGCCGCCACCACCGCCCGCCGCCCGTTTGCGGCGGCGGCCGCCACCCCCAAACCACACCGTCCCTGCCGCCGGCGGCCGCGGCCCCGCCAGCGCCCACTGCCACCAGCACCGCCACCAGCACCAGCACCGCCACCAGCACCGTCACCAGCACCGCCATCAGCACCAGCACCAGCACGACCGCCGCCGTCGGGCGCACCGCGTGGGGGCCCCCTGCGCGGGAGGGGACTGTGGCGGCGGCGGCGCGGGGGCGTGCTGCCCACCATGGGCAAGACCGGCAAGTACTTTCGGCCGTCGGCCGCGGCGGCCGCGTCGTCGGTCGTGTCGGTGAGCGTCGGCCACGGGCAGCTGCCGGTGGGGGAGACCAAGGTGCGGGTGAGCACGTACAGCGGCGTCGACGGGGGGCTCGTCATGCCCTCCCAGCCGCTCGATGACGTGACGCTGTGTTCGCCGTGGGACCTCCTCGAGTGCGTTATTTTGGCCGCCGCTTGCAGCAACCCCCCCCCCCCCCCCCCCCCCCCCCCCCCCCCCCCGCCAGCCCCCCGTTCCCCGCGACGGTTGTGGGTGTCGCCGGTGTGGCAGGGGCACGGGTTTGTTTTGTGTGTGGTTGTGTGCGTGTTGTTGTTGGCGGGCCGACGCTTTTCCGCGTGGCCGCGCGTCTGGGCGGCGGATGCCGCCACGCGTGACCTGCGGCACGACGCGTTTGGCGTGGTTGCGCCCCTCCCGCGCACGCGCAGGAGGGGGGTGCGGCACCCACCACACAGGGGAGTGTGTGATGGGGTTGGGGCTTTAGCCCCTCCCCCTCTCTCCTTCCCCCCACTGCGGTTCTCTTTTCCGCGGCTTGCCCTTTCCCCGGCAGGTGCGGGAGCGTGGGGGGGGTGGGGTCCCCACGGCGGCGGGTTGCCGCCGCCGGGGGGGCGGCCGGCGGCCGCATGGGGTGTGCCGGCTGGTTCTCCCCTCCCTCCCACAGTCCCCGTTGCCGCGGGGGGGCGTGCGTGCTGGACGTTGTCGTTGGGGGTCATTGGCGCACGGCTTTTGACGAGGAGGGGCTGGCAGCGGGGGTGGGCCTGCTGTGCGTTCCACGCGGTCGGAGAGGATCCCCTGGTCGCGGCGGTGCTCAGCCTTGGGGGGCGCCCTCCGGCTGGCTCTTTTGGCCAGCGCAGCGGTCTGACCCCATCCGGTCCACGTCGGTATGCTCTGCCCTCTTTGCACGTCCCCCCCCCCCCCCGTGCTGTGTGGCTGTGTCCTGGTTGTGCTTGGCTGGTGAACTGCGTGGCGCTCTCTTTTTTTTTTCGTCACTGTTGTTTCTGTGCCCCCCCGCTCTCTCTCCTCTCCCGTGGATGTGCCTGTTGTGTGCCCGCTGCTTGTCGTTGACAGGCACGCCTCCAAGCTGTACCCACAAAAGCGGTGCTTTGGGTGCCCCGTCACCACGTCTGGCGGGGCCGAGTCGCTGACGGTGCCCGGCAATGAGAAGAAGAGCAGCTCGTGGATTACCTTTCGGCTGGCCGAGCGGCGGGCGTCGTCCATTGGCATGGTCTTTTCCGACGTGCTGCGGCTCACGCCGGGGCAGGCGGTGGGGATTATGGCGGCCAACTCGGCCGAGTGGCAGCTCGTGCACCTCGCCGCCTCCTCCCGCCGGCTGGTGGTGGTGCCCCTCTACGCCACCCTGTCCGCGTCGGCGGTGGCGCAGATTGTGGACCACGCGGAGATTGTGGCGCTCTTTGTCGGCGCCCGACAGCTGCCCACCGTGTCGACGGTGCGGGCCCAGTGTGGCACCCTTCAGCACACGGTGGTGATTGACTCGGAGAGCCCCGACCTGGCCGTCGACGGCGTCCAGACGCTGTCGACGCTCCTTGACTGCTGCGAGGGCCCAAACTCCTTTTCAACGGCCACCATGTTTGCCTCCCCGTCCACGTCGGGCGCATCCCCGCCGGGGCTGTCGCCCAACGGCGCCCCGTCGGCGCCGTTTGGGTCGTCCCGCTCCAGCTCCCAGGGCGCCCACCGCTCCCTGTCCCCCACCTCTCCGTCGGGGCTGGTGTCGGCGCCGTCTGCGTCGCCCGCGGTGGGGCGCGGCTCCCCACGGGCGGCGCCGGTGGGGGACTCGGCCAAGTCTGCGCGCAACGCGGAGCGGGCCCGCCTGGACGAGGTGGCCGTCTTGATCTACACGTCGGGCACGGGGGGGGTGCCCAAGGGGGTGATGCTCACCAACGGGAACCTCATTGCCGCCGTCACGGGCTTCATGCGGGCAAATGACCAGTTCGAGTTGCGCCTCGGCGCCGACGACGTGGC
The DNA here is from genome assembly GCA_009829735.1 of Pyropia yezoensis. Classification (NCBI taxonomy): domain Eukaryota; phylum Rhodophyta; class Bangiophyceae; order Bangiales; family Bangiaceae; genus Pyropia; species Pyropia yezoensis. Next base: position 17,707,316 of record CM020619.1, on the reverse strand, counting down.
GCTGTCCATCTTGCCGCTGGCGCACGTGTTTGAGCTGACGCTCAGCTTGGCCTTTTTGCTCCTCGGCGTGGGCGTCGGCTTTTCGTCTGGCAACTCCAAGACGCTGCTGGAGGACATCCGGTGCATGAACCCAACCATCCTGCCTGCCGTGCCGCGCATGCTGTCCCGGGTGGAAGACACCATCCGTGCGGCGTTAGCCCAGCGGTCAACCGCTAGCCAGCGGGTGTTCTGGTGGGCGTACAAGAAGCAGCTGCGGATGGTGACCAAGCGGAAAGGCTTTGACGACCGGCGGCGGTCGGCCCAGCTGGACCGCCTGGTGTTCAACGGCCTCAGGGAGGCCATCTTGCCCAATGTGAAGATCGTGCTGTCGGGCGCGGCGCCGCTGCCACCAGAGACGCACCTCTTCTTGCGCGTCGCCTGCAACGTGCGCATCTGCCAGGGCTACGGCATGTCTGAGACGGCCGCCGCAGTCAGTGTCGGCCACCCGTGCACATCAGCTGCGGGAAATGTTGGCGGCCTGCTGCCAGTGGCGCAAGTGAAGCTGCGGGACGTCCCGAGCATGGGGTACACCTCCAAGGACAAGCCACCCCGCGGGGAGATAATGGTGCGGGGGCCGTCGGTCTTCAAGGGGTACCACAAGAACAAGCCAGAAACGGACGAGGCGCTCATTGACGGCTGGCTGTGCACCGGAGACATTGGCAAGTGGAACGCGGACGGGTCACTCGCGATCATTGATCGGCGAAAGAACATCCTGTCCCTGGCCACTGGAGAGCACGTGGCGGTGGAGAACGTGACGTCCGAGCTGGTCAAGTCTCCCTTTGTCACCCAGCTGTGGATCCATGTGTCGCCCGGCGAGAGCGTGCTGGTGGCGGTGGTGGTTCCTAACAAGCTCTACATTGAGCTGCAGTGGGCGCCGAAGTATGGGCACCCGCCGAGCCTGGAAACGCTCGTGGCATCCCCCGAGGCGCAGCTGAAGCAGGCGGTACTGTCTGACTTGCAGCGGCAAGCCAAGGTGTCCAAGCTGCCCCCCCATGAGCGGGTGCGCAACGTCTCTTTTGAAACCAACCTGGACGCTTCGGGCATGGGCTTCACCATGGAAAATGAGCTGCTGACGCCCACCCACAAGCTGCGGCGCCCTGCTCTCGCAGAGCGCTATGAGTCAGAGGTGCTGCGTATGTATGGGGAGCTGGGTCGGTCAACCCGGCTGAGCGGCGCGGAAAAGGCGCTCAAGTCGGCGCTGTCACCAAAGGCCGTCGGGCTGACGACCGAGTTCCGGTCCAAAAAGTCCCGCCGTGGCGGTGGCGGCGGTGCGGGCGCTTCGATGGGTAGCGTAGCCAGCCCCGGTGGCAGCAGCAGCGGCGCAGACGCCAGGAAGCGGGACGGGGGCTCTGTCTTGGACAGCCTGGTGGAAGAGGATGGGGAGGAAGACGACGTCCTCGAGGATGACGACGACCTGTCGGGGGACGATGATGACGATGACCTGGAGGAGTCGGACAGCGACTCGGATGAGGAGGCTGACGGCAAGCGCGGCGCACTGAGCACCCGCAAGAGCAGGTCACTCCTGCCTATGAAGAAGAAGAAGGCAGCCAAGAAGCACCCCGACTTTGCACCATCCAAGTCGTTCCTCGTCAGCCAGTTTGACGGCACGGAGAAGCTACCGGGCGTGGATGAGATCAAGCAGTTTACCATCCGCGCGCCAGAAGGCGCCTTCTCCAAGTCCCTCGCTGCGTCCCAAAGCTTCAAGACGATGGCGTCCAGCGCGCCGCCGCCGCCCAACCAATGATGCGGGGGACGGGTGGTGTGAGTGGTGGCGTGACGTGCTTTTTTCGGGGCGATTGGGGGCGCTTGCAGTCGGATGCTCTCTTCCGTTGGGGACTCTTGTCTATTTTGTTTTCTCGCACACAATGACACGCGAGCAACCCCCAGTACCGAGTGCAAGCTCGTTTGATGCTTCAGCAGTACTGTCGCCGGGCACGGCACGCGTCGCCGGGTACGGCACACGTCGCCGGGTACGGCACGCGTCGCCGGGTACGGCACACATCGCCGGGTACGGCACGCGTCGCCGGGTACGGCACGCGTTGCCGGGTACGGCACGCGTCGTCGGGCACGGCACACAGTACACTCTATGTACTGCTTTCGAATCAGGCTGTGACTGAATGGTCCGTTACTCCTGTACATTTCAATCCGCGCCACCTGCATGCACACCCGCTGTGTGGCTGTTATCGGGGGGGGAGCGGCTGCTGCAGCAGGGGGGGCGGCCGCTGCAGCCGGGGAGGCAGCTGCTACTTGTGGGGCGCGGCTGCTTCTGGGGGGGGGGTGGCTGCCGCAGCCGGGGCGGCGGCTGGTACCGGGGGGGGGGCGGCTGGTACCGGGGGGGGGGCGGCTGGTACCGGCGGGGGGGGGGGCTGGTAACGGCGGGGGGGTAGCAGCCGCCGCCCCAGCTGCAGCTGCCGCCCACCCCCCGGTAGCAGACGCCCTCCTCCCGGTACCAGCCGGCCGCCCGGCTGCAGAGCCGCTTCCCCCCGGTATCAGCCGCCTTCCCACCGGTATCAGCCGCCGCCCCGGCTGCAGCAGCCGCCCACCACCGGTAGCAGCCGCCCCCCCCCACCGGTACCAACCAATCCCCCACGGTAGCAGCCACCGCCCCGTCTGCAGCTGCCGGCTCCCCCCGGCCGCAGCCGCCCCCCCGCCGGTAGAACCTAGCCGCCCCCCCGGCTGCAGCAGCCGCCCCCCCCACCGGTAGCAGCGGCGCCCCACCCAGTAGCAGCCGTCCCCCACCGGTTGCAGCCGCCGCAGCAACCGCCCCCCACAGGTGGCAGTAGCACCCCCATGCGGGTACCAGCCAATCCTCCACGGTAGCAGCCGCCGCCCCGGCTGCAGCTGCTGCCCCCCGCAGGTAGCGGCCGCCCCCCCGGCTGCAGCAGCCGCGTCCCCCGCCGGCAGCAGCGGCGCCCCACCCAGTAGCAGCCGCCCCCGCACCAATAGCAGCCACCGTTCCGGTTGCAGCAGCCGACCCCCACGCCGGTAGCAGCCGCCCCCCAACCGGTAGCAGCCGCCCCCCTCGCTGCAGCTGCCGCCCCCCCCCCCCAGTAGCAGCCGCCCCCCGACCGGTAGCAGCCGCTCCCACGGCTGCAGCAGCCGCCCCCCCCGCCGGTACCAGCCGCCCCGACCGGTAGCAGGCGCCCGCCCCGCCGGTACGAGCTCCCCCCCCGTGGGAGGCGCAGGGGGGGGCGAGCACCACAGTGCTCGAGCGCGGCATTGCGGCTTCGGTCAGGGGGAACGCGGGCAGCGAGGGTCGCCCACAGACATGTGCTGCCGTCCGCGTCGGGCGTCGCCGTCATCGGGGGCGGCTCCGGTGGATGGCAGCGGTTGCCCGGCGGGTGCCAATGGGGATGGCAGCCGCGGCCGGCTGAGGTGGTTTGAATCCCGGTTTGAAACTGGGGCCCCTTCGTGGGAACGCAGTTCAAACCAGGGGGGGCACGCAAGCGCGCCCACGTGGTCGTGGGGAGCACCTTCGTCGTTCAGGGGGCCGTCAGTAGAACCTAAGCTAGCCGTGTGGGCAGGCTATTTAAGGCGATTCGGCAGCCAATAGAAGTCGCTCGGAAAGGGTTGGATGCCCAGGCGTTGCATCTAACCCCCCTTTCCAACCCTGGCATTATCCGTCTTGGTCTTGCAATATTTTGATGTGCTGTGCTGTGCCGCAAGGGCCGACCCGCTGCACCATGGTCGTGACAGCCGCTGCGCTGGACTGCCATACAGCGCTGCCCCTTCTTCCGCTGCCGCTGCACGCGAGGTGTGTGCGCGCGGAACACCTCTGCCACCCGCCCTCCTGCTAGTCTCACTCGCGTTTGTGTGCCGTCGCCGTCTGGCTCCTGCGCCACTTGGAGGGACGTCGCTCGGCTGCGCTAGTTCGGTGACGTGGTCGCGTCGTCAGGTTTGGTACGTTGCATTGGCAATGAACCTGCCTCTGTTTGTTCCTGTCCACCTTTTGTTTTTCATCGTGTGTGGACCCATCTTTCTCTTTCACTTTACCCTATTCCACCGTCGGCCTCTGACGTAAAGTGGCGGGGAGCGGGGGGTGCGGCGATGTGGGAGGATGAGTGGTGTGGCAGTATTGACCCCCAGGTAGGGGGGCAACACGTGCCATGCAAGGGGCGGCCGGCAACTGGCCTGACCCGTTCCTCCCCCTGCATTTGGGTCCATATTCCCTAAGTTAGGGATAGTTAGCTTAGTAGTAAATCCAACGTGGATTTGAGGGTTTTCTGCATTTTATCGTCTTGAATTTTCGTGTGGCCCGGTGGGCAGGTGCTGGGGTGGGAGATTCTGAGTGGCGAGAATCTGAGGGGACCCTGGGGGGATAAGGGGCACCCCTGGTTGAGGGAGGACATCTGGGTCGGACACGTGGAGGTAATTCACGTGCCACGTTCCCAGTTCGAACGGCCCTGCGAAAACTTATGATCTCTAACAGGCGCTTCCAGACCTCATCTCGGCAGTCCTGCTACGGCCAGCCTTCAGTCCCCACATACACCCGCTCTCTTCGACAAACACCATCCCCGCCCTCGACAACAATCGTCTGCAAGCCTCGTCTTCCTATTTTTGATCTGTCAAGTGCTACAGCCGGGTGCAGTGGCCGCTGCTATGTCCACAGGCACTTTTGAGCCCGCCCCCCCGCCGAGGTACGTGCACGTTCGTCAAAAAAGCAGCTGAAAAGCAGACCCTCCTGGCCTGCTTCCCTATTTCATCATGAAGAGAAGCTCACGGACAACAAGGGCCTGTTCTTACGTAGGTGCTTTTTCTCAACGACTTTTCTCGTGTGGCCATGTGTACCTTTTTTATCTTCTCATGCCATTATCTCTGGCCAGGTACACGTCCTCCCTCAGGATTGAGAAAGTTTTTATTGGTGCTGCTCCTGCCTATGTGTGTGTGTCATGCTTGTCGCCGTTCTTGTACCCCTCTGCAGGAACAAGGCGGTGGCAGCAGGCTGTGCGCGTAGGTGTCATCGGCGACCAGGACGCCGTCGACTTCCTCGCCTGCGTGCCAGTCCGCGAGTGCGCTCTTTCGGGAGGAGCAGACACCAACGGCGTGACGCTTGGGACGTGCCTGGCGTGCTATCGGCTTGTATCTCCCTCTGGTAAAAGACGTCGGCAACAGTGCCAATCTCTTCTGCACTCTACTGTTTCGACGGACCTACTTCCCAAACTGTGCCCTGGGCCGGCGGCGATCCCTTACCTTTGGGACTCCGACAAGGCAAGTGCTCAGCAAGGACTGGCCCCATCGGAACGGGAAAGAGTTTGTACGGCATGCAAATCCAAGGCGGAGAAGGCCAGTCGCCTGGCGCGGCGGCCTGCTCCTGATGCCTCCCTGTCAACTATAGAGGGGAATTCCGAGCCCCCCCCCGCGCCGGCCCCCTCACAAGCATGCTGCTCCCTTGCGGGAGTATCTGTGACGCCAGCCCCGGTGTCATCGCTGGCGGTGTCGCCCGGGCCCACGACGGCCATCGCCCCAGAAAGCGGTACCATGGCCTTGTCGACTATTGGCGGGATTTCCGAGGCCCTCCCCGCGCAGTCCCCCTCTCAAGAAAGCGGCTCCCAAACGGGATTATCCACGGCGCGCGCCCAAGTGTCATCGCTGGTGGTGTCACCGGGGCCCACGGTGGCCATCGCCCCTGAAAGCGGTACCATGGTCGAGATGTTAAGCAACCACATTAAGCGGACGAAGTTTGAACAGATATCTGTATCATACAAGAACGGGAAAACGAGGACGTATGTTCGCGTTGTGCAAGCGATCAAGCCTGGGGTTGGTCCGAGACAGCAGCGCCGGCGCGAGGCGGCGGCCGCAGCCCTCGTGTCAGCTCGCCTCGGCGTAACACCGGACGTAATTAAGGGGGCTATGGCTGCTGTCTACCGGCGGGCGCGGTCGGCCGGCGGCGCCGTGGCTCCATTTTTTTCGCTGTCCATACGGCAGCAGACGGAGCTTAAGGCCACCCACCGCATTAGTGGAGTGACATGGAGCCACATTCGGTCTTTTATGGGAGGGTCGACAAGCCCCGTCGCCAGCCGCGAGGCCCTGAGGCGTGACCGAGCTGAGGCAGCCGCCGAAAGAGGCGCCCTTGTGACAGCAGACAGCACGGGGGCTTACCTTGTGAGTCCGCGGGCTGCCGTGCAAGCCTTGCTGGACAACCTCGTTTCACAGGAGATGTTCGACGAGTGCACCGTGCGAGACCCTCCCTGCTCCTGTAATCCCTCTGAGGACGAGCCCGTAGGCGCCGCAGACGGTGGCTCGGATGGCGAGGGCAACGACGGCGCAAGGGTCTCCACCACCATCGACGGAAACGGCCTGCCCCCCTCGGAGGATGGCCCCTGCGACAGCCCTGCATGCGGCATGGCAGAAGCTGGCACGAGCCCCGCTGCAAATGCGTCCATTCTTTTGTGTTTCGGCATGGACAAAGGTGGACGTGAGAGCACGGTCAAAGTGTGGCTTGGCATAGCCAATCAGCGGTCACCCGCTGGGACTTCCAGCTCCATCGTACTCGGTGTTTTCCCTTGTAAGACAGACGATTATTCTGCGCTCAAGGCGATGAGTGCTGCGTGGCTCGCAGATATTGAGGAGCTAAGGGGTAATGGCCTTCAAGTCCGAGGTGAGACGCGACCGGTGCAGCTCATCCTCACAGGCGATTACTCGTGGCTGACATCCTGGTCAGGCCACTCAGGTGCAAGCAGTTGGATGCCATGCCTCTGGTGCACGGCACTGGCCCAGGAGACTGCCAAGAACGGACGAATGCTCAAGCGGTACGGTTGCATCCAACTTGGCAGCAAGTGTGCTGGGCGGTCTCGCACAATGGCCCACGCGACAAAGATGAGCCACCAGTACGTGGCAGGAGATAACGCATCACTCGCGCGGCCGTTGACGCCAAAACAGCATTTCTCGATTGAGAAACGTCCTATCTTGGTCGTCGCCGCTATGGACACTGCCCCAATGCCCCTCCATCTCACTCTGGGAATTACAGCGTGGCGATTGGTGCTGGCGGTTGAGGCCGTCATCTTTGCGCAAGGCGAGGCGGCTGGGGCAGAATTTCGCCTCAAGTTAGGAGATTTGCTCCGAACGTTTGCAGGCGTCACACCCGCGCCATACTTTGGTGGGGCCTTCGAGGGTAAGGAGTGCCATCGCATCAGTCGTCAACTGTCACGTGTGTGCGACCTGTTGGCTGGCCGTGCGCTGGCCGCTCATGCAGATGCTTGTCGCAGGGCGTGCAAGCACTGGCAGCAGATTTTGCCCACCCTCAACCGGGCGGACTTTGTCTCAGACGATGACGTCAGCGCCTTCAAGGGGCACGCCGCAGACTTTGTTGACGGCTTGCTCGAGGACTATCCTTGGATGCGTGTCACGCCCAAGCTACATGCGTTGTGCTGCCACGCCCCGGCGCTTTTGTTACGTTTTCGCAGTCTGGGGCGGTTTGGGGAGCAGAGGCTGAAGGCCTTACACGGCCGCTTTAATCGGGACGTGGCCCTCTCCCCTTCCACGACGTTTATCGGTAGCTGTGGAGAGTTTGTGAAGCAGTCTGCCATTGAAGGTGCTCGCACTGATGACGCTTTCAAACACGGGCGTCGTCGGAGGCCCGCTGCCGCTGGGGCCCGTTTGGCAAGTCGTGCGGACGACCGGCGCACGCGGGCTAATAAGGACCGTGCCGGTTTGACCAATGAGTCCAGTGCCTGTCTCGCCAAGGCATCAGCGGACATGTCCAAGTGGGCAGCCAACCAGGCCGTTCAAGCGGCGACAAGAATTAGAGCGTACACTAAGCGGCTGGAGAGTGGGCCGAGCCAAGCCCTGTCACCCATCGAGAGTATTGCACCCCGTGGAGGGGAGGATGACGGCTTGCTTCACGAATGTGATTCAGAGGTATTAATGGGCTGCTCGGGTGGAGCTTAGAGTCTGAGGAAGCATGGTGATTAAAGAATGACTTCCCCACGCAGTCTTATGGCATGAAGGCAGCTGGGGCCGGGGGGACACGCGGGCTACACCGGTCAGGACCTCTCGCGAAATTTGGCTGGCGCCTGCCGCATCCACTGTATGATCAGTACCAATGCACGTGTTCCATCCGTGCCTATCCTTTCCGTACATCTTCCCCTTGCCCGAGTGTGCCTGCCCCCCTCCCGCACCACCGCCCGAAGCACGCCGCCACCACCAATCCAGTGCGCGTCGATATGCGCGGCCAGTGTGATCACGCACGCCGCAATGTCAGCCGCCGGGTGCCAATGGTTGCTCGGGTCGTGCGAGCGCAAGTCAAGCCCCGTGCGGGGATGGCCTTCCACCTTGGTTGAGGCGTGTTACTCGCTGGAGAAGTGACAGCTCTTGGCCACTGTCCCATCGAAAAGAGTCCGACTTCATTGAAGAATGACAAGCGGTCGCTGCCAGCAGCGCTGGTCTGCACCACGCGATGGACACACACGCAATGCCACGACTACGTTCCCCTTGAGAAATGAATAATGACCGTGCCACGTATGAAGCAAGTCAAAGGTATGCCCAAATAGAGCACCAGCCAATGAGAGGCCGAGAATCGCAGAAGACCGCAAAAGGGGGGTCTTAACTAGGGGTGGGGGAGGGACAGCGGGGCTTGGCCTCGCTTCGCCGTCCCGACCAAGAAACTGTTGGCCCTCACACCATCTTATTGTTTGTCAGTGGGGGGATTGCCCCACAAGAGGGACAGAGTGTGTGCGACTTGCACTTCTTCCGGTTCCCCCGACACGGGAGGCAGCCCTTGCGCACCGCCCCAACTTGGGTGCCGCGTGTGCGAGTGGTTTTTGCCACATTTGGTGGAGCAGCAAAGGACAGAGGTAAACTTTACCCCCGGGTGCACCCGGGTGTAGGGGGCTCTGTCTCAGAGGAACGGTGGACTTGGACCGTGTCTTACGGATCGTTAGCCAACATGGCTGGATCGGACCCCCCGTCGTCTGGGGAGTACACGGGTGACGCACGTACTCCAGTGCCTTTGAATACTGGTGAGACACAGGTAGGTGTACCTGGGGTCGCAGAGGGACTAGAGGTCCCTCAAGCCAGCAGGACTGGGAGTACGGGCGGGCAACAGGCCACCCTGACTCAGTCGGGAGTTCATTTGGGTGACACCCCCGATAACGGTGGGCCGAAGTCCAGCCACCGTGTGGTACACTTAAAGGGAACGTCCCAAGGTGAGAGGACTGTCCCCGCGGGATCCACTCGGGTTGGAGCCAACTTTGGCTTGGAGCCGTCGCCAACTAGGCTTTCGGAGGACGGCGGACCTCCGTTGGTCGGCGATGGGCTCGCGCCCATGCCCCCGGTTGAAACTCCTGAGAATCATGGTTACCCCTCAGGTGGACTCCCGGAGGCGGACCGAGACTAAACTGGAGTCGATGATCTACTCCTCGCGGAAACTGTCCGTCGGGAGGCGACCAATGTGTTGCGGCAGACTTTGCCGGACCTGGTGGTCATGATGACAAATACCATTCTGAATCAAATTGTGGCGAGTTTGCCAGATGGTCTCAATGTCCAGACCGGATTGGGGCTTTCGAGCCCGCAGACGCAGGAGGAATCCCTCCGTACGCCTGTCTCGGCTCGCCCCGAACCGGGGGCGACCCCTGTGGCTCCAAACGAGGGAGCCACACCATTCTCGGTGGGGCGCACGCCCTTTACGGGGGAGTTCCCCGCGGAGACGCCGGTAGTTACGCCAAGCTCGCCGCGGCAGAGGGCAGGCACTGCGGGTCAACTCACCCCATTGTCTCAGCGGCTTTTCCCTCAATGTGAGGTGCCGCCCAAGATCCAGGTAGCCAACCCGGTCTACCAGAGGATCTTTGACTGTGAGACCTACGCCCTCCACAACAAGTCGGTGGTGTATGGTCCTGACCAGGCCCGAGCCATGGGCCGTGCCAAGAAAAATGCACTTCATTCTTTTGGGCACAAAGCGGAGTGGGATGGAACTCCCCCCCTCCGTGTCTTTGAGTTTCTACGTCGTTTCACAAAAGCCTGTGACGACAATGCCATAAGTGAGGGCATGGCTTTTTACATGCTACAGGAGTTTACCAAGGGCGACCTACAGACAGAACTCATGTCCGTCATGGCCAGTTCCTCGAGTGAAGGCGCTGGTGAGGTGACGTCCTACCTGGAGCTCGTCAACTGGTTGTTGAGAGCTATGGTGGATGAAGCACCGTTGGCTTCTGAAGTCGAAGAGTTTACGCAAGCTCATCAAGAAGAGACTGAGGACGAGTTGTCCTTTGCGGAGCGAGTCCGTAGTCCGTAAGCTCAATAATGTTTGTGGCTTTCTTCATCCACAAGCTGTGGTGACGAGTCGGATTGTGGAGGGACTCCATTGGTCAGTCCGTATGGAGACCCGGGAGCATAATACTGCCCGAGCGACGCTAGCCGAGTTGGCCAGGTTCGCCTACCGCAGAGGTGAGGCCTACCGCAAGTTGCGGGAGGAGCAACGCCAGGAGCGTCAGGCCGAGATGGCCAAAGAACGAGAAGAGGCGCGCCAGGCCAGAGAGCTACGAGAGGCACGCCGAATCCGCACGGATAAGGTAGCAGCTGCCGTGGGAACTTGCCAGGGTACCTCATCGGCTTCCCAAGTCGGGAAGACTCCTCCGGGAACTGACCATCGGTGTTGGAACTGCAACGCTGATGGACAATGGGCATATGATTGCTCTATGTTGAGTAAACGCATTCAACAACTCGTGAAGAATGCGAGTAAGAAGTCGGCTACGGACGAAGTACGTTTACGCCGCGAGGATGGACCTCGACCGGTAGTGGCGGCCGCCATACCCTCGGCGGAAGGGGCGGACACGTCGTCCTCGGACTCGTCGTCTTCCCCTTCACCCTCGGATTCCGACGCCAAGTCGGCGGGAGACGAATGACCGTTGGAGCTGGCCGTCCTATGCTCACAACGGCAGCCTGGGCCAAGTGGGCCAAGAGGACGAATCAACCGTGCCGGATACTGCGGCGACCTAAGGGAGTCCGCCCACCTCGGGTAGGACTCCCTAAGAACGTAAACCCACGTCGGGTCATCGCGGTGCTGACGGGTGAGAACTTCCGGGTGGCTGGCCGGGTGCAACTAGCCCTCGGCCGTGCCAGTTGTGCCCGTATCGTACTTGATACCAGCTCAGGAGCCTCTTTGATACGCAAGTCGCTATTACCCAAGGAGTTGAAGCTCCAACGCTGGAGGTCCAAGGCCGACCATATGGTCGACATCAATGGTGGGGTACTTCCCATTGTTGGTGCCGTTACCCTACCAACTAGGTTGGGGTCCCATGAGGTCAACGTGACCTATGGAGTAGTCGAGAATATATCGGTACCCCTGCTTCTGGGTACCCCTTATGTTGTATCACAAGTGCCTCTGATTTGTGGCCCGGAGTATTGGGTCAAGTTGATGAACGGGGAGACCATCCCTATCCTTAGAGTAAGGAAAGGTCTGTGGCTCCTGTGACAGTCTCACCGTCGAAGCCTGTTTGCTCCGTGAGAGAAGGGTTTACGGCTACCCTGCGTTTAGCCCGTAACGTCACGCTGCTTCCCAACTCGGAGGCACACGTTGACGTTGTAACTGATAATTGTAGCATCCCTGGCCCCGACTTGGCGCCGACCCGGGACTACAACCAGAGGGCACCAGGTGCCAGAACACGCCCGCCGTGTGGTGACGGTTGGCGGCCGTGGCCCGTGCCCGGCACTGGGATGCGGTGAACTACGTTATCCACACGTGAGAGAGGGATTTCTGATGGGTTTTTGCATACTTGTGAGGGACTTGATTTGAGAGAAATTGAGTGTGAGATTAGTGAGTGGGAATAGAATTAGTAGTGATAGTGGCCCCCGACCTGACGAGGTAAGACTCGGGTCGGGGCCACTCGGGGTTATGGGGGGGCTACCTGGCCAACGTGCCGAGGCTCCCCCAGATGCACGTTAGGAGGGACAGCGAGGCGCCCTTGGCCCGCGCCCTCAGGAAAAAGACAACTGCGCGTTTGCTTTCCTCTTCCCCGTGTGCACTACCGTGCGTATCTGTTTGCTCTGCGAGCAGGCACGTGAGGCAACAGGCATACCATTCTCGTAGTTCTCCTTTCTGTGTTACCTGTCCTTTTCCCCCGAAGGATATTGACTCGTGTCTGAGAGGATCGCGTTTTATACCACAATTATACGGGGCACGGGTTGGTGCACCCTAACCCCCGTCTTGCTCGTAAGCACCAAGTGCATGTTGCCCTTGGCACGATGGAATCCAAAGCCGGAGTCCCGTGGAAGGTTCAGGTGATGAACCTGAGCTCTTCGCCCAAGTGCTTCAAGTCGGGAGCCAAGCTCGGCTATATCGACCAACACGAGGGACCAGTAGTAGCGGTCGCCCTCAACGCGAGCGCGAGTAGCGACCCGAAGTCTGGAAAAGAGAAGCACCAAGCCAAGCCGCCCGCCTCTCCTCGACCCCACGTCAACATGGAGAATGTTCCCCCCAGGTTGAGGGTTCAAGTTGAACGCCTCTTGGACCAATATCACAAGTTGTGGGATGGTCAATTGGGACACATGAGAGCCACCGAACACCGGTTCGAGTTGAAACCCGGTGCACCCCCTATACGTCAACAACCGTACAGGGGAGGGCCCCGTTCAAGGGCCCTCGTCAAGGAGCAAGTCGCTCGCATGGAGGCCCTCGATGTGTTTGAGCCCAGCAACGCCGAGTGGGCCAGTCCGGTGGTCATTGTCCCCAAAGTTGATGGGACCCCACGGTTCTGTATCGACTACCGTAAGCTCAACGAGAGCACGGTGAAGGATAGTTATTCCCTCCCTAGGATGGACGACTGTCTGGACTCTCTGGGGGAAGCTAACGTGTTCTCCACCCTAGACTGTAACGTGGGGTATTGGCAAATTCCCATTGCCCCGGAAGACAGGCATAAAACTACCTTTACCAGTCACTGTGGTACCTACCAGTGCAAACGACTACCATTTGGACTGTGCAACGCGCCGGCAACTTTCCAGCGCGCCATGGACATGATTCTGGCCGGAGTACGGTGGCAGATCTGTTCTTGTGTACCTAGACGATATCATTGTGTTCTCCCGAAGTCCGGAGGAGCACATTGGCCGTCTTGGTCAGGTGTTCAAGCTACTTGCTCACGCCGGTGTGTCACTGAAGGCGAGCAAGTGCCACCTCTTCACTCAGGAGGTGGAATACTTGGGACATGTTGTCCGTCCGGGGCGCCTCAGTGTCACTGAGAAAAACTTGAGAGCCATCCGTAAGGCTCAGTACCCCCGGACCCAGACCCAGATGAGGAGCTTTCTCGGGATGAGTAACGTATACCGACGTTTCACCAAGGGCTTCGCCAAGGTGGTGAAGCCGCTGAATGAGCTAGTTAGCTCAACGCTACCGAAGAACCTGCCTCCCCCAAGTCGGGTGGAGCAGGAGTCCTTTGAGACTCTTAGGGACCTACTGCTGAAGCCCCCTCTCTTGGCTATTCCCAGGTTGGGAGGCCACTACATCTTAGATGTGGACGCTAGCTACGACCAGCTTGGTTGTGTGTTGCTTCAGCAGCAGCCGGACAAGGAGTAATTGCCCGTAGGATACTTCAGCAAGGGGCTGAACTCGGCTGAGAAAAACTATGGAGTCACCGAGTTGGAAGGACTCGCAGTGGTGTGGGCGGTGACGTCACTTCGACACTACCTAGAGGGTGAGAAGTTCCTCATCCGCTGTGACCACCGCGCGTTGCAGTTCATCTTCAAGACGAATTGCACGAACACACGCCTGAACAGGTAGAGGGTGCGACAGGCACCCTTCAACTTTGATATTGAGTACCGTCCTGGCAGGTAACATGCCCTTGCCGACGGCCTCTGCCGGGTACCCACCGGGGGGCAGAACACTAACTCAGTCGATGATGACATCCCCATCGTGGGGGTAGTCACGCGCTCGGGTCAGGCGTTGAACCCCGAGGCGCCAGGGAATAAGAAGTACTTGCCCCTGTCCATGGACGAGGTGGTGAAGGCCCAGGCCGAAGACTCCTCCTGCAAGTCGCAGAGGGATACGCTAGATACGGTGGCGGAGACGCGGTTCATGATCGGAGACGATGGCCTCCTCTTGAGGAGGGGGGTAATTCAGGGGACTGAACAACTTGTCGTCCCCGCATCCCTCAAGGACAGTATCCTTGAGAGGGAGCGTAACGCTCCCACAGGTGGACACCTGGGGTCTAGTAAACTGTACCAGACCCTGAGGACCAGGTACTACTGGCCGTCCATGGTGGTGGACATCTTCAGTTGGGTGGCTGCCTGCACCAGTTGTGCACAGAACCGTCTGATAGAACGGCGGCCTACTACGGCTATGTTGCTGTTCCCGGCCAACGAGCCCTTTGCCGTGTTGGCAATGGACATCCTTGGGCCCCTGCCAGTGACCGAGGAGGGCAACAAGTACCTCCTGGTCATCTGTGATCGCTTCACGAAACTTACGCGAGCGATCCCACTGGCAGAGATCATGGCCATGCCGGTCGTGTCAGCCTTCCTAGATCACTGGGTTGCCGCTTATGGCATCCCGGACAGTACACTGTCGGACAACGGACCGCCGTTTGCGTCCGTACTGTTTCAGGGAGTGCTGGATATGTTGGGGGTTTAGGCAAACTATGCCACCCCCTACCACCCACAAACTAATAGGCAGGTGGAGCGCTTCAACAAAACTATTTTTCGACCGCTGCACCATTATGTGAGTGAGCACGTGAAAACGTGGGACCAATACATTTCTATTCTTACAACCGCCTACAATTCGCAGGTTTACTCATCTACCGGGGAAGTACCCCTCGCTTTTGTGACCCCCGTCGCGTGCGGTCTATTGCCGTACGGCGGCCGCTCCCAACTAGGGAGGCTGAGGGCAGTACACCTACTCCCACTGAGAGTAAGGCGGAGTTCGCTGCCAGGCTCGAAAAACTCATCCCTAAAGTCAGGGCTGAGATGGATAAAGCGCAAAAGCGCTACAAGCGTACCTTCGACAAGAAGGTGCGTAATGCCAAGCATGTCCCCGAGCAGGGTGACTGGGTGCTGGCACACTCACACACCCCAGCTGGGGGTAAGTTGGTGTTCCAGACGAAGGGGCCATACCAGGTCCTTCGTACCGATGGGAGACGGTTTACCATCGAAAGCGACGATGGGGTCCGCACAGTAATCGGACAGGACGCGGTAAAAGTTGCACCACCTCCGGCAGGCGACCTGGCTTGGGCACGTGCGCTGAAGGCGTGGCGCCTGCCTTCGCTACCTGCGACCAAACAGGGCCCGCAGGAGTACGTGTTCGATAAGTTCATCAACCACGGGTGGGATGAGGACACAAACCGCCTCATGTTGAGGGTGCGTTGGTTCGGCTAAAAAGCCAGAGACGATACGTGGGAATACGTGGAGGGTCTTCCTGCTGGGAAGGTCCGGGCGTACTGCGCCCGGAATAATATCGACCCTAACTGCCCTCTCTCAACCTGAGGGATGGCCAAGTGACGGTGCCAAGAGAGTGCTTTCAGTCGAAGTGGTACGCAGAGTGGCTTTCAACTACAGCCCTAACCCACACACTCTCACAACAAAGGCAGCTGCCAACTAGGCACGCACGCTAGACTCCCCAACACCACGGCCCTCGCCTTCACGTGGAGGCGAACGGCGAGACCCACGCCGAAAACGTTCCCCACCCGTCGGCGGGGGCGGCGGCTCCAAGTCGGAACCGTCGCGCCCCTCACGGTCGCCCAAGTGGCAACGACCGCGGCTACTCTTCTGCTTGGTCTTGCGCGCAAGTTGGCGATGCAGACGCCGGACCGACCCCGTCTCCGAAGGGGTAGAGGACTCCGAGACGGAGTAAGACAACTCGTCTTCCGACACGGAGGGAGATCTCCGCGAGTGACGGCGACGAAGGCGAGGAGGCGAGTATGCCCGGCTTGCCCGACGCTTGCCGCGCCCAAGTGGGGCCGACTGGAGCACAATCGACCCAATACGAGCCAACTCGGTCGTCACGAACCCTGCTACCGACTCGCAACTCGCGGTCGCCACAACAGTACGAACGCGCTCCTCAAGTTGAGGAGTCTCGGAAACTTGAAGGGTTGCAGCCGACGCGGCCAACCAAGAAATGGTGCGCACCAACGAGGTGATCATCATCTCGGAGGTCCAGGGCGTGGCCGGCCGTACCAACTTGGGATAGACCGTGAGGAGGGTGGCCCCCAAGTTGGGGGACACCGGAGTGGACGACTCAACGGCAACGCCAATCGGGATGTCCCCGTGCTGCTGGAATGGAACAGGAGGAAGCGGAAGGGCTCGCCGAGTAGGCGGAGCCCGAGAGTAACTGCGACCCCTACTCGGGGCCCCCGCGGTGGGTTGAGTCTCGTAATCATCGTGGGAGGCCACGGCCACCACGATTGCCTTGTCCGGGGGAGGCGCAGTGAGGCGTTCCACCCCCGGGGCATACAGGTAGTCCCCGATGCCCAGCCCCTCCTTGAGTACCACACGGCCGTCGTGAAGTTCACGACCGACCCACACGAACTGGCAAAGTGTGCCATCGTCCTTGGGCCCGCGGGAAGATCGGCGCAACTTGTGCTCGATACTCTCCCACTCGATGAGCTTGTGGAGATGCAGCATCTCCTCGAGTAGAGTGAGCTGGTCCGATGAGCACCCCTCAGCAACTAGCTGAGGGTGGGCCCCAAACCTTGGATAAGCCGGGGGGATAGATGCCAGAGCATCCCTCGCCGCTGGACAGAAGACACCCAGGTCGACATGACCTCGAGGAGCCACTGGGTTGCCAACATGGCGAACACCAGGTGGTCCGGGCTAGCCGTCAACATGACGGAGCCGAAGTGGTCGAGCAACCGTGGTAGTAACGCCGGAAGCCCGTCGGGGACCTCGACTTCAGGCCACCACTCGGGCTTCTTGTGATAGTACTGTTCCTTGCTAGCAGGTGACTGCTGCGGAAACTCGAGTTGAGCCGGGGTCACGAAGTAGGGACCTCGCCGGTAGTCCTCCTCCATCCGCACGTCAAAGTGATGAGTGTGCGGATCGACGTCGCGAAGGTACGGGGTGCGAGTTGCCACCGTGTCCCAAGTGAAGGTTGGCACGTCTCCAGTGCCCGCGATAGTACCCCCGCGGTCCACCATGGTCTTGGCCCACTGCACGTCTTCGACCTCATCCTCATCCAGGAAGGCAAACTGGTCCTTACTGAAGTCGGGAGGAAACCCGACCATACGGGGGAACTTCCCCCGTAGGCGGTCCTATACGCGACTCATCGCTGTGCCAAGTCAGCCACAGCGAAGAACCGTCAACCCCTCCTCATACAGGGGCCAAGTGGGGTAAAACCACCGCCCCAAGGCCTCCCGTGGAACAGCGCGGCCCACCTCCGGGGGAGATCCCGCCGCCAACCCAAAGCCGGGTGACGCGGGCATCCCATTCCCCGGAGCGACCGCGGAGCGCCCACCGGAAGTCTTGGCGGGCGCTGCTTCCTTGGACGTATCCTCAATACGTTCGTCCAAGGAGTCAGTCTCCACCCCCGGGGTCACCATGGCTCTCCCCAAGTTAGGAAGAGGCAGCGCAGTTGCAGCTGCACGAGACCCGCCTCGAGTTGAGGGAGGCTTGGATCGCGGGTAGATGGGTGGCCTCCCCAGCGTGGGGCGGCCCAGGGTAAGGTGAAGGGGATGTGGTGGAGGTGGTGAGGTGAGTACCGATAAGAGCAAGTTGCCAAGTGGGCAAGCTTGAGGAGAGGGGCGGTCGACGTGACCGCCTCCACGCCCACGTGACGCACCGGGGGGGGGACAGCAAGTCGCGCCCCCGGTGCCGGGATGCGCGTTTCCACACCCCCTCGCAGGGCAGACCGGGTCGGTCGGAACTGAGGAGAGGAAAGTGTGGCAGTATTGCTCCCCAGGTAGGGGGGCAACACGTGCCATGCAAGGGGCGGCAGGCAACTGGCCTGACCCGTTCCTCCCCCTGCATTTGGGTCCATATTCCCTCAGTTAGGGATAGTTAGCTTAGTAGTAAATCCAACGTGGATTTGAGGGTTTTCTGCATTTTATCGTCTTGAATTTTCTTGTGGCCCGGTGGGCAGGTGCTGGGGTGGGAGATTCTGAGTGGCGAGAATCTGAGGGGACCCTGGGGAGATAAGGGGAGGGACAGCGGGGCTTGGCCTCGCTTCCCCGTCCCGTCCAAGAAATTGTTGGCCCACACACCATCTTCTTGTTTGTCAGTGGGGGGATTGCCCCACAAGAGGGACAGAGTGTGTGCAACTTGCACTTCTTCCAGTTCCCCCGACACGGGAGGCAGCCCTTGCGCATCACCCCGACTTGGGTGCCGTGTGTGCGAGTGGGTTTTTGCCACAGTAGCGGCGCCGGCACGGCGCCAGCCGTCGCGGGTGGTTGCAGAGGAGGGGAGGGGACGGGGGGGGGGGCGAGGGGGGGAGTGGCCGCAGACCTTTGGTGCTTGCCGCCAGCCGCCATAGGCGGCGGGCGGCGTCTGCGGCGGCGCTGGCCGCGGCGCCGGCCGCTCTGTTTGGCTGGGGTAGACGCCGGGGGACAGGTGGGCAGAGGGTGGGGGAAGGGGCGAGCCGCTGGCTCGCTCGCCAATCGATTGCGGCGGTTGCGTCGGTTGGAACGGCAGCCGATGGGCCTGGCTGGCGTGGAGGGGGGGGAACTGGTGCGAGGTTGGGGGCGGAGGTGGGCCAACCACGTGTGGTGCTCGTTGCCCCCCGCCATCGGGGCAGTGCCGGTTGAGACGGCGGCCACAGAGCTGGCGGCCGCGGCTGTCTGCAGAGGGGGGGAAAACTTCTGAGAGGAGGGTGGGGGAGTGCGATTTCCACAGTGCTGCTTGCCGCGCGCCGCCATCGGACGCGGTCGGGGGGGCGGCAGCTGCCTGTGCCGGTAGGGGTGGAAGATGGGACACTCGTGGGAGGTGGGGGGGTGTAGCAATATGGTTGGCCGTATTGTGACCCTAATATTAGGGGGGCTACTTCTAACCCTTAACTTTCAATTTGATAGTCCGTACTGGTCACGGTATCTATAAGTTACGTATGACCAGAGGGACTTGCATCTTGGGGTGGAGGGTAGTTAGTAGTGTCTCCGAGGGTGTATAACGTGGGGGCCGGCGGCGAATCCACCTCCGGCCAAGGCAGAACAACAAACCCCTCCCATTTGGGCTCCCATCTTGGTCCCGTGGCTTGCGCTCCAAGGACAGCAACCTTGGCCTCCCGGTGACGTTGGTGCCGATTCCCCTTGGTGAGTGTTCCCTGAGAGTGGACGTGCGACGGATTCCTATTGTGCTAAATTGGTGGAGCAGCAGGGGACGGGTTTCCGTCACCCTTATGGTGACGCCGTCTTCGGCCCTGGCACACGGATAAGGATCCGGTCCTTTTCTTGTACTCGTGGTGTTGCGACCTGATCGATTGTGTTGAGTGTTTACCTGTGACTGTGATCTACTGTTATTCTCCCCAATCTACCCCCTCGCTCTCTTATTCGTGGTGATTGTTACGTCGGTTGACTGATTGTGACTATGTCTACCCAAGAGACGGGGAACGTTCAAGATGACGGATCGGCGTCGACGCCGACTCCGGAGGTGACTACAGGAACCGGGATCGGGAACCCGATCGACAACATTGAGACGCCAATGCTTTCCGGTGCCGGATCGACGTTTGGCACTGCTCGGACGGCAGGAGGCGGGGGCCCGCCTCAACTGTCATCGACCGACGTCACTCCGCCGCTCCCTTCACCAGGGGATTTTCTGATGGCATCATTGGCCCGCATCGAGGCCCGGTTTTCCGGACTCGACGCTCGTCAAGAGCGGACGGAGGACGCAATGGGAGTGTTGATGTCAACACGCCACACGACGGGACCCCGTCGTGTTCCTCCCACACCGGTACGGTTTGAACCGGCCGGACTACTTTCGGAGTCCACCAGGGTCAACCCCGCTGTTGCTACTCCTGGACAACCCCCGGACACAATGGGGTATGGATCCGACTCGTCGGCAGAGTTGGAACGGAGCCACACGGAGCGATACGCTCGGAGCACCCGAAGCGGACTCCGCGGACACGACCCGGCGGATACTTACGCCGGTGGAGAGTCGTTTATTGGCGGAGGGGGTACCTTCTCACAGTATCCCCACGACGAAGGAGGCCAGGCAGCTCGGGTTCCCGAGGTGCCGACGCCTGAAGTACCATCTTCAGTGGTGGAAGCTATGACCGCGCAGGTAACTGCGAGCCTACTGAAGCGGATGGAGTCCGATGAGTTTGCTCATCAACTGGCTAAGCGACTGGATATCCAGGACGCTGACACGGAGATCGTCAACGAGGTCTTCCGGTCGGTTCTTACTCCGGAACGTTATCGTTTGGAGGACCGCTCTACCACCGTATCGGAATCGATGTGTAATACGTCGCATCGGGCGATCCGCTCTATGCAGACCCTTATGAAGGGAGTCCCTATGTTCGGGGGGCCGAACAGACGCCCGTTGGCGGTCATCGGCTTCTTGACTAGCTTCAAGGCAGCCGCGGACAAGGCCCTCGTTAACGAGGGGCTGGCCCTGGAGATCCTCCCGTTCTTTGTTGATGAACGGGTGCGAGGCATTCTTCGCCAGGCATCCCCGATGCCGGGAATGAGGGTTGCGGCCACCCCCATGGATAACCATGGGATTCTCAAGGAACTGCTGAGCAGTTACCTCAGTGAAGACAAGTGCGAGGACCACTACCGGGCACTGCGCACTGCCACCGCTCAGAGCTGGGAGGATGAGGAGATGTTCGGACGACGGATTCAAGAGCTCGACTACGAGCTGGGGAAACTCCTCGGAGAAGGGGAGCTACGGGACATCCTGTTCGCAGGAGTACCCAACTACGTGCGGATATCCGCACGGGGCGCCAACACGGCACGGACGAACTTCAGTCGACTGATGCATATGTGCAAGTCCCTGGGGGACGCCTACCGGGTGCTTCACCCGGAGTGTGCTCTTGCCTCAAAGCCCAAGGGTGAGGGGAGCAAGCTCAATCTTACCCCGGTACCGAGGCAAGACAAGATGGAACGGAAGGCCGCACCGGTACTGGTGGCTACCGAGTACGCCCCCACGGGCGAGGAGGAACCACTGGTTGACCAGCAGGGCCACCTGCTGTTCCCGGCTACGCCGGTGATTGATGAGCAAGGTACGGTAGCGTACATCGCTCCGGCGGGGACCCAGTTCCCGGTCAGCGAGGGCCCGGGACGTCGCGTCCCGTATGTACGGACTACGGGGTACTCGCCGGTGACAGGTAACCCCCACCAACCCTTGCCAACATGGGCGGTGCGCACGGAGGCACCTCCGCAGATTGCGGGCCGACCCAACCGGTTGGGGGAGTCCATGTTCCGGTTGACCCAAGGACCCAAGGCCTACCAGGGAGCAGGCACTCGGGCGCCCGAGGGAGGCAACCGCAGCTACGGGGCTACCCCGATGCGAACTCAAGGGGGGACCGGCACGTCCGGATGTATGTTGTGTGGGGATCCCCAGCACTGGGTGTCTTCCTGCCCACTCATCCCCGAGGAGTCTCGGCGGGCAGCGGCGCAACGCAAGGCATCCACCGGGGGGTATCCCGCCAGAGCACCCGGACCCGCACCGGGTAGGCAGCCAGCTCCAGGTGGAGTACTGGCCGTCGAGGAGGCACCCCCTCATCCGGATGTCCCGGAGGACAGCACCCGGACGAGCACGGGAAACGAGTAAGAGGAAGGATGACCGGGGGGCGCTGGGGTAACCCAAGCAAGCCACCCCAGAGTACCGCGGGGAAAGCCCCACGGAGAGCGCGGTTGAGCCGACGCCGCATCAACCACCGGGTACACCTTCCGGCCCCGACGACACGGCGTCAGGGGATTGATGACCAACCACCAAGGTTGGGAGGAGAGGACGGGAAGCCCCGTCACATGGAACCAGACAAGGGCCCTGTTCAGGATGCCCGAGTTACACCGGATATCGGTGTAGGCCACGTACTGTTCACCTTGGAGAACTTCAAGGTATCAGCCACACTGGGGGTTGACCCCCAGTCGACACGATCGTACTACCCTGTACTGGATACAGGGGCTGGACCCAACCTTATCCGGAAGGATACCCTCCCGGACAAGTGGCTTCCGCGAGTCAGAGTGACTCGGGGACCCACCATCAAGGACGCGAATGGTCGTCTCATTCGTACGACCGCAGCGATGTCGCTGCGGGTTACCATCGGGGAACTCACTACGGAAGTCGAATTCCTGGTGTGTGAGACCCTATCGGTGCCCTGCATACTGGGGTGCACCTTCATCAACGTTCACGTGGATGCAATCCGGCCAGGCCGGAGGACCGTCGAGCTTCAAGAAGCCGACGGGACGAAGCGAGGACACACGGCTATCGTCAGGGACCTGACGCTACAAGGGAGCCACGTTAACGTGGCTGAGGTGTACACAAGCGTCGAGCCGAAGACACTTCGGTTGGGCAAGCGAACTCGCTTTGAACCGTTGTCGGAGACAGTCCTCCCGGTTAACTGCGACCTCGCAGGCATCTGCAGAGTCCGGTCCAACCTGCGGACGTACAAGCGCCATGGGTTGACCATGGCCAACGGTCTCATAGACCTCCCAGCAGGAGGGTCGTCCCTCCTAGTGATGGCGAACTATCGCCGTAAGGCAGTCACCCTCCCGAAGGGAACTATCCTCGGGATTGCCGAGCTCTACGAAGGAGATATCCTTACCCCTGATGAGGAAGGTCAAGTGGAACCACTTGAGGTGCTGGCGGCCGCCGAGACCACCGAGCGACAGCAACCCGATGACGGGAAGCCTAACCCATCGGCAGCTTCGGCGGACATGCCGCCAAAGGACCAAGAAGCACTGAAGGCCCTGTCCGAGGCTGACCTCGACCACCTTCCCCCTTCGGTAGCCGAAGGGGTGCGACGGATGTTAAGAAAGCATGACGTCATGTGGACAGGCGGGGCCTTGGGTACCATTGGGGCAACCCAACATCGTATTGACCTGGTACCAGGCGCACGCCCCGCCCGGTCACAACCGCACCGAGCGGGACCTATGCAACGAGAGATCGTTGATGGAGAAGTGAAGAGGATGAGTGAAGCGAAGGTGATACGACCTTCGATGTCGGAGTGGGGTGCCCCAGTCGTTATCGTACCGAAGAAGGATCAAACCCCTCGGTTTTGCATCGATTATCGACGCCTCAACTTGGTTACCAAGAAGGACTCATACCCTTTACCAAGGATGGATGAATGCATCGACTCCCTGGGGGAAGCTACGGTGTTTACCACCATCGACTGCAATGCCGGATACTGGCAGATCCCGGTGGCGGACGAGGATATCCCCAAGACGGCATTCGTCTGTCACAGTGGAGTGTACGAGTTCCTAAGGATGCCCTTCGGATTGTCCAACGCCCCCGCTACATTCCAGCGGGCTATCGACATTATACTGTCGGGGGTGAAGTGGCGTAACTGCCTAGTGTACCTCGATGACGTCATCGTCTTCTCGCGTAACATGGATGACCATGTGCAACATGTCGACGAGGTACTCACCCTCTTGAGGGACGCCGGGGTAACCCTGCGTCTGAAGAAGTGCGCCTTCTTCCAACAGACGGTCGAGTATCTGGGCCACCAGATAACCCCTGGTAAACTAGGGGTACTCGAAGCCAATACCTGGGCAATCCGGGATGCCCGGTTCCCTAACACCCAGACGCAGCTCAAGAGCTTCCTGGGAATGTGCAACGTATACCGACGGTTCGTCAAGGACTTCGCTCGGATAGCTAAACCGTTAACGGTTCTTACGAGCAGTACCTTGCCCAAGGTACTCCAACCCCCTTCGCCTAGCGAAGAGGAGGCATTCGAGTCGCTGAAGCGAGCCCTACTATCCCCACCCGTCCTTGCGTTACCGCACAGACGGGGTACCTTCGTCATCGATGTCGATGCATGCGATACACAAGTGGGATGCACCCTGTTACAGGGAGAGACGTTGATCGGTTCCGATAACGTTATCCCGGACCTACGTCCGGTAGGGTACTTCAGCCGGACACTCAACCCGGCTGAACGAACCTATAGTGCCACCGAGCGTGAGTGCCTCGGGGTCATATGGGCAGTGCAACTGCTCCGTCCATACCTGGAGGGCTCCAGGTTCATCGTGAGGTCCGACCACGAACCCCTACGATGGCTCCTCAACCTTGGTGACAAGGATTCCGATAGCCATGGGAGGCTAGCCCGATGGAGGCTGAAGATGGCCGAGCACGACTACCGTACCGTGTATAAGGCTGGGTCAACCCACCACCTCGGAGACGCGTTGTCTCGACTCGACACCCCGAGCGGGGATCCCCGCCCGGTGGACGAGGACATCCCGGTGGTACCGGTCTGCATGGTGGGTAACGCTACCCAAGGTATGGTTGACCATACCATGGCACACCGAGCATGCCCACTGACCCTCGCGGACTTCCGCGAGGCACAAGCCCATGACGACGACTGTAGACGCCATCGCGCTAACCTCCTGGCCGGTACGGCCGGCATCTTCTCCGAGAATGAAGACGGACTCATATACCGGCGGGCACCCGCCGATGGACGACATCAAGTCGTGGTTCCCGTGTCCTTACGGCAAGCCGTCATGGAACGAGAAGACGAGAACCCTACAGCCGGACACCCGGGGGGTTCACGCATGTTCGCAGCAATGCGAAGGTTCTTCTACTGGCCAGCAATGGCCGTCGAATTGGTCGACCACGTAAGGGGATGCCACCCCTGTGCACGTAACCGCATGAGTCTACATAGGCAGGCGTCTGCCATGAAACTGTTCCCACCCGATGGGCCCAACGAGCAAGTCGCTATCGACATACTCGGGCCACTTCCGGTAACGGAAGAAGGGAACAGGTACATCCTGGTCATGTCTGACCGCTTCACTAAGCTGTCACGAGCGGCAGCCATCCCGAATGATACGGCATACACCATCATGAACGCAGTGGTTGACCACTGGATCAGTGCATACGGAGTCATGAAGCAACTCCTCTCCGACAACGGAGCAAACCTGACGTCTGCATTCCGCACTAAGGTCATGGGCATGTTCGGCATCGAACCACGTCGGGCATCCGACTACCACCCGCAAACCAACGGGCAAGTGGAGCAGTTTAACCGCACCATCTTCAAGATGCTACAGTGCTACGTGGCCGAGCACACGAACACTTGGGACAGGCTTCTGTCCGTACTCACCCCGGCATACAATGCCAGGCCACATCGGAGTACAAACATCGCCCCACTGGAATGGGTCATGCCACTAGGCGTCGGTAACCTGACGCTGCCACCAGGCAGATGCACCCGGTATGATATACCGAAGGGCCGACCGGCCAAACGGATCCACTTAGCTTGGTAGGCCAAGCTATCGTGGATGATGCCCAAGCTCAAGGGTGCCCTTGACCGTACACAACTTCGATACAAGAAGAACTTCGACGCCCGGTTACGGGTGCGCAACGCAACCCTGGTAACAGGTGACTGGGTCTACATCAGACACCAGAAGTTCCGAGGGAACAAGCTTATGCAACCGGTCAAGGGACCGTACCAGATCTTACACAGAGATGATCACTCTGTTATCCTGCACTCCGACACGGAGATACAACGCATCAACCTCAATGATGTGACACCTGCTCCGAAGCCGGAACAGCCTCAGCCGGTACCAGCTGGGTTGCTACATGAAGCTCTTACAACCCACCGGTCAGAGGACCCGGTGGGACCGGATGGGATTCCATACCAAGTAGAGAGCGTGGTCGGACACACCGACCCGGACCTACCAGGACCCTGGTACGTCAAGGTTATGTGGGTCGGATACGACTCACCCACCTGGGAACAGGCGGCGAATATTCCCCGCCAACTCCTCATGCCTTACATGAGGTGACGACGCCTACTGTAACAACCCAACCGACACCGACTTCGGCTGCTGGGGGGTGGGGCTTAGACCTACTAAGTAGGGTGTGACATGGTTATGGCAGACTTAGGTTTCTAAGTCAAATCGGACTTGGGTTTCTAAGTCCAGCCAAGCTTAGGTAACTAAGTAAAACCTGAACCTTAATAAGTTAACTTAAAGGTAAAGGCTAACTTCGATAATATGGAAGTAAATAGGGGGCTTACACGGGAGGATGACCTCCCCAAGCCAAGACACATAGTGAGGGAGGATGACCTCCCCAAGCATGAACCAACCGGAAGAAGTTGGACGGGAGGCAAGGCACCACTGAGCCAGAAGGGGTACTCCCCAGGGCAGCAAACAGAGGCAAGCAATGCCCCCAAAGGGGATGAGTTTATACTCACTAATACCCGGCCACCATAAGGGCCACCGGGTCCCTCTCCCGTACAAACAATAACACTCCTCAGTGGGTAGACCCACTGCCCGAGGGAGGCCACTCACGCGTAAGCGCGTATACCTCCGTGCTCCACCGGTCGGCAATCTTACGACGGTCAATCACCCGAGTTACCTCGGTGCATAGCTGGACGAGGGTGCTGCGGCCAGCCTCCACGTCCTCCAGAGCTTTCTGGAGGCGGTCCAGCACGCCACCGAAGCAACGCGCTGACCCAACTAGCGCAGCACCTGGGGGGATATCCCCCCAGCTAACAGAGAGACCCTCCCGCATTGCGCGGGCAACAAGGGCGTCAACGCCCTCATACCAGAGACGGGGACCCCCGTCTTGTATGACAGGGGCGGGAGCGGACACTGGCGCAGCCAGAGGAGCCAAAGGAGCCGACACGGCTACCACCGGAGCCGGTGGCACCTGATACGAGGCTCGGTAGGACCCTACCGAAGGGGCTCCACCGTAACCCCGGCGGGGCTCCGCCCGACGACGGGACACCTCACGCTCCCCACCCGCAGAGCCCCACTCTCGGGGACGACGGCCAACCGCCGCCGGTATCGGATTACCGAACCACGGGGCAAGGACCTGAAGAGGGTCATGGATAACCATGGGAATACCCAGGTCAGCAACAGCCTCGGTGGACGCCCACCCATGGCAGCTAGGCTCACCCGGCTGAGTACGCCGGATACGCAACGAGTGACGAGGCAAGGGGGAAGCCCCAGCCTGCGGGTCCCGGTACGGGGGAAGGGCCAACACCCCAGCCCAGTTCACGGCATCGTGAACAGCCAGCAGGGCCTCGAACTCCCGGGCCAACCCGGTCTTGGCAGCTATCAGGTCCACGCCCAACTGCGCGATGTGCCGACGGACACCCGTCGGAAGATGAAACAGGCGCCCCTGCCGGCGGACGGACAGCAGGAAGGAGGACGCCTGCCCGAGGGTAACCTCAAGGGTGAAGGTACCCTGCAACGGGTGGACCGGCCGGGAGGCCAACACACTCCCGAAGTATCGGAGACAGGAGCCGGTGTCAAACCGGAAAGCAGGGGCGGGTTCCCACCCCTCCTGCCATAGCGGCGGGCGCACGGGAGTGTATACCGGCGCACGACCGTTGCCGGTCTGCAGCGCACACGTTATATCCGTGCGAAACGCATCCGCCATGACACCATGGTTACGTCGCCAGCTCGACGCCGACTTCAACCCCGCCATAGGCGGGTAGGGAGCCGTCAACGACAGATACGGGGATACCCCCGGGTAGTAATCAAAGTCGGGATACCGACCGGTACTGCCCACCGTCTCCCCAAACGCAACCGGCTCCGCCGCCGCCGCAATCCCCCGAGCACTAGCCGGGTAGTCAATCTCCCGCGGCAACGCGGGAGCAATCAGGTCGCATACCCCGAAGGCGGGGTCGAGGTAGACCTCACCCCGTCCCACCCGAGTACGCCAGAGCTGCGCATGCCGGTCGTCCGGCTGACTCAGGATCCAATGGTGTTCCACTCGCACCGCGTTCGGCTGGTTGACCAGCCGCACCAACTCCCGCTCCCAACTCGGGTCCACCTTGACGCGCCGGGAGGACTCTCCACGGGGATGGGGCAGGTGGAAGTCCACCCGCATCCGCCCATCGGACTCCATTGACTCTTGCACAGTCAGGCCTCGAACCCGAGCCACCAAGTCGAACATCGACATGGCGGGTTGACCCGCCGCCGCGGCGACGCCGCCACCCAACGGGGCAACCCGGGCAGGACCAGGAAGAATCGGGGGCGCCGGGGGAAGCCCCACCGGCAGATGGACCGGTGCCGGAGGGGCACGGGGCCGAGGAGGAAGAAGAAGGGCGGGCGCCCGCCCGGAGTAACTACCGGAGTCCACTGCCATCGGTGTAGACCCACCTTGACCACCAGACGCCCGCGGCACCGCGGGCAGAGCAACGCCGCCACCCGAGCCCGACGGAGGCACCTCGGGGGCAGCAGGGGTAGACCCGTCAACCGCAGCCGCGGATAAACCACCCAGGCGGGCACCCGCGCCGTCTTGACCCGCCGTCCCGGTCGGGGTGCCACCATAACCGCCCGACACGCCGGCGACGCCGTCTTGAGGTTGAGCCGCGCCGGCACCGGCGACAGGAGCCATCCGGGCCGCCGGAGGAGTAGGGGTAGACGCAGCAGCTACCCGCGGTTGCCCGCCACCCGACGGAGCCGTCGTGCCGCTGCACACGGACGAGAAACCGCCCGGAGCACCGTCCGGAGCCACGCGAACGGTCACCCGGTCGCCCTCGTTTTCGGACGAGCTCGCCAAGAAACACTCGGCGGCGGTGGCAGAGACGGGAACGTCGTCCACCATCACCTCCTCCTCCTCCTCAAGCAAGAGGTCGTCCTCGCCCCCGGGTACCTGGGGGTCCGACATGATGACCGGGGTAGCAGGGGCGCCCCGTGCAGAAAAGCCGAGGCCGGCTCGACCCGGTACAAGGAACGCTCGCGCGGACGAGCCAGGGAAGCGCGGGCACCCGCGCTTATAACCACACAGTTCAGCACGAGCGATACGGCAGCGCGGGACGACCCGCGCCAGCCGGGCTACGAGGGCGCTCCACCCAGGCACCTGGACCGGAGCCACGCCCCCTCCACACGGGGTAACCAGGGGGGTCACCCCCAACCGCCCCCACGCAACGCGGGCAACCCC
This sequence comes from Pyropia yezoensis, assembly GCA_009829735.1. NCBI lineage: Eukaryota > Rhodophyta > Bangiophyceae > Bangiales > Bangiaceae > Pyropia > Pyropia yezoensis. Next base: position 17,678,399 of record CM020619.1, on the reverse strand, counting down.
GCCACCCACTCAATCGTCTCACGAGAGGGGCTCCCCTACCACCAGACACCTGGTGGCGGATCCGCTTGCACCACCCCTCGGAAAGGGGGGTCGTGAACAGAACCCGCATCGGGAATTTAACGGTCCGGAAAACGGATCGTGTGTGTACCACACAAAGGGGGGCACCCCCCTCAGACAACCTCGAAAAGGGGTGTCTGTCGCGACGGGGCGCAAAGCCCCACCCGACTGGTAAACGGTCACGCGACCCACTTACATTCGGTAACCCGAATGCAACTCGACCCGAGGACGGGCCGAATCTAAGGGGGAGATATGTAGCAATATGGTTGGCCGTATTGTGACCCTAATATCAGGGGGGCTACTTCTAACCCTTAACTTTCAATTTGATAGTTCGTACTGGTCACGGTATCTGTAAGTTACGTATGACCAGAGGGACTTGCATCTTGGGGTGGAGGGTAGTTAGTAGTGTCTCCGAGGGTTTATAACGTGGGGGCCGGCGGCGAATCCACCGCCGGCCATGGTAGAACAACAAACCCCTCCCATTTGGGCTCCCATCTTGGTCCCGTGGCTTGTGCTCCAAGGACAGCAACCTTGGCCTCCCGGTGACGTTGGTGCCGATCCCCCTTGGGGAGTGTTCCCTGAGAGTGGACGTGCGACGGATGCCTATTGTGCTACAGCTGGCCATGGCGCCGGCCGCTCTGGCTGGCTGGCGTGGAGAAGGGGGAACTGGTGCGAGGTGGGGGGAGAGGTGGGCCAACCCGTGTGGCGCTTGTCGCCCCCCGCCGTCGGGGCCGTGCTGCTGGCGGCGGCGGCAGCGGCGCTGGGCGCCGCGGCTGCTTGGGGTGGAAGAGGGGGGACTGGTGGGAGTCGGGGGGGGAAGCCGGCCAACCCCGTACCGCTCGCCGCCCGCCTCTATCTGCGGCGGCAGCAACGGCGGTGAAGGCCGGGGAGGAAGATGCCCAGATGCTCTGATTCATCCAGGACAAACAAGAGGTATAGGAAAAAAAAAAAAACACCCTGCCCAATGGGTGTAAAAAAAAAACCTTTGATTCCCACTGTCTCTTACAAGCACAAGGAACATGCACAAACACTTCCCAGGTGCAACACTACATGCCGGCATCACTATCAGATTCACTGCTGGATTGGTCAGAAAGGCGGGGAGTCCGCGCCCGCCCGCGGGGCGAGGACAGCCCAGAGGCGAGGTCGGACTCAGCGAGGGGTAGCGTGGTGCCCAGTGACTTGTTCTGCAACTTCGCCGCGACCGCGACCTTTGTCAGTTGGGCTTTGGCCGCGCGCGAGAGCGCGAGAACAGGGGGCACAACAGTTCGGGGGCTGGAGCGTGGAGCGCCCTCCGCTGCTGAGGGTACTTGCGCAGGTGTGGCTGCCTCCGGTCGAGTAAGCGGCCCCACGGGCCGGTCCAGGGCCGCTTCAACAGTTTCCAATGGCCCAGCTGCAGAGGCGGGCAGCGGCACCATATGCACAGGGGCGGCGGGGGGGGACGGCGGCGGTCGCGCACTGTCGTCGTCGTCCTCCTCCTCGTCGGCAATCTCATATACAGCAGGCACGGTCGTGGCGTACATTGCCGCGGCCGCGCTCACCGTCGGGGGGGTCCAGGACTTGGCCGGCTCGGGGCCGAGAGGGATGCCGGCCGCCTTCAGCATCTGGCGCGCCTTGGTGCGCGTAAACAGCTTCGCCTCCTCCGTATCGCGCATGTTGGGCTGGTTGAACAGGATAATGGCCGACCGCTCGGCCGCGGCATTTGCCACGGCCTGGAGGGCTTCAGTGCTGGCCCGCACTTCCCGCGCCGCCGCAGTGTCTTCCTTGTGGCCACGCTTAGCCGCTTTGGTGCCAGGTGTGCGAGGGTCAAATTTGCGTGCAGGGCCCCCGACGTTGCCACTGGTGCGGGGGCCATCCGTCGGGTCGTCCGTCTCAGGGTCCTCATGCTCGCTCGTCCCGCTGCCCTCCGTGCCGCTCCGGGTGCCGATTCCCGCGGCGGCCGATCCAGCGGCGCCGCTCCACTTGTCCGAGTTGAGCAGCACCGTCCAGCACGGGACATATTTCTGCAGCGGGTAGTACTTGCGCTTCCCAGTCTCCGCCTCCGCCCCGTCCATACGCGCCTGATGCTTTCGGATAGCCTTGTAGATGTCCATGCCCTTGCTGTGGGCCAAAGAGCCCTGGATGGCCGCCTCCTCGGACGGGTTGCCTGTCAGCTTCAGGCGCAGCACAGCTAAAAACGACGATGCGAAAGCGCTGGTCCCCTTCTTGACTTTGTCCCAGGCCTTGGTGGTCGATCCCACCGTGCGGTCGTTCGTCATTGGCAGCGCCCCGCGGGCGCGCATCAGGTCCAGGTACTCGTCGCGCACCCCAGTGTAGAAGTCTGCCCCTCTCTGGTCCGTCCCCACAATGTTGTCCCGCGTCTTCACCAGCCACGCCAGCGACAATCATGTCAGCTCCACCTCCGGCCACCCCAGGCCAGAGCCCATGGCGTTAGTTACGCGGAGGGCCTTGCCCGTGGTAGCCGCCACGACCACCGTGGCGCGGCAAAGTCAGTTGAGGAGTCGGCGGGCGGGGGCCGAGGTCGGCGACAGGCGGGGGCGGCGGCGGCGGTGGCGGCCGCTGGTCGTAGAGCGCAGGAGGGCGCTCGTTGTAGGGCGGGGGCAGACGTTCGTTGTAGGGCGCGGGCTGGCGCTCGTTGTAGAGCTGGGGCATGCGCTCGTCGTAGGGCGGGGGCGGGGCGTCAGGTGAGACCCAGCAGTCGCCGCGGTCCTCCTCCCAGCCGGGAAAGGGGGGGCGCCGGCGTTGGTCGTCCCGATACCGCGGTGCGCGTGTGCGGCTGCGGGGGCGCGGCAGATCTTCCTGCTCAACGCGGGGGGGGTGGCGGCGTCCAAAGTTGTCGTTGTCGCGGCCGCCGTAGTGGCCGTGATGGTCCCCACGCGGAGGGGTAGGTCCGCCACCATAAGTAGTCGGCGGCGGGGTGTAGGTCCAGTCAGGAGGTGGGGGCGCCGCCCAAGGGCACGGGCAAGCCCAGTGGCAGGCGCCGCGGGGCGCGCTGCTTGCCGCACGCGGCATCCAATCATTCGGCGGGGGCGCGGCCGGCATCCATCCGCCGTCGCGGGGAGGCGGCATCCAGGCGCCCCCCGCGGAGTGGCCACCAGAACCGCGGCCGTGCATGTCGTTACGGGCGGGGAAGGGAACGCTTGGCGTGGGCGGGGGCGGGGTCGGCCGTGCCGGCCCCAAGGCGGGAGAGGGAAAGGCAGGAGACGGAATGGTGGGTACGGTTGGGCGGGGGCAAGCAGAGTGGCGAGCGTCGTGCGGGGCGGGGCGCGGCTATCGGTGACGGGTGGGCCGGGTGGCGTCGACCCGGAGAGTGTCGCGACGTCCCCGCCCCCTCCCAAGAAAAACCGTCGACGGCGGGTGGGGGCGCGCCCTCCGCAAGCGCAACGCCTGCGCCCCCCCCCCCACCATTGCAGAGGAGGCGGGGGGGGTGCGTGTCCGGTCGTTGGGGCTGTTGGGAGGTCAGCCCGGATTCACGTCGTGGGGGGGGGGGTGGGGCGGGGGAGGGCAAAGACGGGGCGGGGGCGGTTTCGCGGTGTGCTGCCCCCGATCGACGCTGTGTGCGGGGATTGAAGGGGGGGGGGCGGTCAGGGGGCGGTTTGCACTGCGTCTTCGCTGTCCATGCCGTATGGGGGGGTTATGACGAGGGGGGGGCGTCGAGGGGCGGGCGGCTTGCTCTGCACCCCCTACAGAAGCACGCTGTGGGACGGGGGTCGACGGGGGGGGGGGATGGGGCGGTCGGAGGGCAGTGTACACTGCGCCCCGGCAGTCCATTGCGAGTGGGGGGGTTGCTGCGCGGGGGGGGGGGGGGGCGCCGCGGGGCGCCCTGCGTACACTGCACCCCCGCCAAACTACGCTCAGGGAGGGGCTAGAATGGGGGGAGGGGGCTGACGGGGGACTGTGGGCCGTGCCGGGGCTGCAGGCGCGGGGAGGGCCGAGAAATGGCTCTCCTGCCCCGGGTTGCTGGGCATTTCGTGCGGTGGAGGGTGGTCGCTGCCGCGGGAGAGTGGCGTCGGTTGTGACACAGAGATTGGGGAAGAGGGGCCTGTGGCACGCACACCCCCCTCCCCGCCTGCTGCATGCCCCGACGCAGCCGCCCCGCCCCGCCGGAAAATATCCAGAAGGCTCGCGCGACCGCCGCGGGAGCACCACGATGAGCGCACACTCGACTGTCCAATGACATGTATCGTGGGGAGACTGTGGCAGGGGGGATTTGGGCAATGGGGACTGTTTGTAGGTGGCGACCTGGTGGCACAACGCCCACACACACACCTCCCTTGCAGGCGGATGATAAACACCACCTCGCGTCGGCGCCATGACGGCCTCACACTCTTCCGTTACGTAATGCCCGCCACCGGCGGCGTCACACCATGGCCTGCCGCGAGGGAGCCCCCCCCCTCTGTGTCTCGTCCTGGTGGGAAACGCTTGCCATATGGGCTCGAAAGCCATCAGAACGGTCCTCCTGCCAATCAGAACCGAGGCTTGCGGGCGCGGGGGGGGGGCGGACGTGCTGAGCGTTCAGAGCCCGAGGAAAGGACGATGTGGTGTCTGCAAGAGAGGCTGACGCGAGAGAGAGAGAAAAGAGAGACGCGGGTGTTGCTGACCGCAAACGGACGGCTGCGGGGTCCATGCTTGTGCCACCCGAAAAAACAGCGGCTGATCCTTGTACATCGTTGGCGACCCGTGGAGTCACGCGGGAAGGGTACACAGGTGACATGGTTGCCGTAGGAGACACCGCGACACACCGACACTAGCACCCCCCCACCAAAACCCCCTGTATGCGGGGAGACTACAGCCAATGCGGCGGGTCAAAGCGAGTGTTCCACCCGTTTCTCCCCCCCCACGTCGCGCGGACGAGCACATAGGGGGAGATCCGAGCCAGATTGCGCCGCGTGCGCCGATCGTCGAGAAAATTGTACGGTTTGGGGGCCATTTGGGGACCAGGATTGCGATCGACAGCGTAGTTGCGCTCTACGTGTCACGTTTGATCGCCCAAGAAACGCTTCGGAAGGATACGATCGCAGGCGATCCGGGAGGCTCGGACAGTATCTCCCCCGCCAAGATACCGCGCTTCCGTGGTCCCTGTAAAATATTCGAATAGGAATGGGCTTTGGTCCGGCACGGTGTAGCAATGGCTCCGAAATTTTACGCCCGATTTTGCCGCCCTCTGACACGTTCTACACAAGTCCTGCCCCCCCCGGTTGGGGAAGCACGGTTTTGTTTGGTCGTCCAGTCACAAGCCGCCACGTGCGCCCACTTCAGCCTGAAATGAAATTCGCTTGGTCTTGGTCTCACTGTTGAAGGGTCTGCTCTTAACTAAAGGTATGTGTGTGGGCCTCCCATTCCTGGTCCTGGCCTCCAGACTGGCGTGCCCTGATGTTCCGCCATCGTCCAATTGGCGTTCGTCCAATTTGTGCACTGGAGATCGAGGACCCTACGTTTGCGAGCCGAGACATTCTGTGCACGGATATATCTGCGGGGCATTGATCAACAGCGCAGCCACACAGCACAGGACACGTCTGAAGGGTCGAGTGGGACGCGTCGGAAGGCCCTTCCGGCGGAAGGGTCGAGTGGGCCCGCCTCCCCCATCCACCTCCACGGTGCTGTGCTTCCAGAGGGGGGGGCACACCTATGGGGCGCAATGGCCTCCGCGGTCGTGTGGGGTCCCGCGGGGCCCAACCCCGCACGGTCGCAGTGGCGGTCCCACTCGAACCGCCACACGACGATCCAGGACGTCCGTGCCAGGTGGGGCGGGCATTCGCGGCCTCCGCGGCGCGTTTGGACCCTTTCGTCGCCTCGACGCTACCTACGGGCCCAGGGTGAGAACAGTTCCCGCTCCCCATCTCGGACAACTCTCCATCGTTCCCATCCTCTTGTTTCCCCATCCTCCTCCTCCCCCCCCCCCCCCCCTTCCCGTCTCAATGGCGTCCCACCGGCCCAAAGGCGTGGCGCCTGGCACTGCCTTTGCCGCACTGCCGCCCACTGCGTGGGCAGCTGCCCCCAGCGGCGCGGCGCACGCACGGGTGGCCGCCCGCCCGCCGCCCTCGCTGCGCGCGTGGTCGAGTGGGCGCGGCGGCCGGAGCGCGTGCCGCCCCCTGCCCGCCGCTGGCCAGTGGGTGGCGTCGTCGCCCTCGTCAGCGTCGTCGGACGCGCTGGGCGACGCGGACGGCACCGGCCGGGTGGTGGCGGACAGTGATGTGACGGCGGCTGACGATGGGGCGGCCGCGGACGGGGCAAGCAATGGCGTGGCGGCGAGCAACGGCGCTTCCATGTCTGGGGTGGCGGCGGCCAAGGTGACCAACGGCGTGACCACCAACGCGACGCCAACCAACGGCGCGGTTGCGAACGGGGAGAGCAAGGCGGCGGCTGCCGAAGCGGGGATTTCCCCATCGGTGGGCGCCCTCAACTACATCCTCATTTCCACCGCCCTCGGCGGCAGCCACAATGCCGAGTCGGACCGCAGCAGCGCGGATACGGACCAGCCGCGAAGCGATATGGAAAAGGCCCTGCTGGAGCTGGTTGCCCCACTGCCGTCTCCCCCTCGGCTGCGGGTGATGCTGGTGGGCAAGCCCGTGTCGGGCAAGGGCACCCAGGCCTTGCTCATTAGCCGCAAGTATGGCCTGCCCCATATTTCTCTGGGCGATATGCTCCGTGCTGAGATGTCGGCGGGTACCGAGCTGGGCAAGGAGGTCGACGAAAAGGTACGTGGCGGAGAGCTCCTCCCCGACGACCTGGTGCTGTCTATCCTCAAGCGCCGCCTCGCTCAGGATGACTGCGTCCGCCATGGGTACATTCTAGATGGATTCCCTCGCTCGGCGTCGCAGTCAGAGGCCATGGCTCGGCAGGACGTGGAGGTTGACATTATCTTGTTGCTGGACCGGTCAGACGAGGACGCGCTGTTTTGGTCTCGTGGGCGGGCCACGGACCCCAAGACAGGCATCATCTATCACAATGTGCTCAACCCACCGCCGACTGAGGAAGTGGGGGCCCGCCTCATCCGCCGGTCGGACGATGACATGAGCGTGGCGGCCAAGCGGATGAAGGCGTTCTCCGCCTCTTTTGACGAAGTGTATGGCCGCTGGTCGGACGTCCTTGTGCGGGTGGACACGTCGAACAGCCGTACCATCATGAGCGTCTTTGAGGATGTGAGTAGAGCACTAGACGCGCTGTGCCCTGACAACGAGGCGACCAACTGGCATGCGTTTGGGTCGGGTCGGGAGCCCGCCTCGTCGCCGGCCTCCCAGGCGGTGATTGAAGCCAAGGAGGCGCACTTGGAGGAGTTTATCCAGAAGCGCATTCAGAGGGCGTCTCAGCTGGTTCTCCCGGTAGGTAGCATGCTCAATGCTGTCAAGCAGTGCTGCGGCTACCGCTTGTTGGAAGCGCAGGCACAGGACCCGGGAAAGTACCTGCCCTTCATTGTCGAAGGCCAGCGGCTAGGTCACGTTGGCCGCGCGTTTGCGACGGAACTGATGGAGGCGAATGTGGACCTGAAAGTCTTTTCGGTCGAACTCGAGTCGTGCGGGCTAGACGGCTGGACACAGATGCCCGGCTCGGTGCGTGCCTCCCCCGAACTCCTCTCGCTTTCCGTGCCAGAACGCACCGAGCGTGTCGGTAAGCTGATGAAGCGCCTGCACAAGCGGGGGCTTGTCCAGGGCTGGCGCGACGAGCTGCACCCCATCTCCCGATTCTTTATGACCGAGACTGTGTTTGAGATGGAGCGCGCGTGCTTGCCCTACTTTGGCCTCCGCGGCTACGGCATTCACGTCAATGGTTATGTGCGCAAGGACGGCCAGCTATTTGTGTGGGTAGCGACCCGCTCTCATGCCAAGGCTACCTACGCGGGGCTGTTTGACCAGATGGTCGCGGGCGGGTTGCCGTCTGGTGTGTCGCTGATTGAGAACGTGGCCAAGGAGGCGGTTGAGGAGGCTGGGGTGGAGCTGGGCGACCTGGACAGTCTCACGTCGGTTGGTTCCCTGTCGTACCGGTATGTTGAGTGCACATGGCTGCGGGGGATGGAAGGAAGGAGGAGAGAGTGCAGTCATGGTGGTATTGTACGGGGGCGCAGAGGAGGACGGAACGGGTGTACCGATTGTGCGGTGCGTGCCATGTTGAGTCTCGGGGGGGTGTCTATTGTCCTGTACGCAGTCGACTGGCAGAGGCATGTACTCACGGACAACCATCTCTTGTCCTGTGCCGTTTTCTGTGCGACCTTGTGGACCTTGTGGTGGTATCTGCTTCTCCCTCGCTTGGTTCTTCTGTGTCTTCTCGCCCATGCACAGCTACGAGACAAGAAAAGGACTGAGCGCCAAGTCACTTTTCATCTATGACGTGGAGCTGTCACCGTCGTTTGTACCTCAAAACCTGGACGGGGAGGTGGAGGAGTTCAACCTGGTACCCGTGTCGGCCGTTCTGGAGTCCATTGCTTGCAACCTGAAGGCGTGGAAGCCCAATTCGGCTGTGGTGATGATTGAGTTCGCGGTGCGCCACGGGGTCATCAACCCCACGTCGGAGCCCGACTACTTGCGGTTGTCCAAGTATCTCCGTTGAGGGGGTGCGTTGCGTTGCGGACGCCGGTCTATCAGGCGCCGCGGCACGGCGTTACGGGGGTTTTCTACCACTCTTTCGCGCCATTGCGTTTCTTCTTATGTCTGTCTTGCCATCTCGGCACCCGGGCTTACCTTCCTACTTGTCTTCTTGTATATGGTCTGTTTGTTTGTTCACTTTTGTTATCTATCAGTCGACGTCTTCGTTTGTGTGCCCTGGCCGAAGCAGCCTCTTCCTTTCTGCTACTAGTGTGGTATCAACGAACAAAAACGAACAAAACTTCAACCCATTGCGGCGTCGGCGTATTCTTTCAAGGAAACGGTCCGAGAACCCCGTCCGTGCCTCCAAGAGACAAAGTGCCGGCCGAGTAGTCGGTGAAAGCGGTGTGGGGGCAGTGCATGGGACAGGCACGCTCTCGCCATCGCACCAAGCACGCGCGCTTCTCCCACACCACACTCAACCCCTGTGGAACCGAATCCCGCACACCAGAGTAGCTGGTCAACGCCGTGACATTAAGTAACATGCAAAGGGTTGCCCAACACCCCGCGACCGAAGCCCAAGGCGCAACCTGTTGCGGCGGACGGGTGCTGCAACCAAGACCACAAACCCCGCCGCAAACACTGCCGCTGTCCCCTACACCACCGTCACGTTCCTTCAAAGGAAGACGGGCTTGGGCACCACCACGGCCGGCGTCTTCGTCTCAATCACCTCATCCACAATCCCGTACTTGACTGCCTCGACTGGCGTCATGAAGAAGTCCCGGTCCGTATCCGTCTCGATCTTGTCTATTGGCTGCCCCGTGTAGTGCGCCATGTAGCCGTTGAGGAGTTGGCGCACCCAGAGGATCTCCCGTGCCTGGATCTCAATGTCCGCGGCCTGACCCTGCGCGCCACCCAGCGGCTGGTGAATCATAATGCGCGAGTTGGGCAGGCTCTTGCGCTTGCCCTTGGTGCCCGCACCGAGCAGGAAGGCTCCCATGGACGCAGCCATCCCAAAGCAGATGGTCTGGATGTCGCACGGGATGAAGTTCATAGTGTCGTAGATGGCTAGCCCCGCGCTGACGCTGCCGCCGGGGGAGTTGATGTACAGCGTGATGTCCTTCTCGGGCTCCTCCGCGGCGAGGAAGAGCATCTGGGCGACCAGTGCGTTGGCCACATCATCGTCGACGGCGCGGCCCAGCACGAGAATGCGGTCCTTGGCCAGGCGGGAATAGATATCCATCTGCGTGTCACCCACACTGACGGTGGGCACGGGGGCAGACGGCTTCTTGGGGCCATCGGGGGGCGCCATCATCGTGGCCGCCCGCCGGCTGACTGCCGACCGACCGGCAGAGGGGGCAGCGGCCGTGGAGGCCACCGCCGACGGCCGAGCGAGGCCGCCCGTGGGGGCCAGCGCCGCGCCACACCAGGCGCTGGCGCTGCCGACAAAGGCCACCATGATGAAGGAGCGAGGTGGATGAACGAGACAATACAGGTGAGGCAAAGGATGGCAGCCGGGCGGGGGAGTGGCACGACGTGGGGGAGGGAATGCGCCGCGGGGTGATGATGTGGATCCCCTGCGCCAGGACACACGGCGGCGCGGGTCGATGGGCCGCTGGGATGTGGTCCTATCCTGGCTGTTGAGCGGCGCGCTCTGCTCTCCCGCGCGGCCCTCCAGCCGACCGCGACCCAAACGTTGCTTCGTCACGATCGGATGGAAGCTGAGCAGATCTGCTGTTTTGATAAAGTAGGCTCCCATGGATATCTGAAATGACTTGCTAAGTCCACAGGCTCATGAAGTAAATACCACCAACTCGATCCGCTTCCAGGCTTTTCCACGTCTTCTGCCACGCTCTCTCGCTGGACTCCAGCGTTCTGCAGGCGGGGGGGGCGCGCGGTGTTTGGTGGTTGGTTGCAATCTCCGCCGTCGACGGCCCGTTGCGTTCCGCCGACCCGGTGGTCACGCGCGCACGCAGCCCGCGCGTGCCCCATCTTCCGCCCTCCTCTCGCCCCCGTCGCCCGTACATGCCCAGCTACCATCCAACCTTCTCCACTTGCCCCCCCCCTCTTGTTCCGCTTGCTCTCCTCCCACCGTCCCTCCCAATTCCACTTCTCTTGCTTGTTTTTGCCGCCACGATGGTGCTCCCGGCCGGGCATAGGTCGCCCGCCGTTGGTGCGTTCCTGGCGGCGCCCCCGGCGGGGGCAGCGCTGTCGACGGCGGCGGCGCGCCGGTGGCGCCCCCCCGCGGCCACGGGTGGTCCCTGCGCCTGCCCGTCGCGGCGGCCCGCCGGGGGTGCCAGCCACTGGGGGCACCCGCGGGTGGCCGCGATGCGGATGGCGCGCGGCGGCCACAACGCAGACGCTGCCGCCGCCGCCGCCGCTGCCGCTGCCGCCACCGCCGCCGCGTCTACCACCTCGGCAACGCCACTTCCCATCACATCCCCTGCGGCTAGCACTGCCGCCACCTCGCCGTCGCCCGTCCGTGCCATGGTTGCCGCCGCGTTTGCCGCGGCCGCGTTGGTGTTTGGCTCCCCCCGCCCCGCCACGGCCGGCGCGGCGGCGGCTGCCATCCCCCGGACTAGCCGTGACAGCAATGCCGGCGGTGACGTTGGCACCGCCACCGCCACCCTCCTAGCTGTCACGGGCGCGGCGGTGGTGCTGCGGGTCATCTCGGCGCGGCGGGAGGACCCAGAAGCCGAGGCCGCCCGCGTTGCGGCCGAGTGCGAGCGCCTCGCGCGGGAGGAGGCGTCGCGGGCCATCCGCACGCAGCGACTGGAGATGGAGATCCTGGATGACGAGGACGAGGACGGGTCTGAGGGGGCAGACGGCTTGGCGAGTGGCCTCGGCGGGGAGGACCTGCTGTCGGCGTTGCGCAAGCGGGTGGCGGGGATGGATGACGCGGGGGCCGGCAAGGATGGGGAGGATGGCGGGGTGGACGGCGAGACGGAAGAGGAGGCGGCGGCACGGCGGGGGGAGGAGGCGGACCGGCTGCGGCTGCAGCAGCAGCTGCAGAGTGACGTGGACCGCGAGATGCGGCGCGGGCGGGAGCAGGCGCAGGGGCGCCCGCTCGCAGGTGCGGGCGTTGGCGGCGGCCTCGGCATGGGCCTTGAGGACGACGGCACCGATGCGGGCGACAAGGCCGACGACGGGGACGAGGGGGGGGACGCGGATGACGGGGGGGAGGGCGGGACGGCCGCCGACCAGGCGCGGCGCGACATGCTTCGCCGTATGTTTGACGGGCCCTCTTCGGGGGGCGATGAAGGCCGATCCTGAGATGGAGGGGTCTTTGGAAGGGCAGGGAGGGGGGGGGGGGGGGGGGGGGTTCGGGGAGGGGGGGAATGGGACGCGCAGAGGGTTATTGTGCACAACTCACGTGGGGGGGAAGACCGCTTAACCGTAGGGCCACCGGGGGGGAACCCGTTGTGAGACGCAATTGGGGGGGGCTGCGGCCCCCTTACATCGAATGGAGCAAGTGTGTGTTGTGCACTTTCTACGAAGGGGGAGCCTCTGCCCGCCCACCGCCCCTCACCTAGCCACCGCGCGTCGGCATTTTTCCGCCCCCTGATCCTTCCGCCCCGCCTTCCCCTCCCAACGCGCTTGCCCCCCGTCGCACGCTCACACGCTCACACGGGGTACGCCTTGAGGCGGAACAGCAACGCCCTGCCAACCTCGTTGCCTACTGCCAGGTACCCCCCCGACGGCGACCATGCAATCGAGTGCACCCGCCCAAGCCCCGTCTTGACCGTCGGCCAGTTGGCAAAGACGCTCCGACTGGCCACGTGCGCCAGCCGCAGCGCGTTCTTCACCTTGTACGACGACGACGCGAGGATGGCACCGTCGGGGGAAAAGGCGGCCGCCCCCACGGGGGTGGTCAGATTGGGAAAGGCCTTGGCCAGCGCCGGCGGCGGCCCGCCGAGCGTGCCAACCCCGACCCCCGTCCACCGCCCCGCCTCCTCCCCATACAAGTTGACCACCCCCGACGACGAGCCCGTCGCGTAGGCCCCCGCGGTGGTGGCCACCACCGTCGGGTGGACGGTCGCCACGTCGGGGTGCTCACCGAGGCACCGGTGGGAGCGCACGTCCCACACGTACACCCGCGCGTCGGCGGCGGTGGCGACCAGCCGCTGCCCGTCGGCCGACCACGCGCCGGCGAGGACGGGGGAGCGCGCACGAAAGTGGCCCGCCACCCCCCCCGCGCGGCCGTCGAGGAGCAGGATGCTCCCGCCGTCGGCCACCACCCCCACCGTCACGGTGGGCGCCGCCACCCCCGCGGGGGGGACCAGCAGGTGCTCCAGGGAGGGCAGCTGCGACGCCGCGTAGCTCCGGGTGCCCGGCATGGACGACACCCGCCCGCGGGCGGGCTTGAGGCGCGACACCGTCCCCGTGGCGACGTCAACAGTAATGAGGAAGGGCGACCGCGCTGCCGCAACAATCGTATCTCCCGGCGTGCCGCCGGCACCGGCGCCGCCGCTCGCGGCACCCAGGAACGCTGCAGACCGGATGGGAAAGTCGGGGATGTAGACGGAAAGGACCTTGCGGTCGGGCCGGCGCGTCACGCCCGCCCCCGGCGTGGGGGCCACCGCCCGCACCTTGCGCTTGCCCCCCACCCCCGTGACCGTCCCCCGGACGGCGGTGCTCCGCGCCGCGTCTGCGGCGGTGGACCGCAGCAGCCCCGCCGCGGCCGCATCCCCCGGCAGCGCGTACAGTCGCACCGCCCGGTCGGGCCCGGCCGTCATTAGCAGCCGCCCGTTGGGGTGGAAGGCCAGCGCCTTGACCGCCGCCCCCGACGGGGACCCAACATTGGCATCCTCTAGCCGCGCAATGTCCACCGTGCCCGCGGGGAGCGACGCGCCCCGCCCGGCCGTGCCGAGGTCCCCCCCGTCCTCGGTGGAGCGTTGGAGCTGCGCAAGCGCCGCCGCCGCCAGGTCGGAAGGGTCCGCGCCGTGCGCACTCCCGCCGCCGCCGCCGCCGCCGCCGCCGTTGCCGTCACCCTGGCCGTCGCTGCTGCTGCTGCTGCCGCTGTCGCTGCCGCCATCGCCGGCTGCCGCCCCCGACGACGCTCGTGCCCGCCGTCGGTGGGCGCGGCGGCGGCGGCGGTCAGCGGCGGCCACCTCGGCGGGTGTCCGTGCCCAGGCGGCCGTCGACGGCGCCCGCACGGCGGCCATGGTGCGAAGGCGGGCAGTGTAGGCGGCGGGGGAGAGGGCCACCTCGTCCGCGTTGAGGCGGAGCTTGCGCCGCTTGGCCACCGCCGCCACGTTGATAGCGCCAACGCCGCCTGCGCCACCCCCAGGCGCGCCATCGTCCTCGTCCACCCACGCCTGTCCCCCACCTCCGTCGAGGGCGGGGGGGAACCCCGCAGGGACACCACCCCCCCCCCCGGCACCGTCACGGCGACGGCCGCCACCACCGCCACCGCGGCGCCCTGCCGCCGGGGTGTCGTCATCGGAAGATGCAAACGGGTCTGTGTAGGCGGCAGAGCCGCGCGGGCGGGCCACGTAGGGCGCTGCAGGGAGGACAGGCACATCCACCGCTCCGCGGGTGACGGGAAGCTCGGCGGTGGGGGCGCCAAAGAGGGTCTCTTCCAAGTCATCCATGCGGGCGCCCCGCCTGCGGCGGTCGACGAACATCGTGGCGAAGTGGGGGGGGAGGAGGGGGGGAATCAACGAGGACTGGGCAGCGTTGGGGGAGGGTGACAGCCAGAAGGGAGAGCAGAGAGGGGTGCAGGGGTGCACACGAGAGGGGGACGGCAACTAAAGGTGCCGCGTACGTGGGTCACCAGGCCATGGAAGGGAGGATGGGGGGGGGGGACGAAGAGCAGACCGTGGTGCAGAGATGGCAATAGCCGGGCAACAAAAGGCCAACGGCGGGGGGGGAGCCGGCGGCCCAACAACAAGAGGCCAACGAAGGGGGCAGAGTCGGCGCTGCCCAACGGTGGGGCGGGGAGTGGTCTGGTCGAGACTATAGCTGGCACGGACGTACGGCGGCAAGAGCGGCCGGGGCTTCGCGCCGGGCTGCGGAGCGACCCGCATCGGCAGCCGAGCCCCGGTCCGCCGCCTCGACGACGCGGCGACGAGGCATGTAATTACTGCGTAGACTCCCTGAGACGACGAATGTGAGATGAGCGTTCGGATGCGGTCAACTACGATCAACCCCAAGAGGTGCGTGTGACCTGGATTTGTTGCCACCAAAGCCATTGGATCATTGGATAGATGTGGCCTGGTGATGCAATTGCCCGCACCTTGTGCATTGGGGTTCGCCTCGGCTGAGTCTGTTCGTTGTGGCTTTGGTGACTTTGTGAGTGGACTGCGTGGGAGCGACGCAGCGCGGCGCACAGCGTCTCCTCTTTCCCATTTTTCGCGCCCCTCGACCATCGCTGCGGCTGCCTCCGACGACCAGCTGTGCGCCCCAATGCTGTCCGACGACGGCCTTCGCGCGCGTTGAGGCCGAGCAGTTCATCGTTGTTCATCATGTCACCTGCTTTCATCGATGGGTCTGCGGCAGTTGGAGCTGCTTCTGCCTGTCGGCCCTCGACGCCTGTGGTGTAGGGCTTTGGAGGAGTGTCTCGGAAGGCCTTTTTGTGTCCAAGCAACGCGTCGCCGCGGTGTTTTCGGTTGCCATTGCGCAAGCATCCTTCGGTAGCTGCGGTGAGTGTGGTCTCTTGCTCCCTGGTAGGAGGTCAGCCATGCTCAAGCGGGCGCTCGTGGTACGGCTGGGCAAGCACATCGCCCAAGTACTACTCTACGATTTGCCATGTGTCGCGGCGAATGCGGACCACGGAGAAGTGGCAGGAAGCCAACTACCCCCCCGTCGGCAAGGTTGAGTGCGCCGTGTGTCGTGCGACTGCGGGGCGAATGCAGACACTGGTACCCATCGCAGTACCTCAGCCTCTGTCGAAGTCGGCTCCCACCTCGGTAAGCTTTTCGTCGCTCTTGTTTCTGTCTGCTCTTTGCCACGCATGTTCCTTTTGTATTCAACCCTCAAGAGTCCCGCCGTCCCAGCACTAACTGAGTCAACGACATGGCCGTCTATCGTGTTGTCTTTCTGCTTGTGCTTGTGCGGCCTGTGGATACAGATCATGAGCATGCTGCGGAAAGTCGGGCTCGCTACACTTGGTCAGCAGTACGGGCACGATGAGCCTTGTCGGCTGCGTGCGAGTGACAAACAGCTGCAGCGCCTTCGGCAGGTGGCGTCCTGTCAAGCGGCCCCGTCTCTCCCCAAAAGCTCGTCGTCATTGGTGGGCCGCCTGGTGCTGGGAAGACGCGGCTTGGCCATGAGGCGCTGCGGATGGCGGTGGACCGGGAGGGGGCCCTTGTAGCAATTGGGGTGACCGTATTGCGACCCTAATCTAATGGGGGCTACTTCTCATCCTTAACTGTCAAGTTGGGAGTTCGCTGTGGTTACAGTATCTACAAGTTACGTATAACCAGAGGGACTTGCATCTTGGGGTGGAGGGTAGTTAGTGCTATCTCCGTGGGTTTATAACGAGGGCGCCGGCGGCGAATCCACCGCCGGCCATGGTAGAACAACCAACCCCTCCCATTTGGGCTCCCATCTTGGTCCCGTGGCTTGTGCTCCAAGGACAGCAACCTTGGCCTCCCGGTGACGTTGGTGCCGATCCCCCCTGGTGAGTGTTCCCTGAGAGTGGACAAGTAACGGATCCCTATTGGGCTACATTGGCGGAGCAGCAGGGGACGGGTTTCCGTCACCCTTGTGGTGACGCCGTCTTCGGCCCTGGCACACGGATAGGGAGTCGGTCCTTTTCTTGTATTCGTGGCGTTGCGATCTGTTGACTGTGTCGAGTGTTACGTGTGACTGTGTTGAGCTGTTACGTCCTTCAACCTACTCTCTGGCTTTCTTCTTTATGGTGACCGTTACGTCGGTTGACTGATTGTAACTATGTCTACCCAAAAGACTGGGAACGTTCAAGATGACGGATCGGGGTCGACACCGATCCCGGAGGCGATCACGGGAGCGGGGACCGCTACCCCGATCGACAACATTGAGACGCCAGTGCCATCCGGTGTCGGATTGACGTTTGGTACGGCTCGGACGGCAGGGGGCGGATGCCCACCTCGACCATCGTCGGCGGCGATCACTCCGCCTCCACCTTCACCGGGGGATTCCCTGATGGCATCGCTAGCTCGCATCGAGGCTCGGTTCTCCGGACTTGACGCCCGTCAAGAGCGTACGGAGGACGCAATGGCAGCGTTGATGTCAACACGACACAAGACGGGACCCCGTCGTATTCCTCCTACACCGGTACGGTTTGAACCGGCCGGACTCCTTTATGAATCCACGGGGGTTGACCCCGGCGCAGTGACTACTGGGCAACCTCCGGACACGGTGGGTTATGGATCCGACTCGCCAGCCGAGTTGGAACGGAGCCACACGAAGCGATACGCCTGGAGTACCCGGAGCGGACTCTGCCGATACAACCCGGCGAATACTTACGCCGGAGCATAATTCGCCATCGGAAGAGGTGGCACCCTCTCCCAGTATCCTCAAGACGGAGAAAGTCAAGCGACTCGGGAACCCGAGGCGACCACGCAAGAACTACCAGCCTCACTGGTTCAGGCCATGACCGCGCAGGTTCCTGCTAGCCCACTCAAGCGCATGGAGTCGGATGAGATCACTCACCAACTGGCCAAGCGACCGGATATCCAGGACGCTGGCACGGAGATGGTCAACGAAGTCTTCCGGTCGGTACTGACTCCGGAACAGTATCGTTTGGAGGACCGTTCTACTATCGTATCGGAATTGATGCGTAACACATCGCATCAGGCCATCCGATCGATGCAGACCCTTATGAAGGGAGTCCTTATGTTCAGAGGCCGGAAACGACGCCCGTTGGCATTCATCGGCTTCTTGACCAGCTTCAAGGCGGCCGCGGACAAGGCACTTGTTAACGAGGGGTTAGCCCTGGAGATTCTCCCTTTCTTTGTTGATGAACAGGTACGAGGCATCCTCCGCCAGGCATCCCCGATGCCGGGAATGAGGGTCGCAGCCACCCCCATGGATTACCGTGGCATTCTCAAGGAGCTGCTGAGCACCTACCTCAGTGAGGATGAGTGCGAAGACCATGACCGGACCCTTCGCACCGCCACCGCCCAGTCCTGGGAGGACTAGGAGATGTTCGGACGCCGAATCCAGGAGCTCGACTACGAGCTGGGAAGACTCCTAGGAGAAGGTGAGCTACGGGCCATCCTGTTCGCAGGAGTACCCAACTACGTCCGGATATCCGCACGGGGAGCCAATACGGCACGGACGAGCTTCAGTCGACTGATGCACATGTGCAAATCACTGGGGGACGCCTACTGGGTGCTTCACCCGGAGTGCGCCCTAGCCCCGAGGCCCAAGGGTGAGGGGAGCAAGCTCAGTTTTACCCCGGTACCGAGGCAAGAGAAGGTGGAACGTGAGGCCGCACCAGTACTGGTGGCAACCGAGTATGCCCCCACGGGTGAGGATGAACGCCTGGTCGACCAACAGGGCCACCTGTTGCTACCGGCTACGCCGGTGATTGATGAGCAAGGTACGGTAGCGTACATCGCCCCGGCTGGGACCCAGTTCCAGGTCAACGAGGGTGCGGGTCGTCGCGTCCCGTATGTACGGACTACGGGGTATGCCCCGGTTACGGGTAACCCCCACCAACCCCTGCCGACATGGGCTGTGCGTACGGAGGCACCTCCGTACATCGCGGGTAGGACCAACTGGCTGGGGGAGTCCATGTTCCGTCTGGCACCGGGACCCAAGACCTACCAAGGGGCAGGCACTCGGACGCCCGAGGCAGGCAACCGTACCTATGGGGCCAACCCGATGCGGACCACCGGGACGGCCGGCACTTCCGGATGTATGTTGTGCGGGGACCCCCAACACTGGGTGTCCCCATGCCCTCTCATCCCGGAGGAGTCTCGAAGGGCAGCGGCGCAACGAAAGGCATCTACTCGGGGGTATCCCGCCAGAGCACCGGCACCGGGTAGGCAGCAAGCCCCAGGAGGAGTGCTGGCAGTCGAGGAGGCACCTCCTCTCCGGATATTCCGGAAGACAGTACCCGGCCAAGCGCGGGAAACGAGTAAGAGGAAGGACGACACGGGGTCGCTGGGGCAACCTTAGCAAGCCACCCCGGACTGCCGCGGGGAAAGCGCCACGGAGAGCGCGGTTGAGCCGGTGCCGCATCAATCACCGGGTAAACCTTCCGGCCCCGACGACACGTCGTCAGGGGAATGATGACCAACCTCCAAGGAAGGGAGGCGAGGACGGGAAGCCCTTACACGTTGGACCAGACAAGGTCCCTGTCCAGAGTGCCCGAGCTACACCGGATATTGGTGTATGCCACGTACTGTTCACCTTGGAGAACTTCAAGGTATCAGCCACACTGGGGGTTGACCCCCAGTCGACCCGATCGTATTACCCTGTACTGGACACAGGGGCTGGGCCGAACCTTATCGGGAAGGATACTCTCCTGGAAAAGTGGCTCCCGCGAGTCAGAGTGACTCGGGGACCCACGATCAAGGATGCGAATGGTCGTCTCATTTGTACGACCGCAGCGATGTCTCTGCGGGTCACCATCGGGGGACTCACCACGGAAGTCGACTTCCTGGTATGTGAGACCCTATCGGTGCCCTGGATACTGGGGTGCACCTTCATCAACGTTCACGTGGATGCAATCCGGCCGGGCCGGAGGACCGTTGAGCTACAAGAGGCCGACGGGACGAAGAGAGGACAGAGAGCTATCGTCGGGGACCTGACGCTACAAGGGAACCACGTTAACGTGACTGAGGTATGCGCAAGCGTAGAGCCGAAGACACTCCGGCTGGCCAAGCGGACTCGCATCGAGCCGTTGTCGGAGACAGTCCTCCCGGTTAACTGTGACTTTGCAGGCATCTGCAGAGTCCAGTGCAACCTACGAACCTAAAAGCGCCATGGGTTGACCATGGCCAACGGTGTCGTAGACCTCCCAGCGGGGGGGTTGTCACTGCTCGTGATGGCGAACTATCGCCGTAAGGCAGTCACCCTTGCGAAAGGGACTTTACTCGGGACTGCCGAGCTCTACGAAGGGGACATCCTTACCTCTGATGAGGAAGGTCAAGTGGAACCACTTGAGGTATTGGCGGTCATCCAGACCACCAAGCTGGAGGAACCCGACGTCGGGAAGCCCAACCAATCACCAGCTCCGGCGGACATTCCGCCGAAGGACCAAGAAGCCTTGAAGGCAGTGGCCGAGGCTGACCTCGACCACCTGCCCCCTTCGGTAGCCGAAGGGGTACGACGGATGCTAAGAAACCACGACGTCATGTGGACCGGCAGGGCCCTGGGTACTATTGGGGCAACCCAACATCATATAGACCTGGTACCAGGTGCACGACCAGCGCGGTCGCAACCGCACCGAGCGGGACCTATGCAACGAGAGATCGTTGACGGAGAAGTGAAGAGGACGAGCGAAGCTATGGTAATCCGGCCTTCGATGTCGGAGTGGGGCGCCCCAGTCGTCATCGTACCGAAGAGGGATCAAACCCCTCGGTTCTGCGTCGATTATCGACGCCTCAACTTAGTCACCAAGAATGACTCGTACCCTTTACCAAGGATGGACGAGTGTATCGACTCTCTTGGGGAAGCCACAGTGTTTACCACTATCGACTGCAATTCCGGGTACTGGCAGATCCCAGTTGCAGAGGAGGATATCTCCAAGAGAGCGTTCGTCTGTCACAGTAGAGTGTACGAGTTCCTAAGGATGCCCTTCGGATTGTCCAACGCCGCCGCCACACTTCAGCGGGCCTTCGACATTATACTGTTGAGAGTGATTTGGCGTAAGTGCTCAGTGTAGCTGGACGATGTCATCGTCTTCTCGCGTAACATGGAGGACCATGTGCAGCATGTCGACAAGGTACTCACCTTCTTGCGGAACGCCCGGGTAACCCTGCGTCTCAAGAAGCGCGCCTTCTTTCAACAGACCGTCGAGTATCTGGGTCACCAGATCACACCAGGTAAACTGGGAGTACTCGAGGCTAGTACCCAGGCACTCCGGGATGCGCGATACCCGACCACCCAGACACAGCTGAAGAGCTTTCTAGGGATGTGTAATGTATACTGACGGTTCGTCAAGGACTTCGCACGTATAACCATACCGTTAACGGTTCTGAAGAGCAGCGCCTTGCCAAAGGTACTTCAACCTCCCTCGCCGAGCGAAGGAGAGGCATTTGAGCTGCTCAAGCAAGCCCTGCTAGCTTCACCTGTGCTTGCATTGCCGCATAGACGCGAGACCTTCGTCATCGACGTCGATGCCTGCGATACCAAAGTGGGATGCACCCAGCTACAGGGAGAGACGATCATCGATATCGATAATGCTATCCCGGACCCACATCCAGTAGGGTACTTCAGCCGGGCACTCAACCCCACTGAGCGTAACTATAGTGGCACCGAGCGCGAGCGCCGCGGAGTCGTATGGGCAGTGCAACTGCTCCAGCCATACCTGGAAGGATCCAGGTTCATCGTGAGGTCCGACCACGAACCTTTACGATGGCTCCTCAACCTCGGTGACAAGGACTCCGACAGCCATGGACGGCTAGCCCGGTAGAGGCTAAAGATGGCCGAACACGACCACAATACCATCTATAAGGCCGGCGCTACCCATCATCTGGGGGACGCACTGTCGCGACTCGACACACCGTGCGGGGATACCCGACAAGTGGACGTGGAAATCCCGGCGGTACCAGTTTGCATGGTGAGTAACGCCTCCCAAGGTATGGTTGAACATACCATGGCACACCTGGCATGCCCATTGACCCTCGCGGACTTCCGAGAGGCACAGGCCAATGACGATGACTGTAGACGCCATCGCGCAAACGTCCTGGGCGGAACGGACGGCATCTTCTCCGAGAATGAAGACGGACTCACATACAGGCGGGCACCCGCTGATGGACGACATCAAGTCGTGGTCCCCGTGTCCTTACGGCAAGCTGTCATGGAACGGGAACACGATAACCCTACAGCCGGCCACCCGGGGGGTTCGCGCATGTTCGCAGCAATGCGGAGGTTCTTCTACTGGTCAGCAGTGGCCGTCGACGTAGTCGACCACGTGCGGGGATGCCACCCGTGTGCACGGAATCGTAAGAGTCTTCATAGGCGGGCATCCGCTATGAAACTATTCCCACCAGATGGGCCCAACGAGCAAGTCGCTATCGACATACTCGGGCCACTTACGGTAACGGAAGAAGGGACCAGGTACATCCTGGTCATGTCTGACCGCTTCACCAAGCTGTCACGAGCGGCAGCCATTCCGGATGATACGGCCTACACGATCATGAACGCAGTAGTTGACCACTGGATCAGTGCTTACCGAGTGATGAAGCAACTCCTCTCCGACAACGCAGCAAACCTGACTTCAGCACTTTGCACTAAGTTCATGGGCATGTTCGGTATCGAACCACGTCCGGCGTTCGACTACCACGCGCAATCCAACGGGCAGGTGGAGCGGTTCAACCACACCATCATCAAGATGCTCCAATGCTACGTGGCGGAGTACACGACACGTGGGACAAACTCCTGTCCGTATTGACCCTGGCATACAATGCCACGCCCCACCTGAGTACCAGCATTGCTCCACTGGAGTGGGTCATGCCAATGGGCGTCGGTAGCCTGACGCTGCCACCAGGCAGGTGCACTCGGTATGACATACCGAAGGGCTGTCCGGCCGAACGGATCGACCTAGCTTGGTTGGCCAAGCTATCTTGCATGATACCGAAGCTCAAGGATGGCCTTGACCGAACTCAACTTGGATACAAGAGAAACTTCGACGCCCGACTACTGGTACGCAACGCGACCCTGGTGACAGGTGACTGGGTCTATATCAGACACCAGAAGTTCCGAGGGAACAAGCTCATGCAACCGGTCATGGGACCGTACCAGATACTGCACAGAGATGATCACTTTGTCATCCTGCACTCCGATACAGAGATACAACTCATCAATCAGAATAATGTGACACCGACTCCGAAGCCGGAACAGCCTCAGCCGGTACCGGCTGGGTTGCTACATGAAGCTCTTACCACCCACCGGTCAGATGACCTGGTGGGGCGGGATGGAGTCCCATACCAGGTAGAAAGCATCTTCGGACACACCGACCCGGACCTACCAGAGCCCTGGTACGTCAAGGTGATGTGGGTCGGATACGACTCACCCACCTGGGAACAGGCGGCGAATATACCCCGCCAACTGCTCATGCCATACATGAGGCGACGCCGCCTACTGTAACAACCCAACGGACACCGGCTTCGGCTGTTGGGGGGTGAGGCTTATACCTACTAAGTAGCGTGTCACATGGATTCGGCAAGACTTCGGCTCACGAAGTCGGAGCGAGCATAGGCAAACGAAGTGGGCTACTGACCTTAGCTAGTTTTACTTGAAGGAGAAGAATAACTGCAATAATTTCAAAGTAACCTGTGGCTTACACCAAGGTAAACCTGCATCCATGGGGGCAAATCACGGATAAAGGAAGGTTGACCTTCACGAGTATTACCCAACCAGGATGGGGTTGGGGCGCGAGAAAAACCGAAGCAAGCCACTGCTTAGGCAGAAGGGGTACTCCCCGAAGGCAGCAATCACAGTCATGCAAACGCCCCAGCGGAGGATGAGTTTATACTCACTACTACCCGGCCACCGTAAGGGTCACCGGGTCCCTCTCCCTCATGGCGACAGCACTCTTCAGGGGGTACCCCCGCTGGCCGAAGGAGGCCACTCACGCGTAGCCGCGTACACTTCCATACTCCACCTGTCGGCAATCTCACGACGGTCAACCGCCTGAGTTACCTCAGTGCATAGCTCCACTAGAGTGCTGCGACCAGCCTCCACTGCCTCCACGGCTAGCTGGATGCGGTCCAACACCTCACCGAAGCAGCGCGCGGTACCAACCAGCGCAGCACCTGGGGGGATATCCCCCCAGCTAACCGAGAGACCCTCCCGCAGCTCGCGGGTAATGAGGGCGTCAACGCCCTCATACCATGGACAGGGACCCCCGTCCGGAATGACAGAGGCAGAGAGAGATACCGGTGCGGCCAGAGGAGCCGCAGGAGCCGATACGGCTACCACCGGAATCGGTGGCGCCCGGTACGGGGCACGGTAAGACCGGGAAGGAAGGGCAGACCCCATGGAAGCCGCCCCTCCGTAATCCCCGCGGGACTCCCCCCGACGTCAGGACGCCTCACGTTCCCCACCCGTAGAGTCCCACGCACGGGGACGACGACCAGCCCCCACCGGTAGCTGATTACCGAACCACGGGGCTATGACCTGAAGGGGGACATGGATAACCATGGGAATCCCCAGGTCAGGAACAACCGCGGTGGACGCCCACCCACGGTAACTTGGCTCACCCGGCTGAGTACGACGGATGCGCAAGGAATGACGAGGCAATGGGACTGCCCCAGCCTGCGGATCCCGATACGGGGGTAGGTTCAACACCTCCGCCCAGTTCACGGCGTCGTGAACAGCCAAGAGGGCCTCAAACTCACGGGCCAACCCCGTCTGGTCAGCGATGGCGTCAACGCCCAGCTCCCCAATGTGCCGACGGACACCCGTCGGAAGATGAAACAGCCGAGTCTGCCGACGGACGGACAAAAGGAAGGAAGAAGCCTGCCCGAGGGTGACCTCCAGGGTGACGGTCCCCTGCAACGGGTGTACGGGCCGAGAGGCCTACACACTATCGAGGTATCGGAGGCACGAGCCGGTGTCAAACCGGAAAGCCGGAGCGGGTTCCCACCCCTCCTACCATAGAGGCGGGCCCACTGGAGTGTACACCGGCGCGCGACCGTTACCGGTCTGCAACGCACACGTTATATCGGTGCGGAACGCATCCGGGATGACACCAAGGTTGCGTCGCCAGCTCGACGCCGACTTCAGCCCCGCCATGGGCGGGTACGGCGCCGTCAACGTCAGATACGGGGATACCCTCGGGAAGTACTCAAACCCGGGATACCGGTTGGTACCGGGCACGGTCTGCCCGAACGCAACGGGGGTCACAGCGGCCGCAACCCCCCAAGCGCTGGCCGGGTAGCCAACGTCCCGCGGCAACGCGGGAGCAGCCAAGTCGCCTACCCCGAACGAGGGGTTGAGGAAGACCTCAACCCGTCCGAGCCGGGTGCGCCAGAGTTGGGCATGCCGGTCGTCCGGCTGACTCAGTATCCAATGATGCTCGACCCGGACCGCATTCGGCTGGGTGACCAGCCGCGCCAACTCCCGCTCCCAACTCGGGTCCAACTTGATGCGCCGGGAGGAACCTCCACGGTAGCTCGGCGGGTGGAAGTCCATCCGCATCCGGCCAGCAGAGTCCATGGGCTCTTGAACGGTGAATCCACCGCCGGCCATGGTAGAACGACAAACCCCTCGCATTTGGGCTCCGATTTTGGTCCCGTGGCTTGCGCTCGAAGGACAGCAACCTTGGCCTCCCGGTGACGTTGGTGCCGATCCCCCCTGGTGAGTGTTCCCTGAGAGTAGACGTGCGACGGTTCCCTACTGTGCTACAGGCACGCGGCGGCGGGCACGCGGCGCCAGCGGCGGCGGCGGCGGTGGTGGCGGGGCAGTTTGACAAGCAGCTGCGGCAGAGGGATTGAAGGAGAGGGGACGGAGGGACGGATGCCGAGGGGGATCTCGGAGGGTTCTTGTCGTCTGCGGTGGCGGTAGCAGCCGTCGCGGCGGCGGCGGCAGTGGCCGAATGGTGTGCGGGAAGGTGGCCGCTGCTGCTGCGGCGGCGGCCGCCATGGCGGGAGGGGTAGTGGGGTGGACATCCACCGCAAGCACCTACGTCTCCTCTGCCGCATCGTTTGGCGGCTGGTCCGTCGCGCCGTTTGGTGGCTGTTCTGCCCCGTCGACCGCCTGCCGGTCGGCCGTATCGGGCAGCGGAGGGGGCGTCGACAGCGTCGGCTGCGCCGCGTCGTCGGCCACGCAAGGGGGCAGGGGGGGGGGGTGAGGGGGGGGGGGAAACCCCAGCGGCAGCGGCCGCCACCAATGACCGCAGCCGGAATTGGCGGGCAGGCGCAGCACCATTCCCACCGGCCGCCGCGACGGCAGCACCCCCGTGGCTGCCGATGACATGGCCAGCGGCTACGCTCCACCGTGAGGCGATGCCGACTGCGGCGACGGCGGCGGCTGCGGCGGCGGCATGGTGGTCCCCACCCCCCCCCCCCCCCACCCAAGCTCCTCCGCCTCTATGGTGCGGCCCAGAATGGGTAGTCCACCCACTGACCCACCGCGAGGGGGCCTGTCCTCGTTTGCTTGGGGTGGCGAGGCAGCCTGCCGCGCCAATGGGCGCCACTCGCATATGTGAGCAGCGTCTTATCGCCGCGCCGCCGTGCCGCCGCGCCACGCCGCCACGTCCACACACAAGCCGCTGCGTGACGAAAAGATTGCTGCCACGGCCGACAACTGCAACACGGTAAAGCCGCCAACCTGTGCGCGGCTACGCAGTGCGAGGGGGGAGCCATTGCCGCTCAGTTCAGGGTCCATGCCCTCGCGAAGTCCGTCGACAGCGAAGCGAACCCGGTGTGATCTCCCGCTGCACCACGTCCCCCGACGAGAGAGGGCACGATGGCCCGGCCAGAGAAAGATGGGCAGGAAGGGGTTGTGACGGCAGCTGCCGTCTTGGCGAGCAGGCCCGGCGAGCTCAACCATCAGCACACCTCAGCAGCGCGAGTGGGCGACTGCCAGCGTTCCTCATGGCTTGACGGCGATTGCAATGGTCGTTGCAGGCCGCGGGGTGGGATGCGAGGGTGCTGGTGTTTTTCCTCTCGTTGAGCCTTGTTTGGGAGTTGCCTCTGAAATTCCTTGTCTACTCCATATCGCTGCCTGAAAGCTGACTAAGAGCGAGGCTGCCAACTCCTGATGCGCGCAAAAGTATGCTCAGTAAGCTCGTGAAAGAGCATTTAATGACCCGTCTTCCGGGCCATGCTTGCTGTACTTCCCCTTAGTAGCGGTCCAGACGCCCTAATGCAAACACTTCTGTCGCGGCAAAGGGCTTGTTGAACGCTTGTACAACCTTGCTAATTCTTCAGGGTGGGTACGTCCTCTTTTTTTCTTTACATCTTCTGGTACGCTCCGCCGAGGGCCGTCTCGTCGTACGACGAAACATGTTCCAGAGACGTATAGGCGCATCCAACAAGGGTCAAAGGCCAAAGTCATATTCGACCGGCCTGTACGGGGGTGTGAAGCGGGTAGAAGGCTACTTGACAAGGTCGCAACAACGGTTCTGGCTTCAAAACGCCCTAGCGGTGGATCCCGCAACAACGGGCACTGCGCAGGGCTGCCCCCATGTCCGTCCGCCAGGCAATAGCGAAATTTGGAGCGTATTGGCGCCCACCTGATCTCCACAGTTTCTTACGTTTGAACAGGGGGGTTTAAACATCATAAGGGCTGCCTCAGGCGCCCTTGCGGTTCATGAACGTCTGCAAGAGAAAACGCTTACCAAAAAAGGTTTATACAACTGGATGCGCGACGTCTGGGGTTACCCGAGCGTACATACCTGCGTGCTTTTTGTCTCCATGGAAATAATCCCACTGCAGCCTGCGCTATGTATGGCTGTCTGAGCGCCCGACGGGGTGGTAGCTCAATGCATCTTTTGCAAAATATCAAATTTCAACACTTCTTCCACAAGGATACACACAATGAAAATATTACGACCCAACGTACATAAGTATGTGCCCTCCACCTGCATGACCAGCCCAGATTGACTCAATTGCATGGGCGCCCTGATTGGTCCTTTTTGAATCGCCCCATTTGCTTGACGCACCCCTAATTCCGGTGATGGCAGCGGCGCTCGCAGTCGTGTCAGACTCCCGCCGCCCTCCACTCGACTGGCGGTGCGGGGCCCTCGCGGTGGCAGAGCCCCCGCGCCGCCTGCCGCGACGCCGCCTGCCTCCTCCTCCCCCGCCCATCCGCCTGTAACCGCGCTGCCGGCCAAGCTCCCCGGCCCGCCCCCCGTCGTGTCCCCTACCCCTTTCCCCCCGCCGGCACCAGCGTGCCGCCGCGACGCAGTCGGCGTCGTCGCGGCGGACTGTAGAGCTGGTGCCGCTGCCAGCGGGGCCGCCGCGTGACCCCCTCCCCCTCTCCCGCCCCCACCCCACCCACCCATCCCCCGCCAGAGCTCGCCCCGCGGCCGACCGCCGGGCCGCGGCCCACCCGCCGCCCCTCTACAGCTGCCGCTGTCATTGCCGGTGCTATTGCCAGTGCCGCTGCCTGTGCCGCTGCCAGTGCCGCGGCCTGGCCTCGGCGCCCGTCGCTGCCGCCCGCTGCCGTCGCTGTCGTCGCTGCTGCCGGCTGCCCCCGCTGCTGCCGCGGTGGGCGTAGCCCATCCGCGCCCACGACACGGCTGCTGCTAACGGGGTGACCCCCCGTCTCTGCCTGTCTGGTGTGTGGCTTCTACGGCCTGTCTAGCACACGCTTGTCCCCCCCCCCCCCCCCTCCTTTCTCCCTTTTTTGGATCCCACCTGCTACACTCCATCCATCCCTCCCCCCGCGTCCGCGGCGCTCGCCTCCCGCCCCCTCCCTCTCTTTGGACCCTTGGCTGGGCACGGAATGCGCCCCTCCCCCACTCGGGTGGCACCGCCTTTCATCGCGGCCTTGGAATGGACATAGGCGATGTGATGAGCGGTGGCGGTGGCGGTGGCGGTGGCGGTGGCGGTGGCAGTGGCGGCGTTGGCGGTAGCGACAGCGACAATGACGGCAGTAGCGGCGGCGGCGGTGGTGGCAACGGCGCCCCCGTCGCCCCCCCCTCCCCCGCCCTTGCCGCGGTGCCGTCGGTTGTGGCGCCCCTGTACCGGGCGGCGTGTGCGCAGGCGGGCATTCGCGACCATCGGGCGGTGAGTACGTGCCTGGCCTCGGCCGCAGCCGCTGCGGTGGCGGTCGCAGCGGCAGCGGCCGCCGCCGCTGCCGTCGACGCGGCAGCAGCAGCGGCCGACGCGGCGGCCGCCGCCGCGTCGCGCGTCGCGTCTGGCCGTGGCGGCGGGGGTGGCGTCGCCGCTGCCGCTGCCGCTGCTGCTCCCGCGTCTACAACTGCTGCCCCCCGGCGGGGGTGTCACCGCCGATGCCGGCGGTCTCTGCGCCGCGCCGCCGCATCTCCCGCCCGTCCGTCTGCCAGTGCGGCCGCCGCCGCTGCTGCCGCTGCCGCGGTCATCTGTGTGCCCTCCCCCCCCCGGCCCCGGCCCCGGCCCGTGGTATGGAACCTGGCGGGCGCGGGCCTCACCAGCGAGGACGCGACCGCCCTGGCCGCGGCGGTCGGCGCGGCGCCCGCCGACGCGCCCGAACTCGCCGCCCTCACCGCCGTGAACGTGTCGCGCAACCGCTTCGGCGGCGCCGCCGCGTCGGCGCTCGTCTACGCCCTCGCTACCCGGCCGCGTTGGGGGGGGGGGGGCGGGCCGCACGGAGGGCGGGGGCGGGGGGGGGTACACCTCCGGATGGACGACAACGAGGGCCTTGGCGGGCTGGACCTCCGTCGGGAGGCGGTGGCGGCCGTGTCGCACGCCGCGGCGGGTGACGCGGCGGCGGTGGCCGAACTCCGCGCCGCCGCCGCGGCTGTCGCCTTCCGCGAGGCGGCGGTCAGCGGCGGCGGCGATGACAGCGCCAGGGCGCCCACCTCATCCCCGCACCCGGTGGGTGCACGTGGCGACAAGGATGGTCGCGGCAGCGGCGGCGGCGGCGGTGGCGGCGGCGGCAACCACGACGATGGGTGGGCGTGCGGCATCCGGACGCTCTCCCTCGACGGCTGCCCCGTAAGGGCGCTCGTCGGATGTACTACCCTACGGGGGGTGCGGTCCGTTTCGCTCGTCTGCACCGCGCTACGCAACCTTTGGACGACCGCCGACGCGCTGCAGGAGATGTGTGTGCAGCGGGTGCGGTTCCGCCGCGGCGGGGGAGACACCGACGCGGTGGGGGGGGCAGGAGTGGCGACAGCGGCTGTAAGCGCGACCCCTCACCTCCCCACTACCGCTGCCGCCTCGACAGAAGCAGCGGGTTCCGCTGCGGGAGGCTCGGACGGGGACGCTGCGTGGGTATCGTCGTCGTCGTCGGGCTCAGAGTCGGGTTGCTCGTGTGGGGGCTGCGGCGAGCCGGCCGTGCCACCGCCATTGCCTGGAGCGACGAACAGGCGAGGGGGCGCCGCCGCCGCTGTGTCGGCCATCGCCGGCCACTCCTCAGCTGAGTGGATGGGCTCGTCCACCGCTACCCCGCTGCACGACGGTGCTTGCGACGACGGCGACTCAGGGGCGGGTCCCTCCCCCGCTGTTGCCGCTGTTGTAGGAACCCCCGGCGGCATTGACGGCAGCGGCAGCGGCAGCGGCAGCAGTGACAGTGACGGCGGCAACAGCGCCAGCGACCCAGGCCACGGCAACGACGCCTTTTCCCCCCCCCCCTTCCTCCTCGACTCGCCTGGTGGCAGCGACACGGACGGCAGCGACGGCGTCGGCGGCGGTGAACTGGACGGCTTCCTCGCTGCCGTCCCGGCCGCGTCGTCGGCCACCCCCCTCCTGCGTGCGCCCGCCTACCGCTCCTTCTTTGTCGCCCGCCTGGTGAGCCTCGTCGCCCTCGACGGCGCAACGGTGACGCTTGCCGAGCGGGCGGTGACGGGCGCGGCGATTGAGGCTACGTTTGAGCCGTTTGCGGGCCACGCCCCCGCCGCCCTCCCTCTGCCCGTCCTCCTCGACGCCCGGGCGGTGGGGTGTGGCGTCGGCCGCCACCCAGCGGCGCGGCGGACCAACACCATGCCCCGGATGGCGGTGCCGCCACGCCACCGGTGCGCGACACTCGCTGCGCAGCAGGAGCTTTTGCGGCGGCGGCAGCTGCTGCAGCAGCAGCAGCAGCAGCAGCAGCAGCAGCAGCAGCAACAGCAACAGCAACAGCAGCGCCGTGGGGAGGGCACCGGGGCTGGGGGCGGGGGGGAGGGAGGAGTGGGGAACTCCTCCGCCGGCCGGGCGCGCGGTGGCTGCGCGTGTGGGGGGGGGGCGGGGTGCGCGGTCGCTGCTGATGCAGCGTTTGCGGTGCAAAAGGGGGGGATTCGGCGGGCGCGGCGGCGGGGGGGGGGCACCCCACGGCGGGGGAGGGCGGCGAGCCCCCTGGCTGCCGCCGCCGCTCCCGCCGCGGCCGAGTCAACCGCGGCGGCCACCGCGGAGGCCGTCGACATCAACGCGATGAGCGACGACCCGCCAGCGCAGACCGCCACCGCCGCCGTGGGCGCCGACCCGCCGTGGTCGCCTAGCCGGCGGGAGGGCAAGCGCCCGCGGCGGGCAGAGCGGGTCACCGGGGACCGGGCGGCGGCCAGCGCGGCCACCGCCGCCGTCCCCGCCGCCCTGCCGCGCGCTTCGTCGCCTGTGCCTTCCGCTTGCGCGGCGGCGCCCGCGTGGGCACGGCCGCGGCCTGCCGACGCGACGGCCAGCCCGCCCGCCCATGACTGGCTGGTGCGGGTGGAGCAGCGGCGTCCCCCTCCCCCCCCCCCAGGGCCTGCCGGGGCGCCCCTCCCGGCTGCGCCCCCGCACCCGGCGGGGGCGCTGCCCCCGGTTCCTGACGCGACGGCGCTCCCCCAGTCGTCCCGGCGACTGCCAGTCGGCCTCCTCCGCCCCGTGCTGGCGGTTCCCCCCCCCACGGCAACCACCTACGCGCCCTTTTCGCCTGCCGATTTCCGCACCGCCGCGTCGACGGCGCTGGCGGCGCGGCGGGGCCGGCCGGGCATGTCCTTCCTGGCCGGCCCCGCCGAGGTGCCCCGCCAGTTTGAGTACCACCCCGTCGTTCCGGGGCTGCTCGTGTGGGGCAGCCTCACCGGCGCGGTGACTGTCGCCAACCACCGGACGGGGGTAGTGGTTGCGCGCAGCAGCATTGGCACCACCGCCTCGGATACGATGAACGAGGCCGCCGAGCGGGCGGCAGCCGCCGCAGCGGCGCGTGACGCGGCGGCCGCCGCAGCGGCGGCGGGGGGTGGGGTTGGAGGAGGAGGGGCGGCGGCCGGTGCCGACGCCGACGCTGACGAGGCGGCGGCGGCCGCGGCGGCGGCGGCGCTGGCGGTCCCCCCCGTGCTGCCGTCTCCCCACTACGCGGTGCTGGGCCTGTCGTGGCTGCACCGCTCCCCGCGGCGGTTCATTGCGGGCAACGAGCAGGGCGTCATCCAGATGTTTGACGTGGACGCCATGGCCGCGTCGGCCGCCGCGGGCGCCGGCGTCGGCCGCCGCGCCGAGCGGCGGCGCCACTGGGTGGGCGGCGCCGGTGGCTATGACGACGTTGCCGCGGCGGCGGCGGCGGCCGCGTCGGGCACTGGCACCGCCGGCCGGCGTGGCCGCATCCACACCTACCCCCTCTTCCCCGACCTGACCAGCCTCCACGCTAACTGCACCGACGCTCTCTTCCTCGCGTCTGGGTATGGAAAAAACGTGGTGATCACCGACGTGGCGTCGGGGGCGCTGGTGCACACGCTTGCCGACTGCCACACCGGACACGTCAACGTGTGCAAGTTTAGCCACTCCAACCCGTCGCTGTTTGCGACCAGCTCCTTTGACCGGACGGTCAAGCTGTGGGACCTCCGTGCGCCGCTCAGCTCCTCCCCGTCGGGTAGTGGCGCGGGGCGGGCGGTGGCGCCTCCTGGCAGCGGCGGCGGGCGGTCCCCCCCCCCACACCCCCTCCTTGCGCCGGGCGGGCGGGTGAGTGCGCGCCCCCTCTACTCTGCGCACTCCGAGGGCGGGGTGGTGATGGTGTGCTTCTCCCCCGACGACCGGTACCTCCTCGCGTCGGCGGTGGACAATGAGGTGACCCAGTACGAGGCCGCCGACGGGCGTCCCCACACCCGCTTCCAGCTCCCGCGCATGCGGTCGCCCCACAACTATACCCGCTCCTACTACCTCGGCGGCCGTGGCGGTGGCGGCGGCGACCTGGGCAGCGCCGGCGGCATTGGCGGCGGCGGCGGCGGTGGCGGCGACGCCGCGGGCGCGTACATTGTGTCGGGCAGCTGTGAGGAGCACGCGGTGGCCATCCACTCGGCGCGCACCGGCCGGTGCCTGCGGGAGGTGGATATGGACACGGCCTTTTGGGCGCCCGCCACCGCCGCGGGGCCCCGCCGCGCGTGCGCGGCGGCGGCCGCCGCCATGGCCGCCGGCGCCGCCGGTGGTGCCGTCGGCGCCGTCGGCGTCGGTGCGGGCGTCGGCGGCGGCCATTTCGGCGTCGGCGTCGGCGGCGGCGGCGGCGGTGCTGGCGGCTCCGCCGCCGGCGGTGGCGGCCGGCGCACCCCCCTGCCCGGCACCCTCTACGTGCAGTCCCTCCGCGGGGACCCCCACGAGCCGTACGCCTTTAGCGTGCTGATGGCCCAGTCCGTGTCGACAAACGTGGCGGCGATTGTCAAGGTCAACCTGCTTGCCCGCCACGCCGATGGGGGGGTGTCGGGTTGGGAGCAGGCGGGGGGGGGGCGCCGCCGGCTGCGGGGGGGGTAGAACAAAATGCCGCCAGGACGGCGGGGCCACCGACGGTGGGGAGGGGTAGGGGGTAGGGGGCAGGGGGTGTGGGGGTGGTAGCCGGGGGGGTGATGCGGGGACAGGGAATGGTGGGGGGGGTCAGCGGCGCGCTCCTCTTTTTTAATTCCTTTTTTTTTCT
Organism: Pyropia yezoensis; assembly: GCA_009829735.1. NCBI lineage: Eukaryota > Rhodophyta > Bangiophyceae > Bangiales > Bangiaceae > Pyropia > Pyropia yezoensis. The sequence continues at coordinate 17,645,226 of CM020619.1, read as the reverse complement.
CTTGTGCTTGCCCCAAGACGGCCCGAAGACGGGCGGTGCTTGCTCCGTGGCGGGTCGTGGCGCGCCAGTACTGGAGGTGGACGTGCCCGTGGGGGGGGAGGAGGGGGGGCGGGCACCTACGCGGGCAGGGCAGGCCGCTCGCCATCGTCTCCCGCGGTTGCCTGGACCTTCCACCCGAGCCGCACCGGTGCCTCAAAGATTCGTCGCGGCCGTCGCGTCTTGCCAAGCACTGGTCCAGTGGGGACCAAGCGGTTGTTCACCACGCGCCCGCTGGCAGAGCGCCGAGCTCCCGCTTCACGGCCCGCGGCCCCCACTCGGCGGTTGCGGCGATCGCCCGCGGCCGCCGCCGTGTGCTCGGGGGGGCGTGGGGGTCGGGAAGACGCCCGTCTGCCGGGAGCTTCCGTCTTTCCCCTTCCTCTTTTGTGGGGCGGTGACGGCCACCGCCCCCCCGCTTCGGCGACGGCGCGGCGAAGGACGGGGTCGTCGCGATCGTATTTTTCTTGCGCAGGCAGGCTGGAGGGGGGTACGACGAGGGGGCGCCGCGCGGCCCAGGCACCCCTTCACCGCGGCGGCAGGGCGGTCGCGGCGGCTGTTTGGCATGCAAGCAATCTGCCCCTCCCCACCCCCCTTGGCCAGAGATCGGGGGGCAAGGGGGGATGGGAGGTGTTTGTGGCCGTGGTGGCGGCGGCAGCGGGCGCCACACGGTACCAGTGGCCACCGCGGTAGCGGCGGACCGCCACCCCGCTGCGCGGGGAATTCTTTTAGGGGGGGGGGGAGGGTGGCGCCGTGGCGCCATGGGGACACTACCGCCACCGTGACGGCGGCGGCCAAGGCGCAGGGCCTTGGCCGTCCGCGGCGGTCGCGGCACTCGTGCCGGGCGCGGCTCATCAAAGCGCACCGCCGCGAGGGAGGGACGACGGCGCACGCGGGCAGCCCCCGGGGGGGGGCGGGGAGAAAGAGCCGCTCCTCCCCCCGCATGCTCGTTGGCGCGCCCCCGTCGCCGCCACTGGTCGGTGATGACGCGGGGCGACCAAGCTGAACGAGCGCGGTGGGCGCGCTGCCGCCCGGCATCCTCCTCCGCGCCCAGCATCTGCGGCAGCGACGGGTGCAGTGACAGCCTCGGCAGTGGGCGCCGTATCAACGCTGTTCGAATGCTGGAACACTTTTTAATGTTTTTATTACGTACGAATACAGCAGCTCGTCCCCGACTGTGCGGCGAGGCATGAAAAAAATGCTCGTGAGCTGCGCCACATCATCACTGCGGCAACCTATGTCTTTTTCTTGCGCCTTCACCCATGGCGTCCACATGGAAGTCGTCCACCGGGTGGTGGTCCTCGAGGATGTAAACGCTCGAAGTCTGGAACACTTAACTACTGAAACAAGTCTGTAACTGCAACCGGATCTCAGGCTGAGCACGAGATGCGCCGGCCCGCCGCTTGTGCCCAACCCACCCCAGCCAACCAGCGCGTGGGAGGTGAAGGCAGTGGAGAGGTGTGGGAGCGCGGTCGTTGGACGACGGGGTGCTGATTGACGTGGGCGCGCTCTTTCGTCCGCCGTGCGAGCCGCCCGCGCGAGTGGTGGCCGGTCTGCGTCGTCTGTGTGGCTGTAACGCTTCTCTGGGAGGCAGAGTAGATCTCCATTTGACCGCGAAACCATTCCTCATCAAGTTTGCTGGCATTTGCGTACTGGTCGGGGACTATACGGCGTATGACCGCTTCCACTGCTTGTTTCCGGATGGAGGTGTGGAATAACATAGTTGCTACGTATTTTTTCTACATTGTCAGAGAGATCGTCGGGAGAGCCTTCTTTCCTCTGTTTTTTTTTTTTCTTGCGCAACGTCTTGCTTCTCTGTCTATTTATTTGCCTGTTCTGAGAGGCAAACAATGGGCAAACGAGCTGGAAACGCACATCCGGCGGTGTTCCACCATTTGAGCGGTATCCACCATTCGAACAGCGTAGATACCACCCCCCGTCTGTGACTCGTGGCGAGCACAGGTGGGGGTGGCGGCGGTACGGGCGCAGGCGGCAGGCTCGCGGCGAGGAGGAGGCCCGCCCCCGCCAGCTCTATCCCCCAACCGCTTGCTCCTCGTCGGCCAGCGTCGCCACCGGCGGGGGCGGCGGTCTGCGGGATGTGCTCCCCTGCTGGTGGTCGCCGCGGGCTGTGGGGGCGGAGGTGGAGGTGGGGTTGGCGGTGGAAGGCGGCGGTGCAAAGTGGCGGTGGGGGTGGCGTTGGTGGTGGGGGCGGCCGCGGCGGTGGTGCCGTTGTGGCCCTGGTGGATCGCGAGAAAAAGACCACCCTTGGTATTAGCAGTTTTCCGAATTTTGTCCCATGTGGACAAGAGCAAGAGCAAGTGTACAAGAGCAAGGGCCAATCGCATGCTCGCAGCTGAGGGCTGACCAATGGCGTGCTGCAACACGTCTGTCGGAAGAACCTGATGATTGGCTATGGCCACAACTGCTCTCGCAACGAACGCTGGTTGGTCAAAACACTCTTGTTTTTTCATCGGATCTCGCCGGTTGGCCCTTTATCTCAGGTCATCTCTGTCAAGAACAGTCCGAAGCGCTCAGCCGGTGCTTGTTCTGCCCTCGAAGTGGTCAGAAATCCCGAGAGAACCCCCGATCACACTGTTCGTACAACAACGGACCCTCATGTAGAGCAGTCACTGGCCAGAGAGTCAGCATCTGAGTCATATCATTGGTCAAACACAGTTTGCTCTGCTCTTGTCCACATGGGACAAAATTGGGAGAACTGCAATAGTGAGTTTTTTGCAAGGGGGGGGACACCAGTCTGACCTCTCAGAGCTTCCCCCCGCCGGACGAAGCTTAGCAAAGCGCGCAGTGCACAGGACCTCGCAATGTTCATCAGAAAGCTTTAAAACCTCAGTAAATCGGTGGAGGGTTTTTAGGGCACAGCCACCAACGTGGGCTATCGGAAGAAAGCCAAAACTATTCGGTATGTAACGTTACACGGAAGAATGCCAGGTCTATGTAACCAGAGATCACCCAATCAGAGACCTGTACGAAGTTGACCCCCGATTGCTCTGAGCTATCGCCGAGCCAAAGAAGTGCCTTTTGGTCGAGCGATAGCTCTTGAGCAATCCCAGGCCAACGAGAACGCGCTCTGATTGGCTGATACACTTACAGAAATTTCACGAACCACAAGTCCGACTTACGTATCGAAACATAGGATTAGCAATAGTGGTGAATCTGCTGATAGCCCACGTTGGTGGCTGTGCCCTTAAGGGCGCTGGAGATGGCTGCCCGATTGTGGTCAAGCTCTTCGATCCTCCTGAGCAGTCGGATGGGATACAGTGCGTCTCCATTCATATCCCGCCCGGCCCATGTCCCACTGCTCTTAAAGCAACAGTCGGATCGATCAAAAACATGCATTGGTCGCACAATCATGCATGCCGTTAGTTGAAACGTTGCGTATTCAGCGCCACGTGGGATGACCAAAGGGTGGGATATGAATGGAGACGCACTGTACTTGCTGATTATCGCTAGCACTGGATGGTTCCTTATCTGGCAAGCTCATCCGAGCACGTGGCGAGGACGCCCGAGGTACTACAGTCATTATTCGACTATATACGGGGGTGCGCCATGAAGTAGCCCATCAAGTCGGCGGTGCCAGCCGCCTTTGGCCCCTGATAAATTCGCCCCAGTTTGGAACGATTGTCGATCGTTTGACGGCGTCGCGCGATCGTTCACTGTCGAGCTGGACTGCCGCCTGCCCTCTGCGCCTCAGACCGCAAGACATCACAGCATGAAGCACCGGAGCGCTTCACGACCAAACCAGAAGAGCAGCTCATAATGATACAATTGTCTCCTATTTTTATTCGCTCGCCTCGTCTACATCGGCGGGTTACGCTCGACGCTCTTGGTCCACTGTGTCCTCGATTGCGTCTGGGTCCTCCTCGATACCCAGCCATCCGTCCCCAGCCAGCTCTTGCTCAGCCCTGTCACTCGCGCCAAAGCAGTTCTGCGCCACAGCAGACGTGCCCATTAGGGACAATAGCTCACATACGTCCTCGCCAATGGGCTGGACGGCGGCACGGTAATCTCCGTGGTCAGCCAAGAGGCGCGCCTCCATGCCAAGCGGCAGAATGCGCGCCTTTGCCCAGCAATGGGCAATCGTGGCCGTCGTCACCGCTGCCCACTCCTCGAGGATAAGCTCGGCCACGTCTTGCAGGTGGACTGGAGCCCCGTCGCGAACTCCCAAGATTTGCCTCGGGGTCGGCGCCCGTGAGCGCCTGCGCCTCGTTGACTCAGCCGGGGCGGTGCTTGGGGGGGCTACCCACACATTGGGTCTGGAAGCCAAAGCAATGTCAGCCGGCGTAGGCGACGGCAAACCGTCAACCGAAATCGAGTTGAACGAAAACGCTTCAATAGATCCCGGCGCGGCGGGGGGAGGGGGGGGGCTTGTGTTGGGTTCCACAGCAATCGGCCCACCCGTCGGCCCGGGGGCGGCGCGTGGAGTGGCCGACCCAGGAGTGGCGCACGGAGCACAAGGCTCGGCGGCGGAGGGGGGGAGGGGGCTCGCGTTGGGGCCCGCAGCATTCGGCGCACCGGTTGGCACGGGGGCGGCGTCACACTCGCCGCCCGGTGGTGCTGAGGGGGGGCTCGCATTGGGTCCCGCAGCATTCGGCGCACCGGTTGGCACGGGGGCGGCGTCACACTCGCCGCCCGGTGGTGCTGACACCCCCGGCCATATTCCCGCCGACGGAGGGCCCAGCCTCGTCACCTCGAGTGTTGTCGCCGCTGCCCCCGCCGCTTCGGGAGGCCTGCTAGGGCCTGGCCCCGCGGCCGTGTGCAGGATAGGCCCCGCCGCCGCCTCCGTCGCCGCACTGCGCCCGCTTGTTGGCACCGGTGCTGGCGCTGCGGTCGGCCCGGCTGCCCGCGCTGAAGCTTCACGCCGCTGCCTGTCCTCGTGCGCGCGGATGACCAGCGATATTAGGCGCTTCTTATACCGACGCTTGACACACGCGATCACGCCAGCATCCAGAGGTTGATGGATGGCAGTCACGTTTGGGGGGAGAGCGCAAACCTTAACTTGCGGATACGTCAACTCCGTGTGCGCCCCACAGTTGTCGACAATGAGGATGACAGGCTCGCTGGTCCGTGACCGCACAGCTGGGGCAAACACCGTGTTGAACCACTTGTCGTACACACCCGCATCCATCCACGCCGACTTTTGGCTGAAGTAGGGAAGAGGGCAGGCCGGTCGGGGAGGCTTAAAACACAAGGGCACGGCGGCCGACCCAATGACAGAGATGGGGATCTTATGGGAGCCCGTGGCATTGCATGCCAACACGAGGGTGACCCGATCCTTGGCCTTCATGGCCTTGGTCCCTCGGGCCCGCCGTCGTTGCCCCGCCGCGATGTAGGCCCGGTTAGGAAGACACCGAAACTGCAGCCCCGTCTCGTCCATATTGTATATATGCTCTGGGTCGTAGGTGGACAGCTCCTCCCGTATCTCGGTCATCCTTTCGGCTCCTTGTTGAGCAGCGTCAATCGCCGACCCACCCTGGCCCCAAAGCGCCACGTTGCGCAGCTGGTGTCGTTACGCCCACTTCTGGATAAAGCCCTTCGATGCCATGAAGCCCGCCACGCCCATTTCGGCTGCAATCTCGGCCGCCTTGGACTCAAGCACTGCCAGAGTCACAGGAAGGTCGCTGCGCGCCATGGACTGGATGCCATCGTACCACGCGCGCAGCGCCTTATCCACCGCTTCAAATCTTGACCGACGTTGGCGCACAGCATCGAGTGGCTCGCCGCTGCGCGCCCGCGCTAGGAGCTTAGCCCGCTCTCTCGGCCTGCAAATGCTGCGGGCCGCCTCAAGGGATATGGCAACGTGAAAGGGGTCTAATGCAGCTTGTAATGACGTATGCGTCCCTCGATCAACTAAACGGATAAACGCGATCTTGTCGCCCAGGGTGGTGGGTGTCCGCTCCTTGCGGACATGCCCATCTGCAACGCCCGATGCCGCCGGTCTTGCCGGCCGTCTTGACGCTGCCGGTCGGAGGGGAGTAGATCGTGAGGCGCTCTGTTGGAAGTGCACTGCGGCTGCGGCTGTTGCGGCGGCCGCCGCCACGCTGACGGCGTGCCGTGTTTCTGTCGTTGCCGCGGGGAAGATCTCTTGCACAGCTGCTTCAGCTGCGGCGGCAGCCACAGCGCGCGCAGCACGCGGCGTTGTCGGAGGCATGTTGACGAACGGGAAGCGTAAACTGGAAAAAAACGGAAAAAAGGTGGGGAGAAGGGGGGGGGAGGTCGTCTGCAGAAAGGAGAAGCCACAGATAGAGGGGGTCGACAAAGGCGAGGAGGTAAATCGCAGGCCAGTTGTTGAGAAATCCTACGACGAGAAGGCCCAAGATGGGGCGATATTGGAGAAAGAGAGGGGTTGGGCAGGGGCGGGCAGACAAGCGGCTGGTGCGGATGCTCACGGTGGTGCATGACGGCGTGGCGTCGGCGTGACGTCGGCGACGGTGAGGTGGGGCACGGGCTGTCAATCGTGGACGCTCGACTTGTTATTGATCAATCGTTTAGTTTCGGAACCGATCGTCAATACATGGATGAAGCTTGGGCGGTCGATCGGTATTCGTTTATATACCAGGTGGTATATAAACGAACACGATACAATTGAATAGTTACTGTATTGTTCGTCACATGTGGCGATGTTTCATCGGCCGGCCGTGGCGCACGCCTAGTTAAAAGGGCGTTTCTTGTGCAGCCTGGGTTTCACGGGCTTCCTCGTCTCCTCATTGGCCGACGAAACTCCGTTCGATCGCAGTGAGAGACCACTCTTCCACTGCATTGGCTCAAGAGCGCAGTGTCAGAGCATTTTCTTCCTTTGGGCCTGAAGAAGTCGAAGAATGCACACGTGTCCGCCTGCACCCGTGGCCGCGGCAGTGTGGGGCAGGTGAGAATAGAAAAGAATGGAAAAGAACGCAAAGCAAAGAGTCAACCGTTCCTTAAAGAACGGATGCTGGAACCACGCACCACACCATAAAGGCCAACCTCTCCTCCTCATCCACTCTTACAGCGCCCAAAGCCCCCGACCCTCGTCCGGCGCACCCCCCAAAGGCTCACTACCCGTCACACCCGGGGTTGGCGAGGTCAAACAGGGGTGGGCCCGGCGCAAGGGGCGTCTCTTCACGTCTCGGGGGAGGTGCGGTCCCCTCTTGACTGTGAATCTACCACCTGTGGCGGATGTATAGTGCGTCTCGTAAAAAGTGGACGTGCACGTGTCGTGATCATGTCAAGTATCGGCCACTGGACCAATCAAACCCACACTGCACGACCTGTGCACGTCCACTTTTTACGGGACGCACAATACGATCCTCTGCATCTCGGAGGCTTTTCGACCCTCATAGTACACCTGCAGACGCTTCCCCGGGGCATCTCAGAGATGTCTGAGAATGCCCGGGGTAACAGCGACAGGAATGGGGTTATTGATGGGGGAAGGACTGTCACCTTCAGACCCCGGCGGGGGGGGGGTTGAAGGGGGAGGCGCCAAGGCCACGGGAGGAGGGGGGGGAGGGGTGGAAATGTCGTGCACGGGTGGGGTAGATTCAAACGCGGGGACACACTCATACGCAAGATCTGGGTGGCCGCGTCACCGGAGCCCTATTCGGTAATGCAACCCAGTCCGCGGATCTGCAGTGCGGATCCGCGGATTCATAGGAAATCGAGCCTCATGGGGCCAGCCCCAGATCCTCATCGCAGGCACCTCGAGGACCAGGTTTACGAGTGCGGATTTGCGCGCGCACGTGGGGTAAGTGTGACTGGACGATCGAACGGACCGGAAGAAGTCCACCGATGGGTCGCATTTCGCCAAGTCATTCGGCCAAGGCATCAAAATCTTTGGCTCGTCCGCTCACGCCATCCACTCCAACATCCACCCCCCGACGCACCTCCCCCGACGACACTTGCCCGTACACTTGGCACAACCACACGCACTCCGACCACCGCAGGCCAATTGCGCGACCGCCCCCTGCGCCCCCTTCCACAGCCGCACGCGCCACTACACTTGGCACAACCTCCTACACACGGTGCCTACTCTCCCCCGTCCATCGTCACCGCCTCCGCCCCCCCCCTCCCCGGCCTAAATGGTGCTGGCCGTGCCGCTGCTGTCCACCACCGCGGCGGTGCTCCCCCCCCCCACCTCATTCCGGCGCAGGCCGTACCCGTGCTGTAAACCACCTCGTTGAGCTCTCTCCCATCTTCCTTTTCGCGCTGGCCGCGCCGGCGCTGGCCGCCGCCGCGGCGGTGCTCCCCTCCCCTGCCTGGCCGTGCCGGACGTGCCGCTGCGGCCGGCCTCCGCTCTGGCGGTCCATCCCGCACTCGTCGCGCCGCCCGACGTGCGGGAGCTGCTGGCTACCGCGGCGGCGGCCACCTACCCATCTGTCGGTGCCTGACGTGCCGCTGCTGTGGGCTGTCGCGTCGGTGCTCTTCCCCTTCCTCGGGTCGTTGCCTACCGTGGGGCAGCTGGTGGCCGCCACGGCGGTGTGGCTCGTCCCCTCTTCTGGTCAACAACGTGCAGTTTCTCCTGGCTACTGTGTCGGCTCACCCACCTCTCCCCTCCGCTGACGACACGTACGGCGGCTATTTTGTGCCGCGTCGGAGGCTCCCACCCCCCCTTCCGTCACGCCGCTCGAGTCGCCTGAGGGTGTGAGGGGTGCTCATACATGGGGGACTCGTTGGGGATATTTGATGAGGAGGATTACATCTGTTTTTCGGGTATGGGTGTGAGCGGGGATGTTTTGTGTGACAGAGAGGTTGGTTTGGGGGGGGTTTTCGGTGGAGAGAGTGGCTCCTCTGTGGGTGGTGTGGCCGATGGTATGGCTGGGTGGCAGGGTGACGATGACGATGACGATGAGATGGACCTTCCCATGCACCTTCTAGCCATCTTGCTTTCCGGGGAGAAGAAGGCAACCGAGTGGGTGAAGGATAACGGTCGGGCTTGGGAGGCAAAGCTATACCGCTCTGACGCGTACTTTCACAAGAGGATGCGCATGTCGCCAGCATCTTTTGAGGAGCTGTTCAAGAGGGTGCTCCCTTTCTTGCGCGTGGCGGGGGACGGGATAGTGGGCCGGCCCCCGCAGATTGAGCCCCATATCCGGCTCCTAGTTGTCCTGTTTTGGCTTGGACATGGTGGGAGCCAGTTTACAACCTGCGAGGTCGCTGACATTGCCGAGTCGACTTTCTCCCCCATCTTGAGGGAGACTGTGGACGCCCTTCTTCGCGCGCTTCCCTCCCCGGCGTTCCCAGAGACCGAGGCGGGCCAGGCCGCTGTGGCGCAGGGATTTGTGCGCAACCTTGAGTGCCGTATACAGAGGGTGGCCGGGGTCATAGACGGCTGTCTTATACCTATCAGCACCCCCCCGGCCAAGTACAAGGCGGCCTTTAATACGCGCAAGTGCTTCTATGGTGTGAACCTGCTTGCCATAGTCTACTCGAAGAAGCTCTTCTTGTGGACTCGCGGTGGGCTGCGGGGGTCCATGTCGGACAGCCGGGCTTTTAGAAAGAGTGCGTGGTACGAAGCCCAGAAGGGAAGCCACCCCAAGTTGCGCCCTGGATTCTGCCTCTTGGCTGACGGGGGGTTTGCTTTGGAGACATGGCTGCTCAAGCCTTACCCGGAGGAGCAGGTGACGACTGCAGCCAAGCGCTTATACAACTACCTTGAGTGCTCGCCGCGCGTGGTGGTGGAGCACGCATTCGGGGAGCTCAAGGGGCGGTGGCGAGTGCTGCACCACGGGGTGTCTGTGGAGACGGAGTTTGTCCCGAATGTCGTGGAGGCCTGCGTGCGCCTACACAACTTCCTCATCGACATGGGAGACGGTTGGACTCGTACCGTCGACGCACAAGCAGGCAACCACCAAGGCATGGCGGCCGACGCGCTGGAGGACGACACGTACGAGCTAGCCGTGCAAATGCGCGACGCATTAGCACAAGCGCTTTACGAAGAGCACTCTGACGAGTAGTTAGACGGGCTAAATGTGACCCAATTTGCAAGGTTTTCGTCCTGGACCCAGTAGGCGTCCCCTTCTGGGCCATCATCCCCCCATGTACGGCCAATTCTTACTTCTTGAACTGCACTATATGAGCTCTTTAAGCCCAGCACGCGTCCAAGTACCACATGGAGAACACGCAATCCCACGCAGTACATGTGCCAGCCACGCTCTCCGTTCAACAAGACGAGCGGATCATGGGCGGCAGTGGGACCGCTGCCCTCCCGCAGCCCCCCATCGTCCCACCACCGCGGGGGAGGTCTCTGCCACATCCAGCGTCGGCAAGGCGCCACCGAGCTGCGCTGGATAGCCGGTCGTGGCGGCGGCCGCGGTTGATGGGAATAGCGCGGCAGGTGACGGTGCCGTGGAGACGGTGGACATCCGTGCGGTCTCTGCGGCGGACGCGATGGCACCGGCCGGCGGCGCGGTGCTCGGACCGCGGCCCACCCCACTCCTCCCTTCCGGCGTGGCACCCTGCACCATCCTCACCACCCTCTCCGGCTGGGCGCCCGTCACGTGTCTAGTGCTGCCGGCGGCCGGCGGTGCCCACCCCCACCCGCCGGCGGCGGCGGCGGCGGCGGCGCGCCTCGGCTTCTCTGGCTGGGCCGCCGCGGGGAAGTGGGGCACCCCCGCCGCCGCCGCCGCCGCCGCCGTATCGGCGGCGGCACTGCGGCCGGTAACGGCGATCCACGCGGCCGAGGCGGTGGAGGCGGCGGCGTCGGTGACGAGGCCGGGGGGGGGGGGCGGGCGCACAGGTCGCCACGTGGGCGGCCGTCACGGCCGACTTAGTGGGGCCTAACGTCCATCGGGTGATGCGGGCGACGTGGGGGGGCGGGGGGGGAGAAGAGGGGGGAGGGGGGGGGGGTTCTGAGGACGGGGAGGCACCGGGGCGGGGGTTGGGGGCGGGGGCGCGGTGCGACCCAGACCTGTTCCCTCGTCCCAGGACGTGCCATCTACGTGCTGCACTCGGACATGGTTCTTTCTACCAGCCCCCCCGCTCCCTACCGCCGCCTCCCCGCTACTAGCTGGGTCACCCACGAGCGCGCCCACCATTCCCTCCCCCCCCAGTCATCTCCTGTCTCATCTCGGGTCCTCCAATCCCTCCCGCCCCCGCCGCCGGACCCGAGCCGTCTCCTTCCGGGCGTTGCCCTCCGGCACTAGCCGGAGCTGCGCTCCCCCCTGCTTCCCCCCCTCCCAGTGCCAGACTGTCGCCGCCCCCTCTCAGGGACTCGAACTCGCGACGCATCTCCACCACACGCGCCACCGAGACGCCCGATTCGGCAATTTTCAGCATTTGGGACGTCATGCTTTCCTCGTACAGCCGCTTCTGCTCCTCCTGCTTGTTTTTCTCCTCCATGCGCGCCTCGCGCTCGCGCACGTGGACCATCCTCTGCGCCAGCACCATTCGATCTGCCTGGTACTTGTGGTTCCACTCGGCCTGCTCTCGCGCCAGCTTGTCGCGGGATTCCCGGTCCCCCTTGTTCCCGGAAAGCGTGTCGACCAGACGGTCCAGCGCCTCCGCCTTCTTCCCACTACTGGGCTTCTTCCGCTTGAGGGCCCCGCGGGGAACCACCCTGGCGTTGGCGGCCTCGGCCAGCCCCGCATCGCCGCGAATGGCTGGCGCGCGGGGGGGCGTCTGAACGGGCGGAGATGCGCTCCTGCCGCGCATGGGTGAATCAGACCGAGATGAGGGAGTCGTTGTGCGGCCTCGTGAGACCGAGCCTGCACGCGGAGACGGCATACCTCGATCAGGCGGGGGGGTCGCGCTGGGCGAGCGACTGCTCAGCGAAGGTGACACCCTCGCCGCGGGCGGGCCTGCGCGACGGCGCCGAGGGCGGTCCCTCCCGCCCACCTCTTCGCTGGCGGAAAAGCCATCGCCTGTGGGGAACTCTGGGCGAGAGGGAGGCGTACCCGGGGGTGGGGGGGTACTCGAGCGGGGGTGCCCAGACTCCAGTACAATCTCGCGCTCCACCTCTGCGGTGGCCCCCCAGATGGAGTGCCATGTTTCGTAGTCAAGAAATTCTGCTGTCGACCATGCAGGCAGACACATACAAAAAAAAAAAGAGGCATGTACACGGAGTCATGGTCAGTGATTCTGTTACAATAAAGGACTGGGGCGGGCATGCGTCACAACATTCATGAGAGGGGCACCAAAGCGGGTCAGCACCTGATAAAGAAAGTCATGTGCGTACCTTTTTTGTCCTCCACGTCATCCGTGGCAGCGCCCCGGTTGCGGAGCTTGGCGACCGCTTCGTGGACAGATCGCCACAAGCTGCCCAGGCTCTTGATCTTGGCTCCAACCTTGGGGCCCGTAAAAAGAACAGCAGGCTTGTGGGCACGGTTCAAGGCCTCGGCAAAGCGCACATACTCTTTTCCCAGCTGCTTGTTTTTGTTCTTCGCCTTCAGCAAATGGTAGGTGCTGCTAGACGTGCTCAGTTGCTCCAGCAACTGCCGCGTAGCCTGCTCGGTCCACCGAACCTTCTTGACAGCGGGGGACGCAGCCGAGCCGGCGTCGGCCTCCCCGCGCGGGAGCGTCCGCTGGGGTTCATTGCCGCCATCGCCACCGGCGGCACCATCTCGTGCGGGCGATGGGTGAAGGGGATCGGAACGGGGAGCGGGGGAAGGCATGGCTCCGAGAGCGCGTGGCGCCCAAACACAAGGTGCGTTGTTGCGGGCTCTGAAGCTACGCATGACTGTCAGCAGTGGCGAAGACCGAGTGCGTTCTGCAGCGTGGCGCCGCGCTCTTGACACCGGCGAGTTTGATTCTCAGCTTGGGCCAAATTTGTCCCGTCTCAGGGCTCAACCTGGGTAGTTGAGATGTATGGCTGTGGAATTTCCATCCAAAACCCGAACAAAAGCGCGGATCCTCTGCGACCCCTCCCCAGGGACCGATCAAAGCATGTCGATCGTCCCGGATCCGCGGACTGCTGCGGATGCGCATTCCAGGATTGTATTACCGAATAGGGCTCGGGGCTGCGCCCGACCGTCCCTCACGGCCTCTGTGGCGTGGGGTGAGAATTGGGGATATGAAAAAACCCCAATTTTCTTCTCAGCCACTCACAGAGCTGCGTTTCTTTGAAAAGGCTGGAGTAAAGAAATCCAGGCTGCACACCTTAACTTTAGGCGTGGGCGCAGGCGGAAGCGCAGATGGAAGCGCGCTGGCGTTGAGATCCGTGCAGTGCGCCGGCGAAACGACGTTGTTCTACTGGTACCACCAGGCAGCTGAGGGTCGTACGCTTCCGGCGCAGACGGGCACCATCCATGCGGGCTTGTGCAACTGGCAACTGGAAGCGTAAAGCAACAAACGTACTCAAAATCGGCGTCCTTCATGCCGTGAGAGGGGGTTGCAAATTCTTGCGCAAGCGGAAAACACCCGGAATGCAAGAAGTCGGTGGTCCCCCTTTAGACCCCACTGCGAGCTGCACCGGGGGATCCCCCACGCGACACTGCTCCCTGCCTGCTCCTCAAGCATCAGGTAACCCCATCCCAGGTTGTCCCCCGCCCCGCCCCGCCCCGCCCCGCCCCCTCGCTCCCTTCCGCTCACCCACCCCCACGCGCACCCCCACGCGAGCCCGCAGCGCTTCGTCGCCACCATGTCCCGTGACCGCCACCCCGCCACGGCCGACGGCGAGGCCGCCCCCCTGCTGCCCACCCGTGGGGCGCCTGCCGCCGGCGGCAGCAGCGGCAGCGGCAGCGGCCGCGGCAATGGCGGCGGCGGTGGCGATGGCAGTGGCGCGCCGATGTCGCAGCGGGCCGCCCTCGCCGCCCTCGTCCGCACTTTTTTCGTCCTTGGCGTCACCGCCTTTGGCGGCCCGCCCGCGCACATGGGCCTGATGCACGCCGCGTTTACGCGCCGCCCCGAAGGTGGTGACGGCGACGGCGACGGCGGCGACGGCGGCGGCAGCGGCGGCGGTGGCGGCCGCAAGCTCACCGTCCCCGACGCGGCGTTTGTTGAGCTGTTTGCCCTTGCCTCTGCCCTGCCGGGGCCATCGTCGACGCAGCTGGCCGCCGCGCTGGGCGCCACCTTTGCGGGCATCCCCGGTGCGCTGGCGGCGCTGTCCATGTGGATCCTGCCGGCGTTTACCGTCCTCACCGCCGTCGGCTCCACCTTTTACGTCCCCCCCGGCGGTGGGGGCGGCGGTGGGGGTGGCGACGGCGCGGTCGGCGCGGCGGTGGAGACGGTCACCCACTATGCCGGCGGCTTTATCGCTGCCGCGACGGCGCACGTGGTGCTGGCGGCGCTGGCGATTGTGCGGCGGACGGTGGGGGGGGACGGCCTGCTGGGGGGGGTGGCGGTGGTATCCACCGCCGTCGGGCTGCTGGTGCCCCCCGCGCGCGTGCCGGCGGCCTTTGGGGGGGTCCTCCTCCTTGGCGCCGCCGCGGTGAGTGTGCGCCACGCGACGGTCTGTCGCGGCTGGGGGGGGGCGGCGGCGGCGAGGGGGGGTGCCGGCGACGACTCGGCCGCGCCCACGAGCGCGGCGGCCACCCCCGCCGCCGCCACCGAGTGGACAAGCAACATGTCGCGGGCGACGGGGGCGGCGCTGCTGGGCGCCACCGCCGTCGCCACGGCGGTGGCGGTGGTGGCGCTGCACCGCCCCACCCCCCCGGGCCTGTGGGTGGCGGTTCCCGCCACCTTTTGGCTCATGGGCGTAGGCGTCTTTGGCGGCGGCCTTGTGCTCCTCCCCATGATCATCCGCACCGTCGTCGAGGCGTCGTGGCTGCCCGCCCCCGTCTTCCTCACCGGCTTTGCGCTCTCCCAGACGCTCCCGGGCCCGCTCTTTAACCTCTCCGCCTTCGTTGGCGCCGCCGTCCTGGGCGGCCTGCCCGGCGCCGCCGCCGCCGCGGGCGCGCTCTTTGCGCCCGGCTTGGGCCTCCTCCTGGGGGTGCTCCCCTACTGGGAGTCCCTGCGGGGCGCCCCGGCGCTGCGGCGGGTGCTGACCGGCGTCAATGCCGCCGCGGCGGGGCTCATCATTGGGGGGGTGTACCTGCTTGCCGCGCGGGCGCTTCGGGGACCCGCCGAGTTTTGTATCGCCGTTGCCGCCGCCGCGGTGGCCATCCAGGCGGGCGCCCCGCCGCCGGCCACGATTGTGGCGGGGGGGGTCGCGGGCGCCATCGCCGTCGCGGCGGGCGTGGGCGGGCCATTTTGAAAGGAGCCCGCGCGCCGGTGCGTCCCCGCTGCCATTGCTGGCGGGACGGGGGGGTCTGCCGGGGAGGAGGGGCGCCGGCGTGTCGAGAGGGACGGTGGGAGGGGGGGGGGGGGGGACAAGGTGGCGGTGGCGGCACGAGTTGTCTCGCGGGGAGAGGCGGCTGCCGCACACCCCCGTCCAGGCGCTGGGCAGCTGCGTTTAGGAGGAGGGCCGACCCGCCGGCCAGAGCTGGTCGGCCACCCTCCCCAGGCTCATTCGCCCGGTTGTGGCTACGCGGTGGGTGGAGCAGCCCCACCACGGGCGGTCGACAGCCCAGAGGGCGCCACCCCCCCTGGAAACGTCGACACCCCCCCCCCTGGAAACGCCGGCACCCCCCCCCCGCAAACGCCGCCACCCCCCCCCCTGGAAACGTCGACACCCCCCCCCCTGCTTTCCGTAGGGGTGGGACGGCCACAGCGGGCGGGGAGTCCCGTCGGGGACTCCCTGTGTGCGCCCCCCCCTCCGTAGCTCGGCGACAGTCACTGTCCCCTTTGGAAGGTAGCGTTGATTCCGGCACTTGACCAGAGCGCCCGACCCCATTAACCACTTTGAAATTCAAAGCCGCGGCGTGGCGGCACGGCAACGTGTGGATGGGCGCGTGTGGGGTGTGTGCCAGACGACCACGCACGCCCACAGACCCATCGGCCAGCGTCCCCCCCGCTGCACAATCCTCGCCCACGTCGTCTGGTGGGGCTCCCGCCTCTGCATCGTCCCTCCCGCGCGCGTGCGTCGCGCTCTCCCGGCCGGGGCGGGCGCGCCCCCCCGCCCAAAGCACGCCCACCCATTGCATTGGCTTCCGTCCTTCCCTCGCCCTCCCCCGTCCCCCTCCGGAGCTCCACTCTGCTCTCCCTCCGCCCCTCCCCCACCCCCCCCCCTCACCCCCCACCCTGCGACGCCCATCCCTTCCTCCCCACTCCCTCCACCATCCCCACTCACCTCCCCCCCCCCCCCCCCCCCAACTCCCTGCCATGGCGCCCGCCCCCCCCCCCCGCACCGGCGGCGGCGACCCCCCCCCCTGGCGGCCACTGCCCAAGCCGCCGTCGCCCCCGCCACCGTCCACGCGGCGCGGCAGTTCACCTCTGAGGTCACCGCCGCCGTGTCCGTCGCCGCCGCCGCGGCGTCCCGCCTGGCCGCCGCCGCCGCCGGCCCGCCGCCGCCCGTTGCCGCCGCGGCGGCCACCCCGGCGGTGGCAGCGTCGGCGGCGGCGGCGGCAGCCGACGGCCCACCGGCCGCCGCCCCGCCGTCGTCGCCCCCCGCCGCCGGCCGGCCCCACCCGCCCCCGCCACCGCCGCTGCCGCCGTCGGGTGCCGCCGCCGCCGCCGCCGCCGCGGCCGGTGCGCCCCCCCGCGTCGCCCACCCTGCCGTGGCGGCGGCGGCGGCCACCGCCGCCGCTGCCACCGCCACCGCCCGCCGCGCGCGGGGGACGGTGGCGGCCGCCGCGGCGTTGCCGCCCGTCACCCCCGTTGCCGCGGCGGTGGCGGCGGTCGTTGCCGACGCGGCCGCCGCCCTGGACGCGTGGGCCGCCTCGGACGCGGGCGTCGCCGCCGCCGCCGCCGCCGCCGCTGGTCGCGCCGAGGCGGCCGCCGCCGCGGCGGCGACCGCGGCGGCCGAGGCGGCCGCCGCCACCAGCGACGAGCGGCGGCGGCGACAGCGGCGGCGGCGGCGGGGGGCGGCGGCGGCGGAGCCGGCAGACGAGGCGGGGGACGGTGGGGGGGGGGGGGGGGGGGGGGAGTGGTGGCTCTTTCGACGGGTCTGGAAGTGGTCCCGCCGCCGCCGCCGCCGCCGCGGGCAGCGACGGCGGCGGTGCCGTCGGCGGCTGCGCCGCGGGTGCCAATGACGGCTGGGGCGCCCGCGGGGGCATCCCGCCGCCGGCGGTGCCGGCGGTGGCGATTCCCGCCGGCGCACCCCGCGGGCGGCCGTCGCGGGTGACGGCGACGCCGTCGCCGCCACCCGGCTGGGCGCCTGGCTGGGCGCCCCGCGGGGGGGTGGGGGGCGGCGGGGAGGGTGCCGCCCGCCGCGGCGGCGGCGGCCGTGCCGGCACGACCGCCGCCGACGGCGTTGCCGCCGCTGCTGCAGCCGCCGCCGCCCCTGCCGTCGCGGCAGCAGCAGCAGCAGCAGGTGGCCGTGGGGGCCTCGGCGTGGCTGGCTCCGCGGGAGCGGCGGCCCCTCTGGCAGACTGTGGCGGGTCCCCCGACGGCAGCGTCGACGGTGGGGCAGACGGGTGGGCGACGCCCCCGGCCGACACGGTGGCCACCGCCGCCGCGACCGCCGCGGCGGACGCGGCGGTCGCCGCCGCTGCGGCGGCCATGGCCGCCGCCGACGCAACCCATCGGGGTGGTGGGGGCGGCGGCGGCGGCGGCGGCGCCGGCGGTGGCGGGCGGTACGGCGCGCCGGCCGCCGACAGTGACAGTGACCCGCCGACGCCGCGGATGGAGGACTTTGGCATAGACGCCGCCGCAGCCGCCGCGACGGCGGTCGCGCCGTCGGCGGCCGCGGCGGCAGCAGCGGCGGCGGCGGCAGCAGCGGCCGCGTCGGGTGTCCCGCCTGCGCCAGGGGGGCACCCACCCCCACCGTCGCGGCCCGGCGGGGACAAGGACAGTGACGACGGCTGGCCCGACGGCGCTGACGACGCGTGTGCCCTGTCGACGGGCGACAGCGGCGGGGCGGCGGTGGAGAGCGTGGGCGGCGGCGACAGCAGCGCGTACAACACGCCGGGGGTGACGCCGGGGGGGCTGGAGGGCGCGGGGGGGGACGGGGGGTACGCCCCGCCGTCGCCCCCCCTGACCAGCCGGCGGGTGCTGTTTGCAGAGGGGGCGTGACGGGGGGTTGCGGCTGGCGGGGGAGGGGGCGGAGAGGGGATGGGGGGGGGGACGGGGGGGGGGACGGGGTAGGCAGGGTCATGAAGGGCGGAGCGGCAGTCTGGGCGGCGTCCGGCACGGCGGCAGCACTGGCGGGGGGATGCGCCATTACCTGTGCGAGGGGGGCAGTGGCCAGCCCGCCACACCCCTTTACCTGCGTCTCACCCCCCTTGGATGGCCGGGACGGCCACAACCACCCCGGCCGATAGGTAAGCACGACAAAAAATCACGCGGGTGGGTAGCCATTGCCCCCTTGTTCCCCCCCCCCCCCCCCCCCCCGTTCCCGCCCCCCCCCCCCCCCCCCCCCCCCCTACCCCACCCTTCCTCACCCCGCCTTGCGCGCCGCCTTTTCCGCCACCCCGCTGACCCCCTCCCGCGCAGCAAGCGCCGCCCACACGTCCCCTGCTGGCACGCCCGCCGCCTCCCACAGCACCAGCAGGTGGTAGAGAAGGTCCGCGCTCTCCGCCACCACCCCCGCCGGGTTGCCACCCCCCCCCCCCCAACCGCCGCCGCCGCCGCCACGGACCGCCTCGATGACCACCTCGGTGGCCTCCTCGCCCACCTTTTGGGCCGCCGCCGCCACGCCGCCGGCGAGCAGCTTGGCCGTCCACGAGGAGGACGGGGGCGCCGACCGCCGCGACGCGATCGTCGCTGCCAGGCTGTCAAGGACCGCCGCGGTCGGCGCGCCCGCGGGGGGGGGGGGGGGTGCGCGGGGCTGCCGGCGTTGGCGGCAGGGGGGGCGGCGGCGGCGGCGGGGGCGGCGGCGGGGGCGGCCGCCCCCACCGCCGCCCGCACGGCGGCAACGGTGGAGAGGGCACGGCCGACGCCGGCGGGCCCCGCCCCCCCGCCCGCCGGGGTGGCCGCGCCCTCTGCGGCGACGGCGGCCGCGGCGGGCACGTCCCCCTCTGGCAGCGCCGTCAGCAGCACCACCGCGTGGACGGCAACGGCGCGGCCCTCCCCCACGGCGTCCACCTTTTCCCCCGTCTTGGCCTTGAGGTTGACCCGGTCAACGGGGACGCCCAGGCAGGCCGCAATGTTGGCCCGCATCTCCGCCTTGACGGGCGACACCTTTGGCCGCTCCAGCAGCACCGTCACGTCCAGGTTGGCGACGGCGTAGCCGCGGGCGGCGACCACCTCGGCGGCGGCACGGACAAAGGCGTCACTCGCGGCGCCCGCAAAGCGGGGGTCCGTGTCGGGGAAGAGCTGGCCAATGTCGGGCTCGCCCAGCGCCCCCAGCAGCCCGTCCACCACGCAGTGGTACACCGCGTCCCCGTCCGAGTGGCCCGCACACCCGACCGGGTGGGGGAGGTGCACGCCGCCCAGGATGAGCGGCCGCCCGGCCTCGAGCCGGTGCAGGTCATAGCCGTGGCCAACGCGGAGGGGCAGCCGCGGGGGGGCCCCCGCAGCGGCCGCCGCCGCCGCTGTGGGGGGGGAGGCGGACGCCGCCATCCGGGGGGGGGGGGGGCGCACGCCCGCCCGTCACGCCGTGGCGCCGCCGCCACCGACGGCACCCTGGACGCGGGGGGGGTCGACACGCAGCCGGCGCGGGTGCCAAACAGGCCGCTGCGGGCCGCGGGGGGGGCGGCAGCGGCGGCGGCGGCGGCGGCAACAAACGCGCCAAGCATGGTGTGGGGCACGGGCGGGGGTTTGCTGCCGGGGGGGGGGGACCGGCGGCAACAGGCCCAGGGGGAGTGGGCGGAACGGGAGGTGCAGGGGCCTACGCAGTGTGCGGGCAAGGTGGAGGGGGGGTGGGACGATGAGAGGGGGGGTGGGACGATGAGAGGGGGGGGGATGCCGAGGGGGGGGGCCGGCGGAGCGGCGATGGGAACCAGGCGCGAGCCGAAGGCCGGACGGGGAGGGAGCGGCGCTCGCGTGAGATCCGCTGCGGCGCCACCGGCTGGACCGGCTTGACAAGCGACGTCACACGGGGCGCACGCGAACGGCAAGTCAAGCCATACTTTTTTTTCTCTTTTTTTTCTTTTCGTACGTCCATGCACCTTCCCCCCCCCCCCAAAGGAAGCTGCACAGCCAACTCGGGGCAGCTACAAAAAACAAAAAGCAAGGTGGGTAGCGCTTCCGCCTCGAGAGCCAAGGCGGTTCGCTCCCAACGCGGGGTACGCGTAATCGGCCCTCCATCCGGGCGTCGACCAAGTCACGGGGGGGGGGATGCGGCGGTGGACCCCCACCGCCCCGGTGGGCGCGCAGCAAGCAGCAGTCAAACGGGCACGCGGGGCGCCCCCTCACATCCCCTCGCGCATGTTGGAAGTGTCATAGAGGACCAAGCTGAGGTCGCTCTTTGGGTCCCGCGCCACCCCCTTGACCACCCGCGCGGGGGCGCCCAGGTGGTAGGGCGCCTTGCGCACGTTGATGGCCTTGACGCCCCCCGGCCGCTCCCCGTTGGTCGCCAGCGCGTGGTTGTTAAACGCCACCCAGTCGACGCCGTGCTGCTTGATGGAGCCCAGGAACTCCCACGAGCCGCGGACGCCCCACTCTTGAAAGCCGTACCACGCAAACACCATCTGCGCCTTTGGTAGGTCCCCAATCCCGTCCAGGTTGCCATGCACAATCGTCGCGCCCGTGTCCTTGTACGCCTCGGCCAGGCGGCCGCGGGGCCGCTCAGGCGTCGTGTCCACGCACGTCACGGACAGGCCCTTGGGGGTTTCAAACTCGAGCTGCGACACCACTGCCGGCATCCACTGCATGGACGTCCGGCAGGGCATGATCATCACCGAGTTGACCTCCACAGACTGGATGAGCTTGTACACCATGTACGACAGCCGCGTGATGTTGTGGTCGCAGTCGTCAGGCTGGCGGCTCAGCACAACGCCCTTGAAGCGGCCACCCTCCCCAGGCGCCATCACGTGGGGGATGAGCGGCGCCGTGTCCTCGGGGAAGGACGCCACGGGCGCGTCCCCGGCGGGGTCCACGTCGTCGACGGAAAAAACCTTTGGCCGCAGCTTTGCGGGGGGCGCCGCCACAGGCGTAGGCGGGCTGGGGGTAGGATCCGCAAGCGGGCTGGCCTCGGCAACGGCGGGCGGGCTGGTCACGGTAGCGGTGGGCGTGTCGGCCACCCGGGATGTCGTCTCAAGGCCATCCTCTCTGTCCTCGTCTTCCTCTTCACTGCCCGAGTGGCCTCCCGTCGGGCCAGAGCCGTCAGCATGCGGCGTCGGCATTGCCTCGTCTGCTGGAACAGAAGCTGAGTCCCCCGCCTCGACCCGAGCAGAGGAGGACGAGGAGTCCTGCTTCAGTGGCAACGCGTAGGCGTCCCTGCGCTGGGCCGCGAGGTCCACCGCATCCGAGCCCGCAGACGCCGACCGCGAGAGGGGCGCCCCCTCTGACGACGCCTCCCCATCGAGGTCCTCCTGCTGCCCCCCACTGCCGCCACGGCCGCCGTCGCCGTCTGTCAACAGCCGAGATCGGGACGACGAGTGGGCCGCCTCGGCAGCTTCCTCCCCCCTCTCCCGCCGCCGCCGCCGCCGACGTCGGCCAGCGCGGTGGCCGTGGCGTTCCCGCGAGGGCCTATGTGACACCCCTTCCGGGAGTGGGGCGGCCGCCAGCAACGACGACGCGCCCGCCGCGTCGGTAGGGGCCGCCGCGGGGGGCGGGGGAGAGGCGGCGGGCAGCGGTACGTCCAGAACAGAGCGAGGCGGTGATGCCGGCGGGGCCACCGCCGCCAAGGGCGCCGCCGCGCCCGCCGCTGATGCCCCAGCCGCCGGTGCCACCCCCGCGGGCGCCGCGGCGGGGACCTCCACAGGGGCGATGCCTGGCGGCGGCGCAGTCAACTCTGGGGGCACCACGCCCGCCGCGAGGACCGCGGGTACAGGACCCGCGGCGGCAGCCACGGGCGCCGCCGCGGGGGCGACGGCCGCAGCGACTGGCGCCGTCGCGGGGGCGGCAGCGGCGACCCCGCCGGGGGCGGTCGCGGCCGAGGCCGACGCGGCCGACGCAACAGACGCGGCAGACGAGGCCGACGCGGGCAGCGCCGCATGGGCCACCGCGGGGCGCCTCGCGACGACGCCGACAGGCGCTGCCGCCGCCACCGCCACGACGGGGGCGCGGACAGCGGCGGCTGCTGGGGAGGGCGCTGCCGCTGCAGCGACTGGGGCCGCCGCTGGGGCACCCGCTGCCGTCGCGGGCGCCGTGGCAGGGCCTGCCGCAGCGACAATCGCAGCAGACGGCGCCACCACCACCGCAGGGGCGGCTGCTGCCAGCGGCGGCGGTGGCGGTGGCGGCGACGGTAGCGGCGGCGCGGCAACGACAGGCACTGCCCCGAGTGCGGCGGCGGGTGCTCTTGTCAATGGTGCCCGCACGGTGCCGGGTGGGAGCACCGTCTGTGGAACGGCGGGGGGCGCCACGGCTGCGGCGGCCGGCGGCGGCACCACTGGTGGTGCTACCACCGCCCACGCCGCCGGCTGTACGGCAGACAGGGCGGCGGGGGCTACGGCAGCGGCCACTGGTGCGGCGGCGGCCAGCGGTGGGGCAGCGGCGGGCGCCACCACGGCGGGCGGGGCGGCGGCGCCAGGCTTGGCCACCGCCGCCGCCGCCGGCTCGTGGGCGTGCCCCTCCCAGGCGGCGGCCAGCTGGTCAGCCGCCGCGGCCGCCGCCGCGCCCTCCTCCTCTTCCTGGGCCAGGGCGGCCGCGTCGGCTGCCGCCGCCTCCGCGTCAGCCGCCGCGGCCGCCACCGTCGACAGCACCCCCGCCGCCGGCAGCGGGCGTGCCCCCTCCTGCCCCCGCGACGCGGTGGTGGGCGACAGCCACACAGCCGGCGGGAAGGACCTGCGCGGCAAAGGCGGCAACGGCGGCAGTGGCGGTGGCGGCGGCGACGGCGGCGGCGGGGATGGCGGCAGGTCGGGGGGGGAGGCGGCGGCGGCGGTCGTGCCCGCCACAGGGGGGGTCCCCGGTGGCACCATCGTGGATGCAGCAGCGGCAGCGGGGGAGCCACCAGCGGGCAGGGGGCGCGCGGCCGCAGCGGCCGCCACGGAACGGAGCGCGGCGGCCAGGCGGTCGACCGCGTCAGGTGTCAGCACAGAGGGCGTTCCGGGAGCGGGGGCTCCCGCTGCGGACACGCTCCCACCTGGCGGTAGCAGCGGGACGCCCGCGGCTGCGGTGGGCGCGCCCGCCGCTGCACCGGCAGTCACGCCAGCAGTGGGCGCGGTAAGCCCAACTACGGGTGCGCTCAAAGGTGGTGGTGGTGCCGGTGGTGCCGCGTGCGTGGTGTTGGGCACCCCACCAACTGGCGGGGGAGGGGGGGGCACGACCGTGCCAGGCGGTGGTGGCTGCCCGCCGCCGGCATGCCCGCCGCGCTTGTTACCAGCGCCGTTGTCACCTGTAGGGAAATCGCTGGCGCCACTGCCGCCGTTCCCGCTGTGCATGCCGCCGCTGCCACTCGCCAGGATTTTCGCACCAACGCCGGCTGGGCTGGTGGCGGCGCCGGCTGGCCGCACCCCCAGGTCGGCTGCCGCAACGGAGGGCGGCGCCCCCCCCCGCCGCTTGAGGGGCACCCGCCACACGACGGGGGGTAGCGGCGACCGCCGCCGAGCCGCCGACGGTGGGCGGCCCCTTGCCATGGGCGGTACGTCCATCAGCGGCGGCAACACCGCTGCCGCCACCGACGGCGGGTGCGCATCCACCACCCGCCGCACCGACATGGTCGGAGCGGCCACCTTTGGCGGCGAGGGGGGGCGGTCGCCGCCGCTCCGGCCGGCTACCGCCCCGCCGTCGGGGCGGACGAGTGTGGCGAGCGCAGACGCCAGCCGGGAGCCAACGCCCGACAGCTGCCGGCCACGCCGGCGCGAGGCGCCATCCCACTTTCCTTCCCCCTCCCCCCCGCCGCTGCCGCCGCCGTCGTCAATGTCGTTGTTGGTGGCCGCCACTGCCATCCCCAGTGGCGGGTGGCCTGGCCACCAGGGCGCCCCTGCCGCGTCGCCCACGGCAGCAGCCGGCCAGGCCGCGTGTGCCCCGCCGGGGGCGTGTGCCACGAGGCGGCCGCCCTGCCGGGCGGCCGGCGGCGGCGGCAACGGCGGCGACGGCGGCGACGGCAAAGCCTCGTCCGCCTCAGGCACCAGCGCCGCGAGCCGCCGGCCGGTGCGGTGAAAGGGGGGTGGCGGCGAGGGCATCAGAACACGGGTCTGTGATGGCCGCTCCTCTTCGGTGACGGCTGAAGCCTCAGCCGTGGAGGTCGGCGGCACGTCTGGCTCCTCTGGCGCCCGCCCCTCGGGAAGGAGCGTCGGCGGCGGCGGCGAAGCCCGCCCCCCCTGGGACAAGGGCGGCACTGGTCCCCCCGGGGGTGACGCCGGCGGTGCACCCGTCGGGGACGCCGGCGGGGCACCCGTCGGGGACGCCGCTGGCGCCCCTTTTGGCAGCGACACGACCCCTCCTCCGCCCTTTCCCCCCCCTCCTTCCTCTTGGCGCCGTCCCATCCCCCACAGTCCCGGCCGTCGTGGCGGCAGCGCCGTTGACAGGGCGACCCGAAACACCAGCCCGCCCCCCCGGTGGTCCCCCGACAGCGTGTCGAGGGTCACGTGGTGTCCCGCCCCGCGGGGCGCCACGCCCAGCTGGTGTGGCCGTGGTAGACCCGTCAGCGCCGACGCGACCGCCACGGCCAGCAGCAGCGTGACGAGGAGGGTGAGCAGCACCGACCGCGCCGGGCCACCGTCTGCCCCTGCCGACAGGGACGGGCCCGCCAAGAGGGTGCAAGAGGAGCGAGGGCGGGGCGCCGACCCGCTGCCGCCGCCGCCTGTGCCAATGTTGCCATTACTGGCAGCGTCGCCACTGCCTCCGGCATTGCCACCACGACCGCCGCCGCCGACCCTGCCGACGCCACCGACGCCGCCGCCAGGACGGCCACCGCCGCGGTCACGCCGTCCACCAGAGGCGGCGGCGGCCACCCCCCCATCCTCCCACAACAGCAGCCGCACCTCGCGCAGCTGCGCCGCCCGTCTCTCCGCCGCCGCTTCCGCCGCCGACGCCGCCGCCGCTGCCGCTGCCGCCGCTACCCCGCCATCCCTATCGCCCGCCATCGCGTCGCCTACCCGCAACGGGGGCGGTGGCGTCGGTGGAAACGGCGGCGGTGGTGGCGGTCAATGGAGCGCCCGTCTGTCGAACGGGGTGTGCGCGCGCGCCCGCCGACGGGGGGGGCTTGTGGGAGAGAGAAGAAAAGACAATAATACGGGGGGCGGTACTACGGAACGGAACGCACGTGGAATAGGCGTGAGTGTGCAGGGGGTCCTTACTGCCCTTGCGCAGCGCTCGGTGCCACGGCCGGCTCCCCCCTCATGCGTACCGGGCGGTCGGGCGGGGCAGCCCGCGCGGGGAGCGGGTGAGGTGCTCTTCGGAGAAAGCGACTTGCCACACACGCCACCGCCTCTGCAGCTGGCAGCCCCTGCGACTGCGGCAGCGGCGGTAGCCGCGGCACGTCACAGCGAGGGGAGCGGAGGAAGGGGGGGGGGGGGGGGGCGCCCGCCACGCGGGCACCGCCGCGCAGGCCCCGACGCCATGGGGCGGCGGCCCACAGGGTAGGTAGGGGGACAACGGGAAGCCACGCGTGTGCCACCATCATGGTTGGCGACGGGCCGTCGGGGGGGGGGGGGGAGGGAATGAGGGGGAGGGGTGAGGAAGCGGGTGCTCTGGTAGCGGCCGAGACCGAGCCCGCCCGTAGCGAGCAAAGGTGGCGGAGCGTGGAGGACTCGCACCACAGGCGCTCGAATTTGGAGCCCCCCCTCCAAAGGTCCCAATGACAATGACCGAGAGGACCGAGCCGTCTGGCAACGAGGGTGGGTTCAGGGCCGGTTCAGCTCGGATTGAAGCGCCGCCATTTGTGGGGAATTTTAGCGGCAAGTTGGAGGACGACAGTCCAGGAATTCCACACAGGTCGACGGAACAAAAATGGGAGACGATGGACATGTCACGCGTCATACGCCCGCCTCTTCGCCTGAGTAGAAGATATGTACACAGGTGGGGGGTAAATGAGGCGCGTCACACAAAGAAGCCGTCAACCACTACTTCCCTCTTCCCAGCGCACGGGACCTCGCAACCCCTGCGACGACCGTTTGCACGCAGACTACGCTCTCGCCACACGCCAGCTGGTCGCGCGGTGGAACAGAGACGGCGTTCGTTGCAAACGATTCGAGCGGGCGGCGCTGGAGTGGTGCCACGCCGACAGCAACGGGAAGGGCTGTAGTAGAGCAGCAATTGCTGCTACTGGGCATCCAGCCTGCCAACAAAGTCGTAGTGCGTGGAGCAACCCTGGAGGCAGTGCGCACCACAGCAGCACGATGGGGTCTTGGGCGTCCTGGCTGCAAGCAGCACAACAGCCGGAGGACACTGTCAAAAAGCAAAAAAATTAGTGAAGCGTATGAGAGCACCCCGCAAGGAGAGTACCCACCCACCCCCCACCCCTCGTCGTTAGGACGCGCCGCTGGTGATGGCCCGAATGGCGTGCCGGAATATACTCGTGTTCTGCGTGAACTTGTCCTTGTTCTTGCTCTCGAGGTTGGGCCGCACGTCCGTCATCAGCTTCCGAAACGCCTCAGCCACCGCCGCCCGCGCTTCTGCCGTCGACTGGCTAGCGATAGTTCGCTCTTGGATGGCCAGGAAGGCCTCCTCGTTGCTAAGGATGAGGCTAAGCAGCGGTCGTGACAAGCTCCACTGGTTGGGGCAGTCCTCAGCCAACACGACAGAGAACAAGACCTCCAGCACGCGGGGGAACAGCTCGGGCGCCGCTTCTGCTTGAGCTCGAACAGCCACCCCACCAGGGCCGTCGCGCGAGCGCATCCGGAAGCGGTAGGCAGACAGGTGGTCCAACGACACAGCGCTGCCCGACGACATCCATACCTCAAGAGACTGGAGGCCCTCCTGCAGCGACGCCACAACGTGGCTAAAGGAGAGCGCGTCGAGAGAAAAGACATCGCCCGTATGCTGCTGGCACAATACGTCGAGGAGGCTAAAGTAGGCACGTGAAGCCTTGGGGTACGCCAGCAGCTCATCCAGCGGAAAGGCTGTCGCCAGCCGCATCACGACGGTGAGGGCATCCTTGAGGGCCGGGTCCCCATACAGCGCGAATACTCCAAAGTTGACGTAGCCCCCTTCAAGCGCACGCGCAAACGCGGCCATGGACACCCAGGCACCCTTGTACACACGCACGTATGCCTGGCTCTCCGCTGCACCAGAGCTACCTCCAGCGCCGCCGGTTGAGTCGCCGCCGCCCGTCGCCATACTACTGCCGGGGACCGCGCCACGCTCGGCCAACTCCGCCTTTACCCGCGCCGCCGCCACCACGTCCGTGACGTCCGCCATCACCCGCGGGGACGCACCATACGCCACCAGAGCTTTCGAGACCTCACGGAAAAGCAGGATCCCCGCCGGGCTCGAGTTGTCAAAGACAATCCGCTTCGTCTTGTTGTGCGACAGCTCCGAATAAAACTTCAGCGCCGTCACCGACGCCGTGTGAACACCAGCAGCCGAGTACACGCGAACCAGTCGCAATAGCGCGGGCATGTGCGCGGGGTACAGTAGCTCCCAAAGCGTGACGTAGTGCCGCCGAGAGGTAGTAGCCGACAGCACTCCGCGCAGATCACGGAGAACGCCCACACCGGCGCGCAAGATGAGGCTGTCCCGTACGAGGGCGTCGTCCGACGGAACGGCCGCGAGCTGGCTCAGCCGCAAGCGCATCGGCTCAAAGAACCGAGAGAGGGCGCTTTCACAGTCCGAGTCACCCGCCGTTGTCTTGAGTAAGATCTTGGTGAGGGTAGAATAAAACGTCGTCCGGTGGCGGCCCATGCGGGAGTCAGGTCCCCGCATGAACGGAAACACATCCTCCCCATGCTTGTCGAGCATCTGCCGCACTGTCGCCAAGCGGCCAAGCAGGCGGCTGCTCGAATAGCCGTCAGCCAGGTCGGCTAGCAAAGCAAGCGACTTTGCCACCACCGCCTCCCCATCCGACACGCCATAGCGATGAAGGTTGCCTGCAATCTTGGTGGCCACCACGTCAAGCACAACCATGTGATCAGCCACGCCGAGCCGCTCGGCCATGCGGACGTACACCTTCGAGGTAGCCACTGCCTGCTCACCGATGTAGGCCTTGCGGAACGCCTGCGTGAACTCAATGATCGCCTCGTCCAACACTGCCGCGCCACGAAGCGCTCCCTCGCCGCCTGCAGCGCCACTGCTTTCGCGGGAATCAAAAGGCCCAGCCGGGGCGGACGCACCTATGGCCGCTAGCACTGGCAGCGACGTTCGGTCCGCCTCAACCGAGTAGCTCATCAGCTGGAAGACGCGAGCAGACAGCTCGCCGTCGGTCAGCTCCTGGCTCTCAGACGACGACGCGCTAAGTCGCCCGCCCACAACGGTCCCAATGACGCGGACCAGCCAACCGAGGTCACGCTGAAGGCCATCCAACTGCATACGAGCAGATGATACGACGGCGGCACCAGCGGGCCCCGCCGATATTGACGCCGCCAATGTCCGCGTGGTCGCCTGGTACTGCTCCAACAGCGGGTCCATGACCGAAACGAGAAAGGCGGCAGTTTTGTCATACTGCAGCCGAAAAATGACGGGTATGGCGTCGAGCTGCTCCGCGCACTCCTCCGTCTCGTCCCCATCATCCCCAGAGGCCGCGTCCGCCCGCAGTGCGCGGAGCCGGGACCCAACGTAGTCCTTAACAATGTCTTGGACATGCACGTCGAGGTGCGAGAGAGCAGAACCCTTGAGGTAGGGCATAGCCGCCACCAGTCGCGCCCATAGAGTCAGCAAGTAGAACAAGGAGTCCCCTACCCATCGCCAATCCGACGCCAGCGAGTTGCGCGTAAAGCTGGCCACGAGGGAGATCCACTCCTCATAACCCTCCGTGGCGACAAGCTCCGCCAGTTGGTAGTTGGCCTTGAGGCGGGTCAGCCATCGGCAAAAGTGGTGGTAGTTGTCATGATTATCTAGCCCCCGCCGAGTCCGAAGGATGGACAGCATGCCCACCATGTGGGTGCGCAGGTACGCAAACCGCGCATCGTCCGAAGCAAACAGCGTGCGCCGCACGCTGACAAGCTGCACCAGTGCGTCAAGGCACTTGGCTGACTGCACAGGGTCCACTGCGTCAGCGCTGCCGCCAGCGCCCGCCGCATCGGCTCCTCCGCCGTTAGTGCACGATACGTAGACGTCCAGGAAAAGTGACAGCGTGTCTGGGTCCTGTACCACTCCGCGCCACGCCACCGGCATTTGGATGGTGCCAACATCCTCGACCGTGTCGTCAAACGAGGAGCCGATGAAGTCAAAGTTGAGGCACGCCAGCGCCACGTCCAGTGCGCCCCCACGGAGCTTACCGGGTACGGCTGCAAACTTGGCCAGGGCGCTCAAGGACAGCTTAAAGATACGCAGCAGCACAGCATCCCGAAAGGAGCTGGCCACCTTGCGGTGCTGCGCGTGTGTCAACGACCGCCGGGCAGCCGCCGCAGACGCGAGCGACGCAGACGTGTTCATCTCGGCCACCAGACGGGAAAGAAGAGCCAAGCCAATCGCACAGTGCGCTTCTGACGCGTCGAGAAAGCTGGACACATCGTCCACAATCGTCCGGTTGGCGGGCTCCGTGGTCCACCCCAGCTTGGTCAGGCGAGCAAGCAGAGTGCTGAGCTCGATCAGAACAAAAGAGGCCAGAGAGGGGCCGCATTTGGCCAGGTACCGCAAGATATAGTTTCGCAACTACACGTCCACCAACACCAATGGCCGGACGGGCGCGGAAACGCGACAGAAAAAGACAAAGGAAGCAGACAGAGTGTGGCATGTGGACGCGTCCGAGCCAGCAGGTGTGCAGGACAAAAGAGAAGACAAGCCCACATCATGAGCAGCACGACAGTCAGGTACATGTCCAGAGTGCCAAGGCCACGAATACACATCCCTTTCGAGTCGCACCAAGAATCAGGCACCGCAACAGCAATGCGCAACCACGAATAAGCACACTGGCGGGTGAGCGCACGCTCATGCCCCCCCCCACCCGGGCAATGACCAACACGCGGGCAGGAGTGTGCCGCGCACACGATGAAGGAGAGGCGCGCGGCGAGGTCATGGCAGCCGCCCGGGCCGAGAGGGCACATGGCCGGTGCAACCTACCTCTAATGGGGACGGCGTCGACAGCTGCGCCCAGTGCTGTGTGACAATCTGGATGAGTGTCCACGAGGCCAGCTTTTGGGCGTACGGGTCCTGTAGCACCGCCAACGCCAGCCCACCAAGCACACAAACACAGGCACACGCGCCAAACGAACAAAAAAAACAGTATACCCACAACGATTCCCCAGCAAACAACGACCTTCCCCGTAGATAGTCTTGTCAGTCCCATGCCATGTACTCATACGACGGTGACACGCCCCACCGCCGCTTCCGTCCAGCCGACACGGAGCACAGGTCACCTACACCCCTAGCCCGGCTGGCACAATCGCCTTCCCCATGATGCCTCGGCTCCCATCCCTCAATGTGGATGGCCTCGCCAGTGCGACCTCTACACCTCTACGACGGCCCTCCGAAGGACTGGCCAGGCACGGCCAACACCAACAGCTTCCCCCCCATGGCCACCCCCCCTGTCCCCCCTCACCCCCATCCCCACCACCGCGCACCCCCCTTCCCTCCACACACACCACACCAGCCCCACTCCACCCTTCCCCCCCAGCGCGCCCCCACCAGCCCCCTCCAGGGACGTACACTTGAGTTGTCCAGTATCCACAGGCACTCAGACACAAACCGCGGGGACGACGCGAGCGGCAGGAGCGTTGCCTCTGCCTCGGCCCGCGACGCCGGGTCGGTGCCCTGGTAAAGCTGCTGGCACAGGCGCTCCACACGGGCCAGCCCGTCGGGGCCGCCGCCGAGGCCGTCGGGCGCCGCGCCAGGCGACGCGCCGCCGCCGCCGCCGCCAACGCCGGCGGCGCCACCGCCCGACACGGCGGCCATGGCGGTCGAAAAAAAATAGGGAAAGAACGAGGGGGGGAAGATGTAGGCCGGATCTGTGCCGGTCGTCCGCAACCGCAGAGCCGTTCACAAGCCGCGCGGCCAATGCCCAGAAGCGGGGGAAGAGCGTGCAGCACCAAAGACGACTGCGGCCAACGGGCGGCAACGGCAGGGACCTACACTCCCTACGCCCCACTCAACACCCTCCACCCCCACAAACCAACAACGGCCTCTAACCGGCAACACCCCCCCCCAAAAAAAACCACAAAAAATCCACAACCGGAGAGACCCCCGCCGCACCGTCTGGCCCCCAGCAGCAGCAGACACCCCAGCGCGTGTGCGTCGACGCTAGCCCCCACGCCCGCGAGCGGTGCGAGCGGGGGGGTGTAGCAGGGGGGGGCGAAGGAGGCGGGCGGTGGCGGTGGGTGGCGCCGGGGATCGCGCGGCGGTGACTGGCCCCACGGCTCTGCCGTCACCCAGCGCGCGCGGGGGAAAAAAAGGCAAAAAAAAAGAGCAAAAAGAAAACCCTCACCGCCCCCCGCCCCTTCCCCCCTCTGCAGACCACGCGGCTCTTGCCCTGCCTCGGGCCGCCGCGCCCACGACGTGGCTGGTCGTGCGAATGGACACGGCAGCACCGCGGTGGCCGGGCCACGCCGCGCGGGGAGGTGGGCGAAGAAGCGGCCTGCCTGCCTTGCTTGTGCCCAAAATCTGATTCATATCCCGCGCGGTTCGCACTCCACACCAGAGTGCACCCATTAGAGAGCTTCGGAAACTCGGGTCATGGGATTGTCATATGTTACAAATTCGACATATTTATGCCACAAGTGACAAAGCCACAACGAACCCACGACGTCTTCGGCAACTTTGTAACACATGGGTTCGATTTAAATTATTCTGCAGCCACGAGAGAGCGCGGCGTCGAAGCACGCCGTGTCTTTCTCGACTGCGCAGCACTGCTTATCGCCTGTCAAACATTTCTTGCTTTTTTGGGAAATTCTCGAGCAAAAACCTGCATAAAACCTGCATCTTCCCCCCCTCAAGGCATCATAGACACCGCTTTTACCCCCGTTTCTTGCTTTCTGCCCATAACAGCTCGGGCGATTGGTGGTCGCCACCTCCCTTGATATGACCGGAAGCGCTCGGGGCAGGAGAGCACTCTCGTGAAGCGCAAAGAAGCGACCGACCATCGCTACGCTTGGGAGCAATGTTTAAACAAACGCGTTTAAAAATCGCGCAATCTCTCGCACTGGTTAAGCAAAAACCTGCGCGACGACAGCTTTCGAGGATCTGCACGGAAGAATCTCTCCGCCTTGCTCGACATCTACAACGTGAATTCTGACCAATGGAACGCTCCGTCCAGCAAACAGCAGCGCCACCGCTGTTGTCATTGGTTGACAGAACACCGACAGCGGCCGTCGTATCGGTCATCCTGGGGGAGATTCTTTGGCCTCAGCCCATCCCCTCGATCAGAAAAGCAAAGTTCTGCTCGAGCCGTTCATTTTCGTGCTCGAGCAGAGCAAGAATTTGCACAACGAAGCAAGAGATCTGGCCAAAATCGGGCTTGTATCTTGACAGGGGATAAGCATTGCTGCGCTGGGCCGTTCCGCCTCGTCACTGATTGTCGCTCAAATCGACAGGCGTGGAGACAAAAACCGCCTTCGATTGGTTGTAGCCCACCCACATTTGCCCTCATTTGCATCATTATCACGTGATAACGAGATGCACCGGCCGTGCAGGCTCTGACACGATTCGATTGGACACGTGGATAGTCTTTCTTTTAATGAATGTAGCACCCCAGTGGGACTGTTTGCCACAACCCCGCCCCCGCCCGACGAGGAGGTGGCGCATCTCCGCGCGCGCGCGCCTCTATGGTGCGTCCCGTAAAAAGTGGACGTGCACAGGTCGTGCAGTGCGGGTTTGATTGGTCCAGTGGCCGATATTGGACATGATCACGACACGCTCACGTCCACTTTTTACGGAACGCACTATAACAGCAGGACAAGTGGCAAGCGGCCGCCCGTCGTGCGGCGCCCACCCGAGTTAGGGAGTTAGGTGCCGGCGGGGAGCGCCTCGGTTTCGCCCGCCGGCCAGTGGATCGTAACGAACGCAGTCCACCGACCGGAATGGATGGATGGAATCAATCGCAACGTGCTGTGCGCGATGGAACCTGTGCACAGCACTCAGGCAAGTGTGGTCGAGTGCAGCCTGTGCCTGTTCGCTAGGTATAAAGGGTCGTGTGCCGGGGCCGGTTTCTTGATGATGTGTTCCCTTGTCTTTACTTTCTTGCGCCCCCCCCCTCCCCTTCCCCCCCCGTGGGGCCAGCATGGTTTGATTGGGGCCGCTCTCCTCACCGGCGACCAACAGGGCTACAGACAGTTGGGATGGACTGGACAGAGCGCAGTCTGAGTCTAAACCAAAATAGCTATTTGTTTCCGATTTGTGAATCTTGCTGGTAGCTGGGATTTCAGTACACAAGAGGTGCGGTAAACAGTACCTGTGCCACAAAGGCACAACGTGGATACCTATTAATTTCTGGAACAGAACTGTATGTACAGTATACATTCCTGAATGTACCCTTACATTCCGTTCACCCGGTCCTGCTGCCCACGTCACGCGTCGCCCACGGTGGTACCAGCAGCCGCGGGAGGGGGGTGCCCTCCGAAGCACACCTTGTTTGAGGTGCACTGCCGCATGGCCCTCTAACCAGCTACCACAGATCCTGAACAGACGCAACGGCACGTGCGTACTGGTGGACGAGGCATGGGGGAGTGGAGAGGGAAGGGGGATGCCCCTGTGCTCCCCCGCCCTCCCCCTCGCGTCAAGCCCTTGCGACTGCGTGACATGAGAAATGGAGCAAGAAGAGAGCGGGGACGCTATATATTGCTCTTCCTTGCTATCTCGTTTCCAAACGTGGTGCTGTTGCGCAGGCCAATGCCGGTACAGGTTGTGCCGCTGCCATCCCTACCGCCCTAGCCACCGCTCATTCCATCATTTATGTATAAGGCCCCGTTGGCTCCGGCGCATGAGACGTCCACGAACAGGGCGAGGGCGAGAGCGAGGGACAAGAGAGGCCCCGTGGCCCCGCGCCGCACGCAGGCAAGTTGTGCACGCGGGCTCCAAGGTCCCAGCCTCAACCGCACGTCCGCCCTCCCCCCCCCCCCCCCCCCCGCTGTGAGCTGCCACCCCACCGCGCTTCTTCCCAAACCACCGCCGCTACAGAAACTCCACGGGGAGGGCGGGGTCCCGCGTCCCCGGGGGGTCCACAGCGGGGGACTGCCGCAAACGCCCAACGGGCTCGCCGTGCCAGTGGCTGGCAGACGGCGGCAGCCACCCGATCCGGCCAAAAAGAGTCCCCCCTTCCCCCCCCTCGCCGCGCTCCGCCAGACCAGCTTCGAAACCGTACATCGCTGACCCCTCCGCCGCCAGCACTCCCCCCTTCTACCCCCTTCCCAACCGTTACGGCCACCTCCACCGCAGAGGGGGGGGGGGTGCGGCGGGCAATCACCGGCGGTGCGTCTTTGCCCCCGACATGCCCACGCTGTCGTGGTCGTCGGTGGCAGCCTCTGCCGCCGTGTCGGCAGCCCCGCTCAAAACTGCCGGCACAGCAGCCCGCGCCCAGAAGGGCGTCTCGCCGCCGCCGCCACCGCCGCCGCCACCACCGCCGCAACCGCCGCCTCTCGCCACCCACAAGGACGACGTCGAACGGGGGCGCCTCTGTGTGCCTTGTGTGCATGGCCACCGTCGTCATCCCATGTACCCGTCCCCCCCCCCCTCCCCGCCCACCCACCCGCCGCGCGCTCCACGAAGTGGACGTGAGGATGGGAGCAGGGGACAACAGCGGCACGACCCCACCCACCGGGGGTGGCGCCACGCATGCCCTCTCCCCACTACAGCCGGTGGTGGCTGCGACGGGCCTGCCGCCGCTGCCGCCGTCGGCCTCTGCCGTCGCCGCCGCTGGTAGTTGCCTTCTTGCCTCGGACGCGAGTGTGCCAGTTGATACATTGAATGCAGGTCCTGCGGGCCGGTGGGTCCAAAGGTCGCCACTGGCAACACGGCAGGCGCCGGGGCGCGGGAAAGTGCCCGCGCCACACGAAGGAGGGTACACAGTGTGCAATCCGCAGGCGGAGGCAAGCAAAGAAAAAAAGAGAAAAAGGATACAGGCGCGCGTCCCAGACAGCGCCAAGGGCGAAGCCGGGACGGTGGGCAGGGCGCGAGGGCAAAACGAACGTGCCTGCCGCGGACGGCCGGCGGTTCCCTCCCACGCGCACCTCTCGTATCCCCTCGAGGGGGACAGGTAGCCTGGTGGGGACTGGGCACACCGTGCCCCAGTCCCACCACTCCCATAGATCAAGGTCAAGGACAAGCCAGTCCAGGCGAGAATCACGGCGGGCAAGCCACCCACTAAGGCCAGCGTCCGTGACCCCTGACCTTACCCCACAAAAACAAGACACAAGCCACCACCGCCACCGCCACCACCGCGACTGCGGCCGGTGACGTTGCCACCGATGCCGCCTCCACTGGCGACCGCTTCCCAAGAGCGGTGCGGGCGGCCCGTCTGCTCCCGCGGCGGCTGCGAACCAGCAGAGCAGAGAGCACCGCCACCGCGCCCGCGCGGGACGGACGGCGGGCGGTGTGGGCGGGCGAACCCGCAACGCAGAGGGGTGGGTGGTGTCCCCGCCACTGTCAAAGGGGGGAACGGCTGGGGCAGCAGCAGCAGCACCACCACCACCACCACCACCCGCACCACCGACGTAGGCGCACCCACATGAGGGGTGACGGAGGAGGAGGGGACATAGAGAGGGGCCGAGCCGCGCGCCGCACCCCTCACCCTCCCCAAAGCCCACCCCCCAGTATCGCTTCGTGGCGGCGGCCGTCGGGGACCACCAGCGGGCGGACGAGCGGCGGCGGCACCCACCCCCCACCGGGTGCCCCTTGTTCCGTATCGATGGTGCCAATGGGGGGTCCATGCGACCCGCCCGTCGGCACCGCGAAACGGCCGCTGCTGGGGGACGTGGCAGCGACGGCGGCGGCGGCGACGGCGGCGGCAGCGGCGGCAGCGGCGACAGCGGCGGCAGCAGCAGCAGCGGTTGTGGCGGGAGGGAAAGGGGTGGTGATGGGGGCGCGAGTGGCGGGGGGTGGGTGGTAATGGCGGTGATGGTGGTGGTTTGTTGGGGGGGGGGGGCGGGGGGGGGGCGGGTGGCAGCGCGGCGCGTGGTCTCAACGCCGGGTGCCACCGGGCGGGCGGGACGGCGTCGGCTGTTCCCCGACCGCACCTGAGGGTCAGACGGCGGGGCGGGAGGGCGGGTGACGGCGGCGGTGGGGTGGCTGGCAGACATGGGGGGAGAGGAGGTGGGGATAAGGGGACGGTGGATCCAAAAAAAAAGAAGGAAAAAAAGGAAAAAAAGAAAAAAAAGAGAAGAGAGAGACAAGGTCAAGGGTGGCGTCATGAGAAAGGATGGCCTTACAGAGGACACACCACCATGGTCACGCCGCGGGGGAGGCACCGGCCGCCACAGGGGCGAGCGGCGGGGGGGGGGGCAGCCGGGGGAGGGGCGCCACGCCCGCCGGTCAGGTCTGGCCGCGAGCAGACGCGACCGCCCCCGCCGCCGCCGGCCGGCGACGGCGGGGTCAGCGTCCCAGCGAGGGGTCGCCCCACCGCCGCCCCCGCGCAGGCGCCAACGCACGTCACCCGCTGCAGGCCCAACGGCTGCGCCTTCCCCCGCCCACCCCCCCCATCCACCCACTCACTGCCCCCATTCTCCACCCGCACCATGCTGTCCCGTGGGTGCCCCCCCCCCCCCCCCCCGCGGGCACCACCCCCTCCCCCTGCCGGCCACTCTCTGTCACCCTTGCGTCCACAATGGGTTCTCTCCATTGGCGGCGGCGGCGGCGGCGGCGAGCGCGGCGGCGAGCCCTCTCCCATCCCGTCCCCCTTGAGCCGCATCCGCTTCCCAGACCTCCCTTCGGCGGCCTCCTTGTCCACCATCCCCACCCCCCCCTGGGGGCGGGCGGCCTCCTCCCGCGCCCCCCACGCGGCGACGCCGGCAGGGACCCTCACGGTGCCTCTGCCGTCGTGGCAGCGCACGCGCCGAAGTAGGCGGGGGGGATTTTGCCCGCCGCCGCCGCCGCCGCTCGCCCCAGCACGCGTCAAGTGGGTGCGCAGCGCGGCGGTCGCGACGGCCGCCCATTACCGCCACCGATCGACTCGCTGCCCTCCCTCTCCGTCACTGTATTTGAAACGCCTCGGGGGGGGGGGGGGGGGGAAGGGGGAAATGGAATGGGGGGATCGCACGTAGTGGCCGCCACGGCGGCAGCGGCTTTGTGTGAAGGGGGGTTGGGGGTTGGCAGAGCGGTGAGGGAGGGGGGGCGGCGACTAACGGCTTCGTTGCGGCGGGTGCTGTGGGGTAGGATGTGCACGCACAGACAGGGTGAGGGGACGCGCCAGCGGCGGCGGTGGCGTTTTCGTTTACTTCGCCGCCGCCCTAGCGGCCGCGGGGGGGGGGATGGGGGGAGGGGGAAGAATCGCCACGCGCGTCCCCCCGCGGCGCGGGCCGCGTCACCGCACGCCCGACAGGCGGCCGTCGGGGCCGCCGTCAGCGCCCCCGTGGGGTGGTCGTCCCCCCCCGCCCCCCGTGGTGGGCCTCCCCGTGCTTCTTCCGGTCGGACCGGGACGCAAACCACCGGCCACACACCCCACACGCGTGCGGCTTGAGCCGCAGGTGCACCCGGTTGTGGTGGCGCGTCAGCTGGGACCGCCGGCGGGTGGCAAAGGTGCACCCGTCGCATGGGCACACCAGCGGCAGGGGGGGGGGGGGGGGGGGGGGGGGGGCGGCGGCACCGCCGCCCGCTGCGCTCCCCGCGCCGCCACCGCCGCCGCCGCTGCCGCCGCCGCCGCCGCCGTTGCCACCGTCGGCGCTGGCACCCGCGTCACCGCCGCCGCTGCCTCCTGCGCCACCGGTGCTGCCGGCCCAGGGATGGCCGCTGGCCGTCGTCACCACCGGCGGGGCCGATCGGCGGTGTTTGGCGGCGAGGGCGGCGGGGGAGCCCCCCCGCCCCCCGCTAGCCGTCCCCGTTGCCGGTGCCGCCATGGCCGCCACCTGCGCCCCTGCCGCTGCCGCTGACACCCCCGCTGCCGCCGCCGCTGCGGTCACCATCGCGGTTGTCGCTGCCGCTGCGGTTGCGGCCGTCGATGCCACAGGCGGGCCGCCGCCAGGCCCGACCCCACCAGCGACGGCCCGTCGGTCGGCGGCCGCGGACCGACCTGCCTGGACGGGGCGGTAGGGCGGCGGGGGGGGAACGCCCCACGGATGCGTCGGCACCCCCGTGGCGACGGTAGCTGCGGCCCTGCAGCTGGCCGCAGCACTTGCAGAGGCGGCGGCGGCGGCGGCAGCGGGGATGGCGTCCTGCGCGACGGCGGCAAGGGCGTCAGCTCCCCAGGGGCGCCCCCTCGGTGGCGCAGCGCGGTGCAGACCGGGGGGAGGGGCCGGCTGCGGCCACGGCGGCCGCACTGGCGACGGCACCGCCGCGGCTGCGGGCGGCAGTGGTGGCGTGCTGCCAAAGCGCTGCGGCGGGACGGGGGTAACGGCGCCATGCAGTCTTGACCCCGCGGCGGTAAGCGCCCACGCCGTCGCGGGAGCGGGAGCTGGGGACACTGCCGTTGTGGTCGACGCCGCCGCCGCAGCGAGAGATGGTGGGGGGGTGTCCACAGGGGGAGCCCACGCCGGTGTTGATGATGCTGCTGCTGCTGCTGCTGCCGCTGCTGCCGCTGCTGTCGCCGCCGCCGCCTTGCGCCGCCCCGCCGGCAGGGTGGCCGTCAGCGGCGACGCAGGGTGAGCGTGGTGATGATGGGGCGGCATGGCAGCGGCACCCAGCGCGAGGTAACCCCACTGGGGCGGGGGCGGAGGCAGCGGCGGCGGCAGCGGCGTCGGTGGTATCGGGCGGGTCAGCTGCGGGGTGGGGCGCCCCCGCTGGCCGCCCGCCCCGCTGCCAGCGGTGGCCAGGACGGCCAGGAGCACGTCGGGGGTGCGGGGCTCGGGGTCCCCCGGCGCTGGTGGAACCGTAGCACAGCGGGCGCGGGCGCGGGCGTGGGGAGGGAATGGGGTGGTGGTGGTGGCAGCGCCCTCGTGGAGTGTGAAAGACGGGTGGTAGGGGTAGCCCATGTTTGATTGGGAGTGGGAGGGCGTTTGGGGGGAGGGCACCGGCGAAGAGGAGAACAGGGAGGGGGGTGAGACGGAGGGTGGAGGGGGGAGCAGCGGCCAGCAGCTGGTGGGTGGGGAGACGCGTGCGGGCGACGGCGTGGCGTGGGGGGGAGGGGAGTCGCGGCGGGGTGGGGAGGTCATGTCGACGCCCCCGATGCCGACGGCAGCTCTGCCAGTGGCGTTGGCCAGGCTCTACCGGGAAGAGGAGAAGGACGCCCTTCAAAAAGCCTTTGGCCGCGCCACCCCGACACCCAGCCCCAGTCTGTTGCCCCCCAGAAAACGTAGCGGGAGAGGGCTGGCCAACACGCGCGCGCGCGCGCTGGCTCGGACGAGCCGTGGGGGGGGGGGGGGGCGAGTGAAAAAGAGGGAGCTGATAGGGACAGTGCGAAAAAGGCGCGATCCCCGGCCGCCCGCCGCGCCGCCGCTGCCGATCTCTTCAGCAGCTGGCCGTGCGTGCCCCCACACGGGCATCCTTGCACACGGTGCGCCACCCAGGGCCACCCCCCCCCCCCCCCCTGCCCCGCCCGTCGGCGACGGTAGCCGCTGCTCGTGGTGCAGGCTGTGTGATTGTGCGGGAAGGGGGGTGGGTGACGTTTTGTTACCGGGGAGAAGCGGACGCGCGAGTGTTAGCCGCTGGCGCGTGGCCCGTACGCGTATACGACGTATACGAAGCTCCCCATCGGGTGGCTCTCACACTCCGCCGGCCGGCGGCGGCGGGCCACCTGGCGGGCTGGCGCGGGCGCGCCCGCGTGGACGGCAGCAGGCCAGTGCGGGGGGGGGGTGGACACGGGTGGGGGGGCGCTATCGCTGCCCCGCGCGACGGCGTCAGCGCGAGTATGTATCAGCGCGCTGTAGACCCCCCCCCCCCCTGCCCCGACCACGGCTTGGGCGGGGAGGGCGGCGGGCGGCTGCTGTGCTGGGGGCACGGATACAGAGGGCTCTGACGAGGAAAAAAAAAACGAAAATTGGAGGATAATACGTACGGCGGTGAATTCATTTCGGGGCGGGAGGACCGGGGCCGCGTGTAGACGCCTGGGGTGTCACTGGGGTGTGGACCGCCCCCCGCACCAAGTTCCCTGGATGAGGGAAGAGGGTGCCAATGGCGGGTGAGAGAGCACAGCGGCGCCCGTCACGCGAGGGACAGGACGGGAGCGGCTCGCGTTGTGCCCTGCGTCGTACATAGGCAAGAAAAAGGGAGCCAAAGCCAATGGCAAACGCGACAGCCGCGGGGGATGCGCCCCCCGCCCCCCCGTGGTTCCCCGCCTCAGTTTGATATCACCCGTGCCGTCCTGCGTGTCTGCCCTCACGGCCCGGCTACGCAGGGAGCCAAGCGGCGTAGACGCGCGGACCAAGGGAGGCTCGGTCCTCGAACCCACGTCGGCACGCGGCTTCCAGCTGGGGGCAACCCGGGGCGGCACCGGGGTGTGACCCCGCCCCCGTTGGAGGAACGTCCAAAAGGTATCGATGCACCACGATCAGCGGCGCCTACACCAACGGGTCGTCGTCCTACCTGTGTTGGGGGAGGGTGAGTGGCCCCCGAGATGAACTGTCGTCCCTGTCAGGCGGGCACGCGCGGGGGGGAGAGGGGGGGGCACGCTCGCTGGTACCATCGTAAGGGCGCAAGGTCTTCCTCCGCCCACCCCTCGGTCGGCACCCATGACGCATACGGCTGTGAGTGGGGCATACGGTGAGTTGACCCACCGGATATCTTGTGCAGCGGGC
The DNA here is from genome assembly GCA_009829735.1 of Pyropia yezoensis. NCBI lineage: Eukaryota > Rhodophyta > Bangiophyceae > Bangiales > Bangiaceae > Pyropia > Pyropia yezoensis. Next base: position 17,604,334 of record CM020619.1, on the reverse strand, counting down.
CCCCGCGGCGGCGGGGGGGACGTGTCCTAATGCTCGCGTGGCGAGCAGTTTTCCCATTGTCGTTGGGGTCCTGGCGAGCTCCCTCGTCCCCCCCCCCTGTACTCTGTCTTCTCGTTTTTTTTGTCCGGTTGGGCAGCTCCTGCGTCGGCACGGCGGTGCCAGCCGTCCAATGGGGGACCTCGTAGCGGGCCTTCCCTCTCTCACGGGTGGCGGGTAGGTACCATACACGGGCGGATCCCGCGGCGGCCCGCCCCGAGGGAGGGTGTGGTGGGGCGGCCACGGCTCTTTCTGACGGTCTTGCACGCCAGTGGTGGACATGTACCTATCCACCTGCTTGAGTGAGATGCGGGTGTGCGATGGAGGTGTGTGTGTGGCAAACGAGGGGCGGGGGGTCGGGGGGGGGGCGGATGGTGGCTGGGCAGCCGCGTGCGGCAGCCGCATGCGGCAGCCGCGTGCGGCATGCCGTGTCTGCCACGCATCCCGCGTGCGAGGCCAAACCCCCACGGATGGCACGCCATCAAGGGCGCGGAATGCCCACTGTGGGTGCAGTCCGCGCGTGCTTCGAGCGTACACTCCCCCTGCCTTCATCCTCGCCACCCGCTCCCCTCCCAAAAGAGAACTCGGGCGGGAACAGCTGGGTAAAGAATTGCCACGCATCTACGGTCAAAAAGAACGACGGGGGGGTCGTCCCCCGGGCGGCACGGTCCTCTATTCTTGCGACTGCCGACAGCAGGAGAAGAAGGAAAAAAAAAAATGGAAAGGGGGAGCGCGGCACCACGGGCGGGTGGGGGACGTGAGGTTGCCCCGGCACCCGTCGTTCTCCCCTTCCTGCACCGCCACCCCGCCGCCTCCCCCCCCCCTCCTGACGCGCCCTCACATCGCGCGGGCCGGGCGTGCCGGCCGCCAGCAGGGTGTGGGCGCGTCACCCCTCAGGCCACCCCCCTCCAGACGATGGTGCACAACGCCCCCTCCCCTGTTGTTCCCCTTTGCCCCCCGCATCGGGGCGCGGGGCGCCCTTGGCAGTGAAACGTGGGACCCAGCTGTCCGCGCGGCGGCCCGTCGTGTGCCGCGGGGCCCCCCTCGTCCAGACACCGTTCAACCGGTTCTCACCGGGGTACAGTACGTACATACGGTACATACAGTATTGTCTTGCGAGACCGTGCCCAATCCTGGCTGAGTTTGGGAGAAGATGACAAACACCTACAACCAGGATGGCCTGAGCCAATCGCCTGCTGGTACGTCACCAGCCAATGGCGTCCTGTTCTGCTCGTCAACACTATGAATATTAAAGGTGGAAGAAAACTTGACTACCTACATATGCACTTCATTGGAGTGCGTGACAGAACCGTTGCTACCACAACTTAATTGCTGTGGCCAAGGAGCTGTCATTCCTCTTGCCACGCGGCTGGGGATGGGCGCCGACAGGCTGGATGCGGTGAAGCGGCACCCCTCTTTTCAAGGCGTCGACTGGCCGGCCGTGCACGCCCTCGAGGACCACCGAGACAATGTGCAGCCGCGTGGGAGGAGGGAGGGGGCACCGGGGGGGGGCACAACCGCCGGTGGCGGTGGGGCTGGCGACGCGGGTGTGTCTGCCGACGAGCTGGCGGGGGAGGGGGGGGGGGCGCTGGCGCCGCCGCCGCCGCCGATGCGGGTGGGGGGGGCGCCGCCGGCGGCGGGGCCATCCCCTCTCTGAGCGCGAGTACGACCAAGGAGGTCGCCGACATCCTTGCCGGCGAGGAGGGGGGCACCAAGCCCGCCACGGGGGGGCGGCGGGAGCTGCTTGCGCTCCTTGTCGGCGGGAGGGTGCCCAAGGTGCACTCCATCGCGGGCTACTCGTTTAACAGTACCAGCCGCGCGCAGGGGACGGCGGCTGCCGATGCGGCTGCGGCGGCCGCTGCGGGGGGGAGGGTCCCTCTTTTGCGGTCCTCCCAACATGCTTTGGGGCGGGGGGGGGCCCCCACTGACGCCGCCCGCTTCGCCGTCGGCGTCGTCGCCACCACCACCCCGGGGGGGGGCTCGCGATGGGCGGCGGCACGCGCCGGCACCGCCCGTCCTCGATGACACCTCCTCCCAGCGGGCGGCGAAGTAACCTTTGTCGCCCGGCCACAGGTCGGCGGCCGAAAACGCGCGCTCCGTTGCCGGCAGCGCCGCTGCTGGTGCGAGTGGCGGTGGCGGTTGCGGTAGCGGTGGGGGTGGCGGAGGCGGCCGACCACCCGACGAGTGGACCACCGCCGACGGGCAGGACGACGATGACGAGCCAGCCTCGCCAACCGTCTCGTCGATTGACTTTCATGCCGCCAAGCGCGATGCGCGGGCGGCCGACGACGCCTTCCCCGTCACGCCCGCGGAGGAGGAGGAGGAGGAGGAGGACGCCTTCTCCGTCACCGGGTTGTTCACGCGTATTCATTTTATCTTGCTTCTCTTTTTATTTTCCGAGCACCCCCCTCCCCCCTCCTTGTCAACCCTCCGCCTGGTCCGTCCAGACACGCCACATTTCCCCCAGGATGCGCTCGGCCTCCTGAAGCGACACAGTACACGCCACACAGGCCGGACGAGACAAGAACTGCTTGCCGTCATTGTAGCGGCGTTTGAGAGTGGTAGGCACAATGCCCATCGCCGTCGCGGCAGCATTCATACTAATGTAGATCGTCTCGTTCCCCAAGAGCACCTCCGTCACGACGGCTTTCAAACCCGGTCGAACGTACACTCCCGCGGAACGGCGAGCAGCGGCAGACGATCGGGCGCTGGCACTTACGGTCTTGTGTCGTAGGTGCCCCTGCCCCTCGCAAAGGCCTGGGCCGTTCCCTCGTTCCGTCCGTCCCCCCTTCCCGATGGCGCCCCCACTCTCGCCATGGCAGCCCCCATGGCCATGGGTGGCCGCTGCGTCGGTGACCGCGGCGCTCCTCGTGGCAACGATTGTGTGGGCTGCGGCGCGGGCGAGCCTGCTCGGCCGCGTCTGGTCCGCGACTGCCGGCGGCGGCGCCGTGGCTGGCCGCCGTGTCCAATGGCCGTGGCTGCTGCGTGCGGTAAGCAATCAAAATGAGATAGCGTCGTTCACCTCACTATTCAGCGAATGGCCCCGTGGCGAAATGGATAACAGCACAGTTAACAATGATCGCGTTCGTTTCCGATGCGAAAGATTCAGGGTTCGAGTCCCTGCGGGGTCGTAGGTGTGTTATTTTTTGTCCCTGTTCTGTGCGGTACTGACTTGTACATGCGGTACTGTACATACATATGACATTTTCATGGGGATGTGGTTACGTACGCTGATCCGCTGATCAGGGAGTCCTTCGACACCCTGCTCGTCGTCGACCACCGCCCTTTGCCGTCTGGTTCTCACCTTCCCGCCCCCGTCACCACGTCCCGTATCCTCTCTCCCCCCCCAACACGCAAGCACCTCTCCTCGCCCAGCACCCCCTCCCCAACCTTTCCCACCTCCATCCACACACCCACTCTTCCCTGCACCGTTCCACCCCCCCCCCCCCCAGCACCGTTCCATCCCTCAACACCGTTCCATCCCCCACCCCTCCCGTTCGTCCCCCACGCCTCTCCCCCCCTCTCCCCCCTCACCGTCCCCCCTTATCCCACCTTGACACCATGTCCGCTCCCGCTGCGACCGCTGCTCCCGCCGCCCCCCCCTTCCCCCCGGCAGCGGCCGCTGAGCCCCCCCCCGCTGCCCCCACCCCCCCCGCCCCAACCTCCGCCGCCGCTGCCGCCGCCCTCTTTGCGCGCGTCCACCCCCGCGCCGCGGCGGTGCGGGCGGCGGCGGCGGGCACCCGCCTCGACGGCCGCACGCCCGCGGCGGGGCGACCCGTGTCAGTGGCGACGGGCTCCCTTGCGGCGACTGGGGGGGTGGTGGGCAGCGCGCTCGTCAAGGTTGGCGGCACGTCCGTCCTGGGGGGGGTCACCGCCGCGGCGGTGGTGCCGCCGCCTACGGCTGGGGGGGATGGCGTTCTTGGTACGTTTTTGTATGAGGCGGGGGGGTGGTGGGGGGAGGAGGTGGGGGGAGGGGGGCGGCGGGATTGGTTTGTGGTATCGCTTCTTGGTTGCTGCAATAGCCGGCCGCCTGAGGGCAAGTGGGCCTGCCCAGCCGCCACAGGACGCATCCCAGGTTGTTGCGGACCGCCGCTGCCCGGGGCAGTGGGTCGTCCGCCGCCGTGACCGCCACGCTGCTTTCTGCCGTCGCCCATCCGCGCCGCCACTCACACATCTCCCGCTCTCGTAGTCCCCCTCCGTGACCCACCCACGCCCGGGCCCTGCCGCCCTCCCCTTCCCTTTCCCCCTCCCCCCCCCCCCCCCCCCCCCCCCCCACAGAGGTTGTCGTTGTGGCCCCCCCCTGTGCGTCGCCCGCGATTGCCGCTGCGGGCGGGGGCGCCCCCCCCCCCCGGGCGACCGCCCTTGCCGACCTGGTCGGCCGGGTGGCGCTCCCCCCCCGCCCCCCCCCGGCGCTGGCCGTCGCCCCCGGCCTGGCCTGGCACCTCACCCTCACCCTCACGCTGCTGTGTGACGATGGCGCGGCGGCCGACGCGGTGCTCGCCGCCGCGGCCGCCGCCTGGGCAGACGTCCGCCTGCCCGTGTTGGCCCTCGACGCCGACCGCCACGCCGCCACCGCCACCGCCACCGCCACCGCCACCGCCACCGCCACCGCCGACGGTGGCCTGGACAGCGACGGCGACGGCGATAACGATGGCGACGGCGGGGGCGGGCGGGACGTGGCCGTCGCGACCGACACGGGGGCGACGGCGCCGCCGGCGGGGTGGGGCGCCGCCGCGGGGGGCGGCCCCCCCGCGGTGCACGGCGTGACGTTTGCGCGGCTGGCCGGCGTGACCGTCCTTGACCCGACGGCGGCGGAGGAGGCGGCCGCCGATGGGGTATGGACGGTGCTGGTGGGCCCCGACGGGGCGGTGGGGGTGGACGGCGTGGGGGGGGGGGTGGGGGGGGGGACTGGGCCGCTGGCATGGACGCGGCGATGGCGCGTGCCGCGGCGTATAGGGGGAAGGGGGGGGGGGAGGGGGCAGCGGCAGAGCCGACCGCGTGAGCAGCGCGGTACGGGAGGCGTGGCGCCGCGCGCGTCCATGGATGGCGGGAGCGGGTTTTCTGCGGGTGGGAAGCGGGGTGCGGGGGTGCGGGGTTGGGGGGGTGGGGAATAGCGGCGGCGGCAGGCCGGCGGGCGGGTGCCCCGGGGCGCGTGTGCGCCCGCCGCCAGCGTGAGGCGACTGCGGCGGCCGCCGCGGCGGCCACGGCAGCGGTGGCGGGCGGCGTCGCCCCGCGCACACCGGGGGGGGGGGGGGCGGTACACGAAGGACACACGACGCAAATGGGCGGGATGCAAGACACGCGGGCCGGCGCACGCACGCACGCCAGACCGGCGAGAAGCAAAGCACAAGGGAAAAGGCAGGGCGACCCATGCGGGCACACGCCGGCCTCCGCCGAGCGGCCGCGCCGCGGGGGAGCCCGGTGCGAGTGGGGGGAAGAGGGACCCCCCGTTCCCTCCATCTCTCGCCGCCGCCGCCACACGCCCAGCGGGCGGTGGCAGCGGCAGCGGCAGCGGCAGCACACACACCACCACCCACACACCATTACTCCCCCCCCCCCGCCCCCCCCCCCCCTTCCGATCACACCCCTCGGCGGTACTTTAGGTGGGCATCCGCGCGGCAGACCGGGCACTTCCCCCCCCCCTGCCCCCCCCGGCTAAGCCACCGCGACACACACGACGCGTGGAAGACGTGGCCACAGCCGCCCAGCGCGAGCGCCACCCCGTCCCCGCCGTCGAGGTCCACCAGGCAAATGGCGCAGTCCCCGCCGCCGCCGCCGCCGCCGCCAGCCGCCGCCGCCGGCCGCCCGGGCGTTGTGGGCGACGACGGCACCCCACCCCCCCCGCCGCCACCCCCACCCCCACCACCACCCCCACCACCGCCACCACCCCCACCGCCGCCGCGGCTGCCCCCACGGGCGGTGCCGACCAGGATGTGGCCGGTGAGGGCGTCGACCTTGTCCCGCCGCGCCGCCGCGGCCCGCGACAGGAAAGCGCCCGCGTCAATGCGTTCCCGCGGCGCGCCGCCGCCGAGGGTGCCCCCCACCCCCGGCGGCCGCCCCCCCCCACCGCCACCACCACCCCCACCCCCCCCACCTCCCTCAGGGGGACGACCACGGGCGGCGCCGGCGGTGGCTGCCGCCGCCGCTGCTGCCGCCGCCGACGCGGCGCCGCTGCGGGGTTGGGCGTGCCCGGGCGGGCGGGCGCCCCCCCCCCCCCCCCCGGGGGCGCCGCGCGCGCCTCTGCGCGAGCGTCAATGGCGGCGAGCCGGTCTGCCGCCCGGGCCGCGGCGGCCGCCGCGGCCGCCGACGGCGGCGGGGGCCGGGACCAGGGGGCCAGCGGCGGGGGGGAAGCGGGCGGCGGCGGCGGCGGCGGCGGCGGCGGCGGCGGCGGCGACGGCGGCGGCGGCGGCGACGGCGACGGCGTCCCCACCTCTGGCGGCGGTGGTGGGGGTGGCGGCGGCGGCGGCGGCGGCGGCAGCGGGAGGGAGGAGGAGGACCGGTGCGGCGGCGCCGTCGGCGGCGGCGGCACCGTTGTCCGCGGCGGCGGCGCGTCTGGCGGCGGCGGCGGCGGCACGGCTGGCGGCGGCGGCGGCGGCGGCGGCGGCGGGCGGTGGCCCCCCCCCCCGGCGGGGAGGGTGGGGGCGGGAAGGACCCCCCCCCCCGGGGGGACCGCCGGGAGGGCGGCGACGGCGGCGGCGGCGACGGCGGCGACGGCGGCGGCGGCGACCGCCCCGCGGCGGTGCGCCGGGACGCGCGGCCGTCGAGGGCGTCGAGCACCGACCGGGCGCGGCGGGCGGCGGCGGCGGCGGCGCGGGAGGGGAGCGACGCGGTCGTCGGCGAGGCGGCCGCGGGGGTGGGGGTGGGGGTGGGGGTGGGGGTGGAGGAAGAAGAGGGGGAGGCAGCGGCGGCGGCGGCGGCCGAAGCAAAGGAGGGGTGGGAGGGGGCTTGCATCGTGATGGATGGGTGAGGGGGGGGTGCCAAGGCGTCGGGGGGAGAGGCGGGTGCGGTGTAGGGCGGGTGAGGTGTAGGGAGATGGGTGGGGGGTGGGGTGGGGGGGCGATGGGACGGGCGGATGGTGCCCAGGGCGTTGGCGAGGGGGGAGGGGAAAAAAAAAAAAAAAGAACAAAAAGGGGTGAGACACAAGGTGGAGGGATGGGGGGGGGGGAGAAGGGAGGGAGTGGAGGGGTGGGGGTGGGTGGGGGGGGGGGGGGGGGGAGGGGTTACGAGCGCGTGGGGCGTTGCGCGGGGCGACCGCCGCGGCGCCGCCGCCGTCAGCGGGGGCGCCGTCGGGGGCCCGGCGGGAAGGGAGGCGGGCGGCGGAAGGCGGTGGTTGGTGGGGGGGGGCGGCGGGGACGGCGGCGGCGATGCGCGCTGCCAGCGCGGGGCGCGGGGGGGGGGGGGGGGGGGGGAAGCGGAACGGAGGTGGTGCCAACGAGGCAGCACGGGGAGGGTGGGGTTGGGGGTGGGGGGGGGGGGGATGGAGGGGGGAGAATGAGAACGCGGCTACGCGCCGCGTGACCGCCAATGACGCGACGCGGCGCGCTGAGGGGGGGCGCGCGGGCGTGCGCTGCCACCGAGGGGCGGGAGTAGGTAGGGGGCCGTGTGCTGTCTTTTTTTTCGTGACGCGTTTCCTGTGGCGACAACCCTCTGGTGGGGGTCCCCCGCACGTCCAGCCACAGTACAATGGATACTTGTAATACATATGTTTATGTCTGAATCATTCGATAGCCCACGTTGGTGGCTGGGCCCTGAGAAAGTAGTGGCATCGCTAGGTAATTTATGTTCTGCATCGCCTTCAGGAGAGCATCCATAGTGCAACCTCACGGCTTCCAAACAGGCCCCACGGCAGCGCGCTCCCGCACGCGCTCCTCCTCTCCCCGCCAGCGGTGGCTGTCACCCCCGCCGCCGGGCCCCTCCGTGCCCCACCCCCCCGCGCCAGTGCCTCTCAAGAACGCGCCCGGCCTGGCCAGGCCCGTCACCATGCCCCCCCCCCCCGTCCCCCGCCACCGCCGTCGTCGGTCATGGACAGACTCGACGGCCCCCCCCGCGCCCCTCCCCCCCCCCACCGCCGCCGCCGCCGCCGCCGCCGCCCCCCGCCGGCGGGTGGCGCCGCCGCCGCCCCGGGGCGCCCGCGGCTGCTGGCCGTCTGGGCTCCGCTGGGATGCGCTGCTGCTGGCGGTGGCGCTCTTTTACATTTTCGTCGCCCCGTATACCAAGGTTCGTTTGGGTGGTGGTGCGTGGGGGGGGGGATGCGTGTACGGCTGGGCCGGGGGGGGGGGGGGGGGGCGTGGGGGGCGGCGCTTGTGGCGAAAAAGTGGCGGCCAAGTAGGGGAGGGGCGCCGGGTGGGGGAGGGTGGTTGCTGTGGTCGGCCTGGTGGTTGGGTTTGCCGCGGTGGACGTGGCGGCGGTGGCTGCTGGACGGCTGCGTGGGTGGGTGGCGCGGCTGTGCAGGCAGTGACCCGCGGCTGCGTCTGCTGTTTGGCCCTTTGGGCGCAGAGGTGGGGACGGCCGTGGCGCCGGGAAGGCCAGCTACCGCGGCGGGACGTGGCCACCACTTTGTGGCGGCCGTCGACGGGTGCCCTACTTGGCCGGGCGCCCTCAGCTTACCTTGTCCCGTCTGGCCCTTCCCGCCCCCACCTCTTTCTATTCCTCGCTGGCCTCTCCACTCCTCCCCGCCCCTTTTTGATTTTCCTTCCTTTCCCCTCACGGCCGCGCCACGCGGTCGGCAATAACGCAGGTGGAGGAGTCGTTTACCATGCAGGCCACCCACGACATCCTCGTCCACGGGCGCGACCTTGCGCGCTACGACCACCACACCTTCCCCGGCGTGGTGCCCCGCTCCTTCCTCCCCCCCCTCGCCCTTGCCGCGGCGGTGGCGCCGGTTGCCACCGTCGCGTCGCTGTCGCCCGCCGCCACCGCCGCGGCGGTGCGGGTGGCACTGGCCGTCGCCGTCGTGGCGGGGCTGTCGGCCGTCTGGCGGGCGGCGCCGTCCCCCGCGGCGGGCGCCGTCGCCGCCGCCGCGACGGCCGCCCAGTTCCATACCCTCTACTATGCCAGCCGGCCGCTGGCCAACACGGCGGCGCTGCCCCTGACGGCCGCGGCGCTGGCCGCCCGCCTCCGCTCGCGGGATGGTGGCGGGGGGCTGGCGGCGTTAGCCGCCGCCGCGGCGGTGGTGCGGTGTGACCTCGCGGCGCTGCTGGCGCCGGCGGCGGTGATGGACGTGGTGGCCGCCGCGCCCCGGGGGTTGGCGGCCGTGGTGGGCGTGCTGGCGCCGCCCGCCGTGGCGGGCGTCGCCGCCATTGCCGCGTCGGTGGTGGTGGATACGCCCCTGTGGGCAGGGCGGGAGGGTCTGCCGCTGGGCATGGGCGCCACCCCCGCGTGGAAGGGGGGGGAGGGGGAGGGCGGGGGGGGGGCGGGCTGGATCTACCCCGAACTGGCGGTCTTTTGGTTCAACGTGGCGGAGAATAAGAGCGCTGCATGGGGCGTCTCCCCGTGGTGGTGGTACGCGGCCAACGCGCTGCCCCGAGGGGCGGGCGTCGCGTACGTCATTGCGGTGGCCGCCCTGGTCGTCACCGCCGCCGTGGCGGTGGGGCGAGCGGCGACCGCCGTGTGGGGTGGCTCTGCGGGCCGCGGTGGGGGCGGCGGCGGCAAGGCGGCGGCCGTTGCCCGGCCGGCGAGCGCCCGCTGGTGGGCGCCCCTGCTGCTGCCGCGGCGCGTGGCGACGGCGGTGACCCCCTTTTTCATCTTTGTTGCTCTCTACTCGGCGCTGCCCCACAAGGAGCTCCGCTTTGTATTTCCCGTCCTGCCAGCCATCAACGTTGTGGCGGGGGTGGTGGTCGCCGCCGCGCTCGGGATCGACGGCGCCCCCGGCGGCGGCGTCGCCGTCGCTGCCGCCGCCTCCCCCCCCGCGTCGCTCCCCCCTAGTCGCTGGGCGCGGGCGGCGCTCGTCGCCGCTCTTGCTGCCGCCGCGGCGGTGACGGTGGCGGCGACGGCCCTCCACGCGGCCGCCGCGGCGGCCAACTACCCCGGCGGCGCCGCGCTGGCTGCCCTGCAAGCCGCCCCCGCCGGGGCTGTGGCGTCCCCTGCCACCCGCTCCGTGACCGTCTGGGTGTGCCCTGCCGCGGCCATGACCGGCGTGACGCTGTGGGGGGAGCGGTCCCTGCGGTCGCGCGGGGGGGTGACGTGGCGGTACAGCCGCGACGAGGGGGTGTCCCCCGCGGCGGGGCGGGGGCTCGCCCCCTACACCCACCTGATTGCGGATGTGCCCGACGTGGGGGGGTATGACCGCCTGTTTGGGGTGCGCGGCTACGCGGGCGTGCGGCTCGGGTGGGGGGGGGGTGGGTGGATCCGCACCAAGGAGGTGCTGTGGGTGCACGTGCGGCACGACGTGGCTCCGGGGAGCAGGGGGGGGGAGGAAAGGGAGGGGGACGCCCCAGCGGGGGGGACACGCCCTGTACCAGAGGGACAGGCGCCAGTGGTCTGACGATAGAGTCGCTGAAGGGGGGCATAAAGAGCAGAGCCATCCTCCCCCGGCGCACCGGAGCGGCGGCGCAGCCGCGACTCAGCAGCCCTGGCCGGCCGCACGCCTCACCAAGGGGCCAGCGGCGGTTGCGGAAAAAGAGAAAATAGAGGCAAGCCAGTCTAGTTGCCAACGCGGGCCGTCCGCAGCAGGCTGTCTGCTCCCCCTGCCGGGTCCTTACACCGCTACGAGTGGCTGCAACACCCCTGAAGCGAGGAGACGTTCCAGCACGCGTCGGCGCTCCGCCCCTCCCCCACCCACCCTCCGCCCCTCCCCCATTCTCCTTGAGTCCCTGGCCACAAAGTCTCGGCAGGGCGCCACCGCCCCCTTGCTCTACCTTTGCTCCACCCTCCCCCCCTCCCCCTTGCACCCCGCCACAAAACGTGCTACAAGGCCGGCTCGTCGTCCAGCACGGGGTACGGCGCGACGCGCTCCAGGTCTGGCAGCCAGTGCCCCATCTTCTCCCGCTTAGTGCGGAGATAGCCGAGGTTCTCCACGTTGGGCACCACCTGCACGGGCACCCGCTCCACAATCTCCAAGCCGTACCCCCGCAGGCCACTGTACTTCGCCGGGTTGTTGGTCATCAGCCGCAGCTGGGAGACGCCCAGCTCGGCCAGGATCTGCGCGCCAATCCCATACTCGCGACTGTCCACAGGGAGGCCCAGCTCCTCGTTGGCCTGCACCGTGTCCCGACCCGCATCCTGCAGCGCGTACGCGCGCATCTTGTGGCCGAGGCCAATGCCGCGCCCCTCTTGGCCGCGGAGGTACACAACGACGCCCCGGCCAGCGGCCGCCACGGCGGCGAGCGCATAGTCCAGCTGCGGCCCACAGTCGCAGCGGAGGCTCCCAAACACGTCGCCGGTGCAGCACTCAGAGTGGACGCGCACCAGCACCGGCGCGTCGCCGAGGGTGCCCACGTCCCCCGCGACGAGCGCCAGGTGGTCCACGTCGTCAACGAGGGAGCGGAAGCCAAAGGCGGTAAACTCGCCGTGCCGCGTCGGCAGCCGCGCGGCGGTCTCGCCCGCCCGGACGACCAGCTTCTCCCGCCCCCGCCGCCAGCGTATGAGGTCCGCAATGGAGGTCAGCACCAGCCCGTGGGTAGCCGCAAAGGTGCGGAGCTCGGGGAGGCGCGCCATCTCCCCATCCTCGTCCCGCACAATCTCCGACAGTACCCCCGCGGGGGCGCGGCCGGCCAGCCGCGCAAAGTCCACCGCCGCCTCGGTGTGGCCCGCCCGCTTGAGCACCCCGCCCTCCCGAGCAGTCAGCGGAAAGATATGGCCCGGCCGGTTAAAGTCGTCAGCGACCGAGTCGTCGGCGCCCAGCGCGCGGAGGGTGGCCGCCCGGTCCGACGCCGAGATGCCCGTACTCGTCCCCGCCTTGACATCCACCGACACGGTGAATGCAGTGTGCTTTGGGTCGGTATTTTCCGCCACCATGGGCGCCAGGCCCAGCCGCGCCGCGGTCGGCTCGGGGAGCGCACAGCAGAGCACCCCCGACGTGTGGCGCACCATAAACGCAATGGCCTTGGGCGTCGCCGCGTCCGCCGCGAGGATGAGATCCCCCTCATTCTCCCGGCCCTCGTCGTCGGTCACGACAATCATGTCGCCGCGCGCCAGCGCCGCAATCGCATCGTCTACAGACGACGGGCCAAAGCACCAGCCGTCCCCCCCTTTGATGTCGGCAGCGTCGGGCAGCGGCACCGACGCCGCAGCAACCCCATTGGCGGGGGGGGGGGACGCCGCCGGCGCCGCCGCAGAGGGTGGAGGGGGGGCCGCCCCCGCACTGGCCACTGGCGGCCGTGCCCGCCCTGCCGCCGCCGGCGGCCGGCGGGAACGCACGTGGCGGCCGAGCCGCCCCGGCGCCCGGCGCGGCAGGCCGGCAGGGGCGCCGACAAACGCCATGGTGCCCAGCGGCCGGCCGGGGGGGGGCCAGGGGGACCAACAGGGGACGGGAAAGGGGAAGGGCGGCGTGGTCGCACAGCACAGGAAGTGGCAGGCAAAGGGATGAGAGAGTGGGGGCGGAAGGTGGAAAGGGACGCAGAGCAGAGTGGTGGGCAGGAGGCGAGAGTGGGGGGAAAGCGGACGACTGATGGGGGAGAGGTGGGGGCGGCAACGTCGCGGCGAGAGGGACGAGATACCAGCCCACCGAGGCAGGCGGCGGGTGGCGGGTGGCGTGTGGCGGCGCAGCAGGCGGGGCGACGGTGTTCCCCTCCCCACGGTGGCACTGCTGGCCGTCCAACAGGTTCCGCACGTGGACTGGCGTTCGGGGGATCCCGCCTGCGCCGCCGGGGACCGCGGCGCGGCGGCACAATTCGGCAAGAACCCCCGCAGCGTGACGGCCGCGCGTCGCACGCCCGTCGGTGGGGGGTCCGCCGTCGTGCGGCAACCACCCACCAGGTGTACTTTAGTGTTTTCTTTCGCTTTTTCTTTTTTTTCCCCCTTCCATCGCCCAATGGGGTGAGAGTGCAAGACGCATGACTCATTCTAGTGGCGCATGGGTGGCGGAGGGGGCTGGCGTGCGACGCAGGTGGCGGAAAAACGCACGACCAGCCGTATCAAGGCGCCGTACGAGCCAATGGGCGGCCACGCCGTGCCAGCGAGTCGGCCGCGGGTGGCCACCAGATCTGGGCGGGCGGTGGAAGGCCTCAAAATGGCGTGTGAGGGCGGGGGGGGGCCCGGGGTCGGGCAGTACGCGGAGGACTGCCAGCGCGGCACACGGCCATCTTCCAGCGGCCAAGGTGGATTGCGACCGGCGGCCATGCGTCGTGGATAGGCACGGCGAGCATCGGCGGCTTCCATGCTTCCCGTCCCGCCCCCCGGTCTCCAGCCGCCACCGCAACCGCCGCCGCCGCCACCGCCGCCACCGCCATCGCCAGCATCGCGACCACCGCCGCTGCCGCCGCCGCGGCCGCCGCCGCCATCACTGCCACTGCCCGCCGCCGTCACGCGCCGGGTCGCCGGCGCCACCGCCGGTGGCATCCCCACCCCCACCGCGGCCACCACCAGTCGCGACGCCTGGAGGACGAGGAGTCCGGGGCGACGCCTGGGGGGGTGAGGGGGGGCCGACCGCTCAGCCGGCGGCGCCACCGGGCGCCCCCCTCTCTCCGCCCCCGACCGCTCCGGCGAGGCCGCGCAGCGCGGCGCCCGCGGCAGTGGCCAGTGGCCAGGCCGGCCGGGAAGAGGGGAGGGAATGGGGAACGCAGCTGCCCGCAGGACGCGGCTGTGGTGGTTCCACCGTGCTGCCGTGGCGGCGACGGCCGGCTGGTACGCCGCTGCTTCCCCTCCCCGGCGTCTCGACGGGATGGGGTGAGCTGGAAGGCCGCCCCCCCGCTGTGGTTTCGTGCAGCACACACAGTCACCCCTCCCCTCCCAGAGGCGACAAAGGCGCCCACCGCCCCTTCATCCCGCGGTCCCACCCCTGCCACTACCCAAGGCGCCTGGCAAGTACGAGGCGCGCGCACCCGCCAGTCACGGGCGGAAGCGGGCTGGCGAAAAGGGCGCCAGGTCCACCTCCCCCTTCCCCTCCTCCACCAGGCGCGCCACAGCCTGGCCCGTGGCGGGCCCCAACAGGATACCCCAGCATCCGTGTCCCGTCGCTATTGCCACGCTCTCCGCCGTGCCGGGGAGCCACCCAATGAGCGGCACCCCGTCGGGAGAGACAGGCAGGCAGCACGCCTGGTGCACCGGTAATGACGGCCGGCACCCGGCGACGCCATCGTCGCTGCCGCCGCTGCCGCTCCCGCCGCCGCTGCCGCTGCCGCTGCCGCTCCCGCCGCCGACGCCGCCGCCGCCGAGGCGGCCCTCGTCACCACCGTCGGTGGTGCCCTCCCCGACGGGGGGGCCGTCGCCGCCACCCCCCCGCCCCCGTCCACCCGCGAGGCGCGGGGTCAGCTCGGCGGCAAAGGCGGCCAGCCGCTCACACGCGCCCGCCGTTGGGACCACCGGCTCGTCAAGGACGGGGGCGGGGGGCTCGGCAAAGCCGCACACATACACCTCACCCGCGGGGCGGGGGTAAATCTCTGGGTCCATGGTGGGCGCGTTGGTGGGGGCGACTTCGAGGAAGAGCGCCAGTGGGGGGATCCCCGCCGTTGACCGCATGGACGAGCCGCCACCACCATCACCACTGCCGCCGCCCCCGTCGCCGTCGCCGCTGTCGTCGCCATCACTGCGGTGACCACCGGGGAGGCGCTCGGCGAGGACGACCGAGTGGGCCTTGATGCCCACAACGGGCGGCAGCCCCGCGGTGGGCAGCCACGCACACGCCCGGTCACTCCACGGCCCCGTTGCGAGCACCAACGTCGCGCATGGGAGGACCTCCCCTCCCGCCAGCCGCACGCCCGTCACCGCCCCCTCGCCCCCCCCGTCAGCCCTCACCACCCCCGTCACCGTGCCGATGCGGAGCGTCGCGCCCGACGCGGCCAGCAGCGCGCGGGTGAGCTTGGCGGGGTGCACCTGTGCGGTGGTGGCGGGGGTGCCCAGCGGGCGGGCGGCGGTGACTGCCCAGGACGGGCCGTCGAGCCAGCCGGGCGCCCCCGCCGGTGGGGCCCGCCGGCGCTGGCGGCGGCGGCCGTCGCCGCCGCCGCTGCCCCCCGCCGGCGCCAGCGCCACTGCCGCCGCCGACAGGCGGCGGTAGTCTATCGGGGCGGCGCCGGCGGCGGCCAGGTCGGTGGCCAGCTCCGCATGGAGGCGGAACGACGCGGCGGCGAGGGCCGCGGTGGACGGGTCGGCCCAGTCGGCCGCCAAGAAGCCCCCGGCCTTGCCCGACGCGCCCGCCGCCACGCCCTCCCGCTCTACCACCGTGACCCGCCGGCCGTCGCGGGCAAGGTAGTAGGCCGTGGCAGCGCCCATGATGCCAGCGCCAACGACGACGATGGGGGGAGGAGAGGGGTCTTCGCCTGGGGTGGGAGGCACCATTGAGCTTGACGCCGCTCCTTGGAGAAAAAGCTGCAAAGGCACCAAGGGGAAGCCCCAGCGGTAGGGGGAGGAGGCCCCAGAGGCAGCGATGGGAGGCTCCAGCGGCAGCGAAAAGGGGGGGTCCGAGAAGGGTACAGTGCGACCCCTCACTTGCCCTGGGGTAGACCAAGGAGGTGGCCCCCCTTCCAGTGTCCGACAGTTGTCCTGAGATGTTCAGATTTCAGCGATCTGGACGGTATGAGCCAATCAGCGCCCGTCAATCGCCCGAATATGAGCCGCCCGGCCGGGCCACTTCACGCGTACCCCCCCCTCAGTTGTGCCGATCGGCACAACTGCGGGGCGGCCAAGTGAGGGGTCGCACTGTAGCAGCTGCTGAGGTGTTTGTGAAGTGTCCTCGACGTCCCGTCCGTCGACCAATCGGAGGGCTCCCTGCCCGTGTATCGTGTCTGCAGACAGATCTGAGACACCTTTTTAGTCTGCCGTCCAGACAGGGCCTCAGCAGGACCAGGTTCAGCTCATGGCGTTTCCGCCGGTCTTCCACCCCCCCCCGCCATTGCCCCCCAGCCCTTATAACCCTTACCTCTTTTTCCATTTTGGTACCTTCCCCCCTCGACCCCCCTTCCTCACCCGCTCGCCCCCCCCCCCTCCATCACCACACACCCCCATACCCCCCTCCACCCGCCACAGGTCCTGCCGCCTTTTCAACAATCGCCATCTCCCTCATGTACGTGATGACTACGCGGCCGTCGCGTAGCCGGCTGTCGTGACCGTTGTGTGCATGAACGTCGTCGGCGCGCTGCACCACACCAGCGCCATGGGTACGGACCCCCCCACCGCCTCCTCGCGACCCCCATCCGACACCACCTGGTCGCCGCGACCGCCGCCGCCTTTGTCGTCGCCGTCGGCCTGGTTGCGTGCTGGGTGATGAGACATATCCCCCCTTCCTCCCCGACACCACCTCTACACCTCTACGCTCGGCGACAGCGTGGGCTCCTTCCGACGCCGGTTGCGCTGGCCGCTGCCCCCTCCCGCCGCGCCCCCCCCCGCAGCGGTTGCCGCCAGTGCAGCATCGGCAGGCACCGCTGCGGCCGCGCCGCTGCTGCCGTGGGGGGGCGTGGCGGACTGTAGCGGCGGCGGCCAGGACCGGAGCAAAACGCGCCTGGCTCCCTACTGACGCTCCCGCGGCAGCGCGGATCGGGCGGGTACCGCCCGCGCTCGCTCTGGGGCCACCGCGACACCCACGCGCTGCAATACGTGCAGGGGAAGGCACGTAGAAAGGGGGAGCGTGCGGCCAGTCCCACCCGCCGCGTCAGCCATCCACGCGGTCCGCAGGTGGCGGGGGTCCCTTCCCCCATCCTGCTGCGAGCCACGGTGGGCACGCACTGCGTTTGAGGGTGCGGGTGGGGCACGGCAGAGGTGGCGGCGAAGGGTTCCCCACCACGGTGGCGCGCGCGTACGTGCTCCGTCCGGGCCGGCCGCGGCGGCGGTGTCGTCAAACGTAGTCGTGGCAGCATCTGCCGCGGTTGCGCCAGCGACGCCGCTACCGCCAATGTCGCCGCATCCCGTCCCCACTCCAAACCCGCCCCCGCCCCCCCCTCCTCCAGATGGCGACGGCGGCGGGCCGCTTCCCCCAGCCTCGAGACGCTTCGTCACGAGCAGCAGTGGCACCGGCTCCGCGACGTGGTCCCCTCGCATCAGGGGCGTCGATTGGTCGCCGGTGAGCACCAGCGCCACCCGCCGGTGGGTGGCGGGGGGGAAAGGCGGGCGTGTGGTGGGTGGGGGGGGGTCCGCCGCGTCGTGGTCGGCGGGGGGGGGGGGGCGGTCTCAGGAGCAGCCGCGGAGGCGGCACGCGAAGCTGCTCGGCGCCCAGGTAGTCCAGCAGGGTGGCAAATATGGCGTGGACGCGCTCCAGGGTGTGCACCTCGAGGGTGGCGTCTTTGGCGTGGCCCGCGTCGTCCACCGCCTTGACATGGAAGATGCCAAAGTCGTAGGCGTAGCCACCGCCAACACTGTCGCAGGCGTCGCCTTCACCTCCGCTGTCGCCACTACTGACGCCGCCGCCGGGAGTGTCGTCGCCCTCACCAGACACACAGCCCGGGCCAGGGCGCCGCTCTCCATCCTCCGCACGCGCCCCGCCTCCCCCCGCGCCCGCCAGCCCCCCCCCCTGCCGCGCACACAGCAGTTGTGCTACGGCGGCGGCCTTGGCGTGCAGGTTACTGCCCATGCCGCCCGCGGCCCCCGGCACGGCCACCAGCGGGAAGCCCAGCGAGGAGAGCACCCCCCCCACAACCGCCCCTGGACGACCGACACCTGAACGTCGGGAAAGGAAGAGAGCGAGAGCCCCCCCATCGCCCGCGTCAGCGCCCCCCCGTCGGCGGTGGTAAAACCGCCGCGCAGCCGACGGTGGCGGACCACCCCCGCGTCGTCCACACACGCGTAGACGCACTTGTAAGCAACGTCCCCCGGGGGGACGGGGAGGCTCGCGCCGGTCGCCTCGAACGCCCCCCGCCCCTGGTACGTTGCCGCCGCCCCCCCCGCGGCGGCGGCAACGTACCAGGACCGGCCGGCACGCCCAGCAGGAACAGGTGGGCGATGTCGCTGCCGCATGCGAGGCCCGGGGCGACCGGGTCGACAAGGCCCACCGTCCTGCGGGAGGCGAGGCGGCTCAGGGTAGGCGTCGCCGCCGCGGCGAGGGGGGTGGCGCCGCCCAGGGTGACGACCGCCGTGTCGCTCAGGCCGTCAATAATGATCAGCAGGACGGCAACGGGGGGGGGGGGTGGGGGGAATGAAGGAGGGGGGGCGGACGGAGAGGCGGTGGGGAGGGTGGCGTCCATGGTTATGGACGGGGCATGCCACACACCAGGCAGACACAGCACTTCTAAAAAGCTGTCAAATGATCAGATTGGGGTTGCCCCCCTGGACGCTGCGTCCTACAGGGCCGCAAAGCGAAAAATGGACCCTTCCTCGCCGGGAATTGAACCCGGGTCTCCCGCGTGACAGGCGGGCATACTAGATGAGCTCGCCTGCGAAATACCACTATACTACGAAGAAGTGCAGATATCCGTGGCGTCTGAGCATTTGCTACAATACTTGTTCAATAAAAACAATGGCAGATTCAATTCCCTTCAAGCAGCGCTTTAGTACTTGCAGTTCCCAACATGCCGTAAGATGACGAGAATACGTTGCATGCTATTGCCGTGGTGCCATCCCTCAAAATGATTGACCTGCGCTGCGCAGGACCCACCGGCTGGTTTTCCAAGGTACGATCCTGCACAACATGTGCACGTAGACAAAGAATAAATGGTCATGAGAAGATTGCACCACGTCTCACGTGGTCTTCTGCATCTGAGAGCGCTCATGTGCCGCTCGTGCTTGTTCAGAACAGATGGCATTGCCAACGAGATGAAGAGCGCCCTCAAGAATAAAAAGGCGTCCATGCGTCAGAACGGGACGCTTAATTGTCTGATGCAGCAATTTGGTGTTAGGCGTTATCTATTACGCTCATCAAGCTGATTTGGCGCGCATTTCACATCTACCGCTGCTCTCCTCATTTTGGCCGACGTGAACAGGAACAACGGGAATCCAAAGCATTATTTTATTGGCTGAAAGCCCGTATTCGTTCGATTCAAAGGCTCGCACGCTCTTGTTCCACAATACTGCTCTTTTCCACATTGTACAAAATTGGGAGAAGAGCAACATTCTGGTAATATCACCATCATTTCTGCGACGTCGGAGCAGCACTTCCATTTTTTTTAAATGATTGCTTGGCTGTCGAACCGATCGCATGTATCTTGACGAGTTCGTGCTCTGTCTGTAAATATTCCTACGTCACGCTGCACTTTTCCTGCGTTGTTTATCGATTATGCGTGTGGTGAGCTTGCGCACGACATTCAAACGGCCAGCATCAGGATATTCTTGTGCGTCTCGTAAAAAGTGGACGTGCACGGGTCGTGCAGTGTGCGTTCAATTGGTCCAGTGGCCGATACATGACATGATCACGACACAAGCACGTCTACTATGTACGGGACGCACTATCGTAGAAAGGGTGAAGCATCGCTGAGTGCCCAATTCTGTCCGATCCGGACAGGAACACATACAAACTGCAGATGACCAATGGCACGCCTCAGATGAGGCCCCACTGACCACAGCTGGTTCCCCTCCGATAAATGTCTGCTCCGCATGGGTGTCCGTTTAAGAGCAAACGGAGGATCTGAGATTTCCAGGAGATTTCCCGACGACATCGGCACCAGTTGCCAGCTGCACAACTGATCTCTTGAGACCTGCTGGGGACGCCGCATTTGCCGGAGAAGATGTGACCGAGATCGGACGAGAATACAGAAGTGTTTCGACGAATCAGCGTTCAGTTCGAGACTCACAGTCACCGCAGCCAATGAAGTGCTTCCAGGGATCTCAGCGCCACGGCACGCTATTGGTTTCTTCCCGGACACCGGCACGCCATTGGCCCAACCTCGTGTTCATGTGCTTGTGTTCTTGTTCGGATCGGCCGAAATTCGGCACATAGCAATATAAAAAGAAAATATCCATGGTTCCTGTAGTGTAAACATCGCCCCCGGGAGACAACTAGAACTCCAGAAGCACTACCCGGTGTGCAAGAATCAAGGCGTCAAATAGCGTCACCTGTTCCACTAAAACAACGTTACGATGAGGCTGTACGATCGAATACGCGTGAACCACTGATGCTCAAGACACGGCATCGAAGTCGGCTACGTCGCATCTTCTTCCCGGGCGTGGGAGCGGATTAGAGGTGTTGCAAGATTGTGGGATCAAGAATTTACTACTATCTGGTGTTGCAACGCCGATGTTGCTTACGCCAAATCCCACTCACGCCTCTCCCCCCACGACCCCGTACGACCTTGGACGCCTTCGTCGGTAGTGGATGGTGCGGCCGGCACCCCCCACCATGACCTTGGCGTGGGTCCTTGCTGACCTCGACTGTGCCCTCTTGCCGGTCGGTGCCCATCATACGTTGGTGCACAGGGTACCTTGCCCCGCGGCGGGTGCCTTGTCCGACGTTCCTGCGGAGCTCACCTTGGTTCCCGTTGGTACCTGGTGCTCCTTGTACCTTTTCCACCGTTGCCCTGACTTGTTCCTCGTGGTCCCGTTGTACTAGTTGACTCCTTGGTCCCGTGTTCCATAGTCACCTGGTTGCCCCTTGTTCCCTTGACGGACCCTGATGTCCGGCGAGCCTGTTTGCACTTGACCCTCTTGCCGTACTGCATGGGATCCCTTGACCGTTGCCCGTCCGAGCCATCACCTTGGTGCGGGAGCCCATGAGCACCACGTCCGTCTTGTTCCCGTCGGTCCGCTCGTGGCCATGCTCTCATCGGGGCCGACACG
Organism: Pyropia yezoensis; assembly: GCA_009829735.1. Taxonomy (NCBI): domain Eukaryota; phylum Rhodophyta; class Bangiophyceae; order Bangiales; family Bangiaceae; genus Pyropia; species Pyropia yezoensis. The sequence goes on along the minus strand of CM020619.1, from coordinate 17,583,508 downwards.
TCCACGGTCCTTATTGGCAGCGTGGCCACAGCGTACGACCGTCCCGCACCCGGCTCCTCTTGGTTCATGTAGTCCCCGCCTGGCCCCGCGACCGGTACGCCTTGACCGCCGGGAGCCCCTTGGTCAGTGCTTTTCTGACAGCTGGATGACAGGCACGCGGCAGGTGCCATGGTACCATGGAGCACGTGGTTCGCCGACGGGCCCGGATTGCAACGACCACGTGACGTGTGACTTTTTGTGCTCGTCAAAATCTTGATCTCGAAAACGTGACTTTGAGTTCAATCACGGAAACAGTCGTCGTGGCCTGCCAATCGGCCAATCCGAGGCTCGGACCTGGTCGGAAGGGGGGGGTGCGTTCCCCATACAGGCCGATCCTGTGGAACGCCCGACCGCGTTCCGACCAGCTCCCGATTCGTGGGTTTGCTATCCGGTTGTACTTACGTTCACTGCGATGAACATCGCCGAATGCTGTATGGAGCCATATGGGGAACGTGTTGTTGGTATGTGACCCTTTCCAAGCCGGGTCTTCCCTATACGTGCCACGTGTGAAATATTCGGCCAGGTTCCCACAAGTTCAGAAATGAATGTCACTTCGGACGTGCCTGGTCGGATCACCCTAAGCGGAATGGCGCGCTCAAACCACTAGGCAACCGGGCAAAATCCGTGACATCGCGAGCCAGATTTGGAGTTTTGCCCCCATCTCATTACGAGTACCTACCTTTTAGGTAAGCCGATTGGTGATTATGTATTATGCTACATAACCCCCTCTTTAAGTCCGAATCGTCCCCGATTCGGCCCAAGTCCCCGGCCCTCTCGATCTGGAACTCCCCAGTTCCAGCAACGACACCTATTTCCTCGTCATTCCTTACAGCCGGTTCCCGCCACGTGTACTTCGGCCCTGTTCGCACGTTGCATATTGCCACGTGTATTTCGGCCCTGTTCGCACCTGCGAGATCCCCTGCTGCTCCACCAAATATGTGGTATAAAACTCGATCCTTTCAGACACGTGTCAATATCCCTCGGAGGAAAGGGACAGGTAACATAGAAAGGGGAAGTACGAGAGTGGTATGCCTGTTGCCTCACGTGTCTGCTCGCAGAGCAAACAGATACGCACGGTAGTGCACACGGGGAAGAGGAAAGCAAACGCGCAGTTGTCTTTTTCCTGAGGGCGCGGGCCAAGGGCGCCTCGCTGTCCCTCTTAACGTGCATCTGGGGGAGCCTCGGCACGTTGGCCAGGTAGTCCCCCCATACCCCCGAGTGGCCCCGACCCGAGTCTAACCTCGTCAGGTCGGGGGCCACTATCACTACTAATTCTATTTCCACTCACTAATCTCACACTCAAATTCTCTCAAATCAAGTCCCTCACAAGTATGCAAAAACCTATCAGAAATCCCTCTCTCACGTGTGGATAGCGTAGTCCACCGCATCCCAGTGCCGGGCACGGGCCACGGCCGCCAACCATCACCACACGGCGGGCGTGTTCTGGCACCTGGTGCCCTCTGGTTGCAGGCCCGGGTCGGCGCCAAGTCGGGGCCAGGGATGCTACAGCCCCCCTCCTCGTTCACTTCCATGCTGGCCTATGTCCGCGGGTCATGCTACTGCCCCGCTGCTGCAGAGCAGCGAGCCGGCTGGCCAAAGTAGAATTACTCCGCATGTCCGCCGAGTTGCTTTCCAGGTTGCATGACAGCGGTTCAGCGCGTGGCGAATACTGCACTGAATGGTCGGCAGCTGCACACGCACCCATGGGTCATTGGGCGACACCATCCCGGTCTGCAGCGGAAGCCCGCGCCCAGCCGCAGTTTCCTGTTGCAAATGAACAGGTATCCCACGCACCGCACAGCCTCGGGCAGTCAGGGTGGGTCCGTGGGCCGGTTGATGAAGCCTGGTAGGGGAAGGAGAGAGCACTTGAAACGCGTTGGGTTCGTTGCTTGCGTTGCAGGGCCCCGCACAGGAGCAAGACAGCGCCACGGGGCCACAAAGCGCTCGATTAGGCCATCGCGGCTCCCACGCTGCAACGACAAGCCCGTCGCGTTGCTGGCTGGGCCGGTCTACCCCTGGGTGGAGCGAAGGGGGATGTGTGCCATCGCAAGCGCCGCGCGACACGCCGCACCGCGGCCCACGCTTCAATCCCCACAGGATCCTGGGCACACAGGGGGGTACACAGGCGGAGAAATTGCCCAGTCACTGTCGGGGGTGGTTGTCGGCGATTGATTACACAAGCGGAGCGCTCTCTCTAGGGCTCTAAGCTGTGATGGCCACTGTCTCTTTCTTGTCTCAAGCGCTGGATGACGCGCGCGTGCCATCCCACACCGACTGCTGCCACAAGCGGGGCGGACAGTTCTGGCAAGAGGCGCCCAGGCAGTGCATCCCTCGACGCGGATGGACGCGGGGCGGGCCAACGAGCGCGCGACGACCCCGCGGCGGACCCAGACACGCGGATCCCCCCCCACAGCCGGGCCTGCCTTCCGGTGCGCGAATCCACCACCGGGGTCGTCGACGGCGACGGACCACATGCGCAATGCCCAGATTTGTGCCTCCGTCACGCGCTCGTGGGCCCCGCGCGGCGATCCCCGGACACCGAGGCAGTCATACGGGTCACCGAATCGTCCAGTGTTGTTGGCCCATGTACCATGCACGACCAACGATGCCGGATAATTGTAGTAACCCAAGTATCTCATTGGGTATCCTAGTCGGGCCTCGCCCACCACGGGCGGCTGCTGGCCTGTCGTTAGTGACCGCCTCTAACGACAGGCCAGGAGCCGCCCATCTCTTGCCAAAGGATTGCGGTGCTTAGCACGCACCGGGGCGGGTGCCACGTCGGTTGAGAATTTTGTTTCGTGTCGACGGCTTTGTCCAGCCGGTTTGTTGCCTTTTGCAACTGTAGAGATGCAGTTGAAGGCCTAAAGCCTCCGATGTTGTAATTGCCTGAGCAACTCGGGAGGCATCACACAATTGTATACACACCTGACCCCTACTCTGTCGCCACCAAGTCGACCATTGTCCCCTACTGCTCCCTACTCTGTCGCCACCGACGTGACCCCTGACGCCCACCGAATCGGCGCTGCTACCCCCTCTGCCGCCGAGGCCACTGGCTAGCCGCCGCAGGCCGCCGCTGCCGCCACCGCCGCTGCCGGCTGGCGACGGGCCCCCTGCCGCTGCCGCCCCAGGCTGGCAGCCGCCCCTCCGCCGCGACCGCTCCCGGCCAGCCGCCGCCAGCACTGCAGCCACCTGGTCAGGGCCCCCCAGCTGCTGCCCGCCCGCTTGCCGCCGCCGCCGCCGCCGCTACCGCCGCCGCCGCCGCCGCCGCCGCCGCCGCCGGCTCTTGGCTGCTAGCGGCGGCAGCGGCGGCGCGGCCATCGCCGCGGCCGCCGCCGCCGGCTGCTCCCTGTCCACCCTCCACCACAAACGCCGCCGCCGGCTGGCCGTCGGCTGGCTGCAGCCAGCCCGTCGCCGCCGCGGCCGCCGCCGCCAGCCCCGCCAGCTGGCCGCTCCCCGCCTACCACTATTGCCGCCGCCGCTGCCGCCGTCGCCGCTGCCGCCGCTCCCGCAGCAGCCGCCGCCGCCGCCGTCACCGCCGCCGCGGACACCGCCACCGCCGGCCAGTCTATGTTCGCCCGGCGCCGGCGCCGGCGCCGGTGCCGCCGCCACTGCCGCGGCTGCCTCCGCCGGCTCGTCCCTGCCTGCACCCGCTGCCGCCGCCGCCGGCTGGCCATTGGCTGGCCGCTACCCCACCACCGCCGCCGCCAGCTACTCCAGCTGGCGGCTCCCCGCCCGGCCCTGCCTCCGCTGCCGCCGCCGCCGCCGCCTCCGTCACTATCGCCGCCGGTCCCGCCGCGGCGGCCGCCGCCGCTGGTACCACCGCGGCCGCCGCCGCCACCGTGACCGTCAGCGGGCCGCTCCCAGACCGGTGTTGTCGCTGCCGCCGGCTGGCAGCTGCCCAAAGTGCTTCTCAAGGAGCTTTCTATTGCTTCAGGTATGTCTCCGACCGCCACGTCACTTTCAACTCCGAGAATCAATATTAACTACATGCAGTATATTTTTGTGCAACTTAGTCATATTTCAACGTGAATGTGCCAATCAGTGACGGATACGCTGTACTATATGGGGTATCTAGGCGGATATCAAGATTCAAGATTCAAAAAAAGTTCGTTGGTCGTGCATGGTATAAGGGCCGTGTTGTTTACAATAGTGGCTGATTTTCAATTTAGCAGATAAGTACATACACTTCAGATTGTTTTACTAAAGTCGTGCTGTGTACTTTCAATGTATTGACAGTATAGTTCTTCATGAGAGCCCACACTGTTCCCGGCCGGAGGCCCCTCGGTGCCCCCCCCGGTGTCTAGCAAGTCCACCGCTAAGCACCGATTGCTTCGCTTGTCAGAGCGTTTGCAGCACGAAGCAGCAACGGACTCTGCCGTTGGTGCCTCGACCCCAGTGAACAAAAAGGCCAAAAGAGGGGGCGAGGTCGCGCGGGCGAGCACCCCCCCCTCATCGCAACCGTCCCTGCCACGCTTGTCAACCCTGCCGCGCCCTGTTCCAAGGACTCGTGGTCAAGTGGACGAGCGCGGTATGGATACGATCCGCGGGTGGCGCAAAATAGATAAAGCAGGCAGGAGCACAATGGCTGCAACCTCCGCAGCCCCGCGTGCCCCTGCACAAGACCGCCCTCCCTGCCCCTCTTCCACCAGCGAGCCACGCCCAGAGACCGCCGACCAGAGCATTCGTGGTCAGCAGGCTGCCCCGGCCTTGCGCGTCGGCACCTCGGCCTTCCATGAGCCGCGGACCCTTGCACCGTGACGGGGGGAACGCACGCACGTGTGGCCAGCTCCCACCCGGAGCAAGACAAGTGAAATGTGCTGGAGGACCGGTGCCCACAGTCCCCCTTGTCCGGATCATGGGGGCCCACCGTGACCATCCATCCCGAGCCTTCTTGGAAGGGTGTCTGCGTGAGCGCCGCACGTCCATACGTAGGAAGCCGAGGCGGACCGAGGCACCCCCTTGCATCGTGCGTGGCCCACGTGGCGCCCATCGCGCGAGCGCCGCGGGAGAGAAGCGGGCCCCGCCGTGGTTGGATGTGGGGGGGCTGTTTGCCGGCGCAACCGATGGTCGCGTCGATATAAAATCTCGACAGGATACTGTAGATGAATGGGCGAGGGCGCGCGCATTGTTCCGTCACCGGCGGCACGCGGCCCCGCGACCGCGGCCGGCTGCACCATCGCGCAATGGCCCATGAGGTGGTGCTTATGGGCTGGCGTCCCCGCTCGAGGGTCGGACCGCAGGGGGCTTTCGGGGACGGGGGGGGGGGGGCAAGCGGGCAAGAGAGCGGCTCTGCCCCCATCCCTCGAGGGACCTTTGCTGCGAACCGGACCACCCACCCTCTGCCACACCACCTTGGGACCTCACTCACGCCGTGCCCTGCTGCGTGTGCTGCCGACCGACCCGAGGGTCCAACGACTCGTGGACAGCGAGGGGGCCCGGGGGTGCGCGCCGCCGCTCTCCCCCTCTTCCACCGTCGGGGGGTGACCGCCCCCTAGCTTCGACGTTTGCCTCCTTGGCGTGCGCGGCGTACCGTCCGCGCTCTTCCCCTTTGTTCGCCGAGCCGGGCAACGTGCCGGCAGACAGATGCTATGCCACGCACGGGGCCCGGCGCGGGCACACCCCCCCCTGGGCCGCGCTGGCCGCTCCCCCTTCCACCGGCCCCCCCCCCACCGTCGCCCGCGCTCTCGGCTCATGCACAAGAAATTTTCTTCTCCCTTACTTCCCTGAACATCAGTCACAGCGATGGGGCAGCGAGGCGATGCTCATTGTTGCAAGGGAGCTGTCCGCAGCTTCTCCTCACCCCGTCCACCCAACCTTCCCGCTGCGGCTCACGTTCCTTTCGCCTCGCCACCCTGTCTTCCACGTCGCAACGGGCCGCGGCGTCGCTGTAGCCTGGGGACTGTACTGTACTGTACTCACCAGGGGCCCGGGCGGGGGATGGGGTCGTGCCCGCCGGGATTGTCTCGGGGAGAGGCACGTCCTTGTCTGGATGCGTTCGCGTGCCCCGCTCGCGCCCACCAATCATTGGCCCGTGGATGATCGCCCGCCGCGAGCGGGGGCGCTGACGGGGGGCCGCGGGATGGATGGATTTCGATGGATGGCCCGCTCGGCCGGCCGGCCCGCCGCTCCACCCCACCCACCCCCCTCCCCCACAGTTCCGCCCGTCGCATGGCCCTGCCAGGTGTCGGGTGTGTGTCTGGCGAGTTGGAAGAGCGAAAACGCAGTGGCTCCGCAGGCGCCCCGAGCGGCGTCGGCGGGCAGAGGCTCAACAACCGCCCGGCCGGCCCGGCCGCCATGCCAACCGACACACTCTCCTCACGGCGGCTGCCGGACCTTTTTTAGAAACAAGGAGCCGACGCGGCGTTGCCTGCGTTCCTTCCCCCCCCCCGCCACAGCCACAGACTGGTCTCACCTCAAACACGAGGAGGGGGGGGGGTGGGGGGCGTATGTATCGGGATAGAGAGGGGGTGCCGTGCCAACCGGCGGCCTGGCGGGCCCCAAGGGCGCCGCGCTCTGCGGGCGCGCCCAAACCTCCAGCGTCCACCACTCCATCGCCGGGGGATGTGTGAGAGAGGACGAGGGAGCAGCGGTCGGGATTCGCCCGCCCGCGTGCCCGCCAGGCCGCCGCCGGCTCGCCTCCTTTGGCAGGGATCCCCCGCCCGCCCCCCCCCCCCCCCCCGCCACGCCGTGCGCTTCCGGCACCCCCTTCAACGTCCACGCACACGCACGTCCCGTGGGGTGTGGGTGTGAGGGAGGCCCCACGCCCCCTCCCCCCTCACCCCTTTCCCACCACCCATCCGCTGCTACCGCCGCCCTCTCGGACACACCGCCCGTCCGCCGTGTTCCATACGATAGGCTTCCGGCACCCCACCCCTCGTTCTGACCATTTTGTGGCCCGTGCACTGCTGCCGTCGCCGCTGTTCCTCCCACACCCTGCCGCCGCTCTTCTCCCACCCGCCGCCGCCGCTGACCGTCGACCGCTGCCGGCGCCCCCCCCGCTCCCCCCCGCCCCCCCTTCTCAAGCTGCTCCCCAGGTGTTGCATCCGCGGAGCCCCTGCCCTACACGCTATCGCCGCTCTTTCTCCTAACCGCCGCTGGTGCGCCGCCACACCCCCCCGTGCTGGCGCGCCGCCACACCCGCCGTGCTAGTGCGCCGCCACACCCACCGTGCGAGTACGCCGCTGCACCCCCCGTCCCACATAGGGCGCCGCTACACCCCCCGCGCCAGTGCGTCACGACAGCCGTACTTTTTTTCACCGCCAGCCGTCCCGGCGGGAGAGGGGGGGGGGGGTGTCCATGCCCGCCGGCGGTCGCGCCCGCGCATCGGGGGGTCGGCCGGCCGCCGCTCCGGGCCGCGGCGCGCGGCGACGGCGGCGGCGACTGCGGCGGCGACGGCGACGGCGACGGCGGCGGCGGCGGCGGCGGCGACGGCGGCGGCGGCGGCCACGGCGGGTGGATCCGCCGGCCAATGCCGGCGGCGGGCGGCGTCGGTGCCGGCGGCGGCGGCAGCAACGGCGGCGGCGGCGGGGGTGGTGGTGGCGGCGGCGGCGGCGGTGGCGGCGTCGGCAGCGGCGGCGCCGACGGCAGCGGCGGCGGCGGCAGCGGCAGCGGCGGCGGGGGCGGCGATGGCCGCGACGGGCGGCAGCCGCTGGGGCCCCCCGCCGCCTCCACCGCCGCGGCGGTGGTGGCCGCCGCGCTGGCGGCGCAGGCGGCCGGCACGGGGTGGTCGCCCGCCGCGGCGGCCGCCCCCACGGCGGGGCACCCGCCCCCTTTTCGGTACGGCGGCGGCGGCGGCGGCGCGGGTGGCTCTGCCGGCTGGGGAGCCCTCGTGGGCGGCGCGGCCGCGGCGGTCGCGCCGCCGCCGTCGCCGGCGGTGGCGGAGGAGCCCGGCGCGGCGGACCCCCTCCTGGCCAGACTCTGGCACCTGCGGTCCCCATCGGTCGTTGGCGGCGGCGGCGGCGGCGGTGGCGGCGGTGGTAGTGGCGGCGGTGTGCATCCCTGCCGGCCGGCGGGGACACCCTCCGCGTCTGTGGCGGCGGCGGCCGCGGCGGTGGCGACGACAGCGGCGGGGGCGCCGCCCGCGGCAGCCGCCTGGCCCCATCTCCCCAGTTTCCTCCCCGCCGCCCCTGCTGGCGCAGACACCCTCCCCCGGCTGCCGGGGCTGGCCGCCACGCCGCAGCCGCCGCTGCCGGCGGCGGCACCGGCGGCGGCACCGGCGGTGCTGCCGCGCCCAGCGGCGGCGGCGGCAGCCGCCGCCGCCGCCGCCGCCCCCCCGCGGTCCCCAGCGGGGGGCGGTCCCCAGCGGGCGGCCGCCGCGGGCCGGCCGCCACCACCCCCCCCACCGGCGGCGGCGGCGGCGCCACCGCCGCCGCCACTGCCGCCGCCGCCCCTGCTGGTGCGGCCACGGTCGCTGAGGACACCCCCCCCGCCGCCCACCCCCCCACTGGCCGTCGAGCCGCTGATGCCGGGCTGGCCGCTGTCGGCCGCGACGCCGCCCGGCGGCTCGGCGCTCGGCAGCGGCGGCGGCGGCAGCGGCAGCGGCAGCGGCAGCGGCCGTGGCGACGGCGCCTGGCCGGCCGCCCACTGGTGGATGCCCTCCAGCTTGGCGGCGGGCGCGGCGGCAGCGGCGGCAGCGGCGGCGGCGGCGGCGGCGGGCGCCCCCCCCCCGCCGCCGCCCGCCGTGCTGTGTCAGACGTGCCCGCCACGGCGGCGGCGGCGCTGCTCCGCGGGGGCGCCCCCCGTCCGTGGGGCCTGCCCCCCGCCGGGCCCCCGCCGCGGGCGGCGTCGGAGGTGGTTGGCGCCTCGTGGCGGGGGGCGCTGGCCGCCCACACTGGCCGGTGGGGGGCCCCGCGGGGGGGCGCGGGGGGCGCCCCTCCGCCCGGCGGTGGTACGGGAGGAGGACCCCCTGGACGCCCCGCCGCAGCTGCCGGCCGCCACCGCCGCCGCCGCAGCCGCCGCCGCCGCCCCGACCGCGTGGCACCCGCCCTGCGGCCGCCGTCGCGGGCGGGGGCCACCCCGGCCGCCGCCGGCGCCGCCCCGATGGCGTGGCACCCGCCCCTGCGCCTGTCGTCCCGGTCGGCCGCTCCCGTCGTCGGGGCGGCGGCGGGCGGGCGACTGGCGGGTGCCCCGCCACCACCACCACCACCACCACCACCACCACCACCACCACCACCACCACCACCCCCACCGCCACCACCACCACCACCGCCACCGCCACCGCCACCACCACCACCACCACCATTACGACCGGCCGCGCGCCCCCCCCCCCCGCCGCCCCCCCTGCCGCCACTGCCACTCCCGCCGGCCGGTCGAGCAAGCGGCGGCGGCGGCGGCGGCGGCGGCGGGGGGGTACCCCTCCGGCCGGCGCCCCTGTGGCAAACGCCCCTCCCGCCGCTGCCGCCGCCGCTGCCGCCGCCGCTGGGCGGCGACGACCGCGGCGGGCACGTCGCCGCTGCCCTTTCCGCGGCTGTCCCCCCTGACGCCCGGCGGCGGCAGCGGCGGTGGTAGTGGCAGCGGCGGTGGCGGCGGCGGCGGCAGCGGCGGCGGCAGTGGTGGTGGTGGTGGTGGGGGCGGCGGTGGGGGTGGCGGCGGCGGCGGCGGGGGGCACCCCCCCCCCCCCCCCCCCCACCCGCCCGACGTGCTCCCCTGCCCCGTCCCGCGGTGCCCCTTTGTGACTGCCCGCAAGGGCCAGCTCACCCGCCACCACAACCGGGTGCACCTCCGCCTGCGGCCGCACGGGTGCGCGGTCTGTGGGGCGCGGTTTGCCAGCCGGAGTGACCGCAAGCGCCACGCGACGCTCCGCCACGAGGCGGGGGGGGACGCGGAGGGGGGGGGGCGGGGGGGGGGGGTGGCGGCGGCAGCGGCGGCGGCTGGGGGGGGTGGGGGGTGGGGGGCGGGGGCGGGGGGGATGCTGGCGCGTGGGCGGAAGGCCCCCTGGGGGGGGGGGATGGGAGGGGGGGGGGACGGCCGCGGCCGCCGGGCGCCGCCGCCGCCGGGCAGCGTGCCGTGGGGCTGGGGGGGGGTGCTGCTGGCGGCGGCCGACCCACCTGCCTGGGGGGGGCTGCCCGGCGACGCGGCCGGCTGGGGGGGGGGGGGCGGCCCCCCGCGGGGGGGGGGGGGGGGGGCGCGCCCCCCGCTCCGCGGCCGTCGTCGACGACCGGTGGGGGGGGGGGGGGTGGGCGGCCCCGCCGGCGGCCCCCCGCCCCGCGCCGCTGCCGCCGGCGGCCCCCCTGGGCGGCGGCCGCGGCTGGGCGGCGCCGACGGCAACGACGGCGGCGGCGGCGGCGACGGCGGGCGCGGCGGCGGCGGCGGCGGCGGTCGCACCACCGCCGCCGCCGCCGCCGTCTCCCCCAACTGGCGGTCCCGCCAGAGGCGGGGGGCTGGCGCCGCTGCCGGCGGCGGCGGCGGCGTGCCCGTGTGGCGGCCGCCGGCTGCCGGGCGGGCGGTGTGAGCGGTGTGGGTCACTGCCGGGGGGGCGGTGGTAGATGGGGGCCGCAGCGACACGTGGGGGGGGGGGGAGTGGCGGGGGGGGGGGTGGGCGGCGGGGGGAGCCGATGTATGGCGGTGGGGGGGGGGTCCCTACCTACCTACCGCCCTATCGGCCGACAGCGGGGGGGGGGTGACGGGTGGACGGGAGGGGGGGGCGGGCGGGCGGCGCGCGGCCAAAGAGGGGGGCCGCGGTCACGCCCGCCCCGCGCGGCCCCCACGGTTGCACCCCACCCCCCGACCGACGCGAGCCCCCCGTGCCTGCCTGCCCGCCGCCCACCCCCCCCCTTCCGCCGCTTGCACCGACAGCGGTGGCGGGTGTGGCCGGGTGGCCATCGGGTGGCCCCTGTGGGTGGGCGGCCGCCGTCGGCGAGCGGCGGTGGCGGGAGGGGGCGAGGCAGTTTTGGGGGCGGGGGGGGGGGGGGGCGCCGCGGGTGTGGGCGCCGCCGGGGTGGGGGGGGGGGCGCGCGCCCCTCCCAGCGGGAGTGGGTGACGCGGCGGGCCTCTCTCCTCACGCATGCATCCCTTGCAGAGGGGGACCCGCCGCCGCGCCGCGTGGCCTTCATACATACAGTCAGTATTGGGCATTGTCACGGCCCATGGCATGGCTGACACAACTGTATACCTTGCCCGCCCCATTGCTATTTTTGGCAATGATCGACGTTTATCGCAGTGTGGAGGCCTCTGTAAGGCGATGATCGTCGATCGATCGTGACTGGGTATTGTCACGCGCGTGACAATACTCAGTCAAACAATACCCAATACTGACTGTAGCCAGCTATCCCGCGCGGCGCGGCGGCCGGTCCCCCCCATGAGGATGGAGGCGGGCGGGATGGGAGCAACGTACAGACAGCACGTGCCGTTGAGCGACCCCCCCTCTGGCGAGCGGCTCGCCCCCACCGCCCTGGCTTGGTCGGGGGCCGCCGGCGGGCGCGCCCCTCTCCCACAAGCGTCTGGGAAATCGTGCGGGACGCATGTAGTGGGAGATGCAGTTTGTATCTGCCGGCAGTTCCCATCACCATTGTAGACATGATAAGGCCGAGATTGATTGACTCGGTCGTCAAAGCAGGGTTGTCACGGGAAAAATGTATACATTAAATCACGTTAATTTTCTGGAAGACTTGACCTCCCCCGGTTCTTGCGTGGCACCTGCGCGCCAGTGCCCCGACACACATCGCGAGTGCCCCCGCAACCAAGAGCGACGCAGCGCCGCCGCGCGTTCCTTCGCCGCCACCACTGCGACCACCAGCGGCATTCATGGCTTGCGCGGCTGGTGAGGGCATGTGTGGCAAACGCTCCAGGACCGCGCCGTTGCTGGGGAGCCATGCCCCCAGCACGGTGGCCGTCACGGCCGCGGCGTAAGCGACAACGACTACAAGCAGCAGCGAGCGCGATAAGGCGGAAAGGCGATGGTGGCAATGTTTGCGACGGTGGCGACGGTGGCGGCGGCGTCGATTGTAGTGGCGGCGGGGAAGGTAGCGACGGTGGCGACGTCGGTCCGGCGGTGTGTGCGCTGTCACTAAGGAAGGGGAGATGTGCCAGGCGGGGCCGTTCATGGCAAGGGGGTTGAGCCCGCGGCTGGGGGTAGGGGTTGATGGAGAGGGGCGAGGACAGAACGTAGGTGGGAGGGGGGTGTGCTCCTGATGCGGGGTGTGTGACTGTGCAGTTCCCACCCGGCACCTCCGCCGTGCCGCTACCCCTCTCGTCTGACACAGCGCCGGCGCGCAGGTACACACGGCGGTGTGCGCGGTGTTGTCCGGCTGAAAGGATGGCACCTGCCGACGCCGTGGCCGGCGGACGTCGGCGATCTGACAACTGCGGGAGTCTGCATGACAATTGTCATATTGTGGAAAAATGTCCATGTGACTACTCATTTACAGTCAGTATTGGGTATTGTTTGACTGAGTATTGTCACGCGCGTGACAATACCCAGTCACGATCGATCGACGATCATCGCCTTACAGAGGCCTCCACACTGCGATAAACGTCGATCGTTGCCAAAAATAGCAATGGGGTGGGCAAGGTATACAGTTGTGTCAGCCATGCCATGGGCCGTGACAATGCCCAATACTGACTGTACTATGAAATGCAATGAAAGAATCGAGAATGCAATCATACAAATGTAATAGATTAATCTATGCATTAATGAAAGCCCTGGAGGAGAATGTAAAACTTAAGCCATTCTTGCGTCAAAGAGGCGGCCTCGGGTCGTGGTCTTCTCAGATCTCGGTGATGCTCCCGTTGGGTACCTAACCAGGAGTAGAGAGGGGAAGAGACGCCAGTAACGTGACTTTTTATGTTCCAAGGTAGGCTAGGAAGGCACCCCCAAGGCTGCCGACTGACCGGAAGGCCCGGTCCTACGGACGATGCATACAAAGATACGATGCAGGTACAAATGACGACCGCGTGGGCGGTCATGTGCTCGTGCTCTCGGCCGTCGGGGCCTTGGCGCGGGCGGCGTTGGCTGCCGACCGCCTCCAGGCCAGACGTGTCCTTGGAGAGGAGCGTGTCGCGTGGTCCCGCCGGTGGCGCCCGCGGGCGCCGCCGCGCAGAGGACGCGCAGGTGGTAGAAAAACAGAAGAAGATGGGCGTGTTGACCCTCGAGCCGTCCGTGCTGCTCGTACTCCAAGGGTGGGTGGGGCGGGTGCGCGAGAAGAGATGAGCGCTGCCGACCGAGGTGGTCGGCGGCGGGCAGCTCCCGGCGGCGCCCTTGTAGTCGCCGCCGCGTCGCGCCGCCAGGTCGTTGCCGCCGCAAGGGGCGGGCGCCCGGCTCGCGCAGGGTGCCAGTGAGTGGCCGCCGCGGCAGCGGCGTGCGCGCCCGTGGGCGCGCGACCGTGCTGCCCAGTGTCAGCATGGCCGCGCCGTCGGCGCGCGGGCCAGGCCGCGCCGCCGTGCGCGCGGTGCGCATTCGCCCGCGCCCGTCCCGCCAAGCCCCAGGTTGCGCCCGCTGCGCCAACGGGCGCCGCGCCGGTGGCGGCAGCCGGGGGTGGAAGCGGGGCGGCGGCCAGGCAGGAGTGATAGCACCGCAGCGGTAGAAGGCACCGGAAGGGGGGCCGTCCGTCGGCCCCCCCGAATAAACAGGAAAGGGGGGCGTCCGTCGGCTGCGGTGGCGCGCCCGGCGAGGGCGGCCAGCGGCGCGGGAAGGGTCCACGCAGGCGTGGTGGGTGGTCGTGGCGCTCGCCGCCGCGCTGGCGGCCGGCGATCGCACCGTCAGTCGCCCGCCCGTCGGTCGTGCTGCGCGCCGTGCGGTCGACCGTGCAGAGCAGAACCGGTTACCGAAAAAATACACATTCAAGACAAAACTCCCCGTTTTACGAAGTATTTATCTGCTGCCTCCAGCAGATCTGGTAGTTGTCTGCTTCCGTAGGGAGTGCACGTGCGCGGAGGTAGGAGGAGTCGGAGAATGGTGGTGCGCTTCCCCCGTGGAAAGTACATGTGCGCGGAGGAAGGAGATGAATGAGAATGGTGGTGCACTTCCCGCAGCGGAACCATCTCACGCACTGCGACGGCGCTGAAGCGCGCAGAAGCAAACTGGCTCCCGCCGATCATGTGGCGCGGACGAAAGGGGGCGCCGTACGAGAGGCAGCGGGCTCGCGGGCGGACCGTCGGGTGCCCTGCAGGACCCACCCCCTCGGCTGTTATGAAGGCATGAATGGCACAGGGTTTTCCCGCAATCGCCGTAACGATGGCGTGAAGTCACACCCCAGACCAACGTACGCCCTCTTTTTTGCTGGTGTGTGGTGAGTGATCACGTAGAACGTGCATGCGATCACTTGAAACGTGACCTTCCAACCATGAAAAGGGCGTGAAACGAAAGCCTACACATATGTACTTGTGCGTGTTGCCAGCCCCACTCAGATACATAACTCAGCAGAACTTGAGGAGATCACTCCTCTCTCTGACGGCTTATCGAAAAATTGGTCCGCCACCTTTCTGTGCCGATCGTGTGACTGTATGCCCGCAGGCACCCCCCCCTCCAGCGCATGGTTGGCAAAAACGTACCGTTTTTTTGATTTTGACTTGATTAATAGGTACATGAAATCAATACATTTTAGTGTTTTAGGTTTATTTCGTTTAATCAACGTTGATAAAGTAATAATATAAGTAAGGTCCAGGATCGACTGCATTCAAACATAAAAATATACAATATAGAAATTGCCCCCCAAATTAAATTTGTAGGCTCTCCATGGGACCTGTGGGGCTGGT
>CM020619.1:17537786-17568278 GCA_009829735.1 Pyropia yezoensis | reverse complement strand
GGGCACGGCAGAGGTGGCGGCGAAGGGTTCCCCACCACGGTGGCGCGCGCGTACGTGCTCCGTCCGGGCCGGCCGCGGCGGCGTGTCGTCAAACGTAGTCGTGGCAGCATCTGCCGCGGTTGCGCCAGCGACGCCGCTACCGCCAATGTCGCCGCATCCCGTCCCCACTCCAAACCCGCCCCCGCCCCCCCCTCCTCCAGATGGCGACGGCGGCGGGCCGCTTCCCCCAGCCTCGAGACGCTTCGTCACGAGCAGCAGTGGCACCGGCTCCGCGACGTGGTCCCCTCGCATCAGGGGCGTCGATTGGTCGCCGGTGAGCACCAGCGCCACCCGCCGGTGGGTGGCGGGGGGGAAAGGCGGGCGTGTGGTGGGTGGGGGGGGTCCGCCGCGTCGTCGGCGGGGGGGGGGGGGCGGTCTCAGGAGCAGCCGCGGAGGCGGCACGCGAAGCTGCTCGGCGCCCAGGTAGTCCAGCAGGGTGGCAAATATGGCGTGGACGCGCTCCAGGGTGTGCACCTCGAGGGTGGCGTCTTTGGCGTGGCCCGCGTCGTCCACCGCCTTGACATGGAAGATGCCAAAGTCGTAGGCGTAGCCACCGCCAACACTGTCGCAGGCGTCGCCTTCACCTCCGCTGTCGCCACTACTGACGCCGCCGCCGGGAGTGTCGTCGCCCTCACCAGACACACAGCCCGGGCCAGGGCGCCGCTCTCCATCCTCCGCACGCGCCCCGCCTCCCCCCGCGCCCGCCAGCCCCCCCCCTGCCGCGCACACAGCAGTTGTGCTACGGCGGCGGCCTTGGCGTGCAGGTTACTGCCCATGCCGCCCGCGGCCCCCGGCACGGCCACCAGCGGGAAGCCCAGCGAGGAGAGCACCCCCCCCACAACCGCCCCTGGACGACCGACACCTGAACGTCGGGAAAGGAAGAGAGCGAGAGCCCCCCCATCGCCCGCGTCAGCGCCCCCCCGTCGGCGGTGGTAAAACCGCCGCGCAGCCGACGGTGGCGGACCACCCCCGCGTCGTCCACACACGCGTAGACGCACTTGTAAGCAACGTCCCCCGGGGGACGGGGAGGCTCGCGCCGGTCGCCTCGAACGCCCCCCGCCCCTGGTACGTTGCCGCCGCCCCCCCCGCGGCGGCGGCAACGTACCAGGACCGGCCGGCACGCCCAGCAGGAACAGGTGGGCGATGTCGCTGCCGCATGCGAGGCCCGGGGCGACCGGGTCGACAAGGCCCACCGTCCTGCGGGAGGCGAGGCGGCTCAGGGTAGGCGTCGCCGCCGCGGCGAGGGGGGTGGCGCCGCCCAGGGTGACGACCGCCGTGTCGCTCAGGCCGTCAATAATGATCAGCAGGACGGCAACGGGGGGGGGGGGTGGGGGGAATGAAGGAGGGGGGCGGACGGAGAGGCGGTGGGGAGGGTGGCGTCCATGGTTATGGACGGGGCATGCCACACACCAGGCAGACACAGCACTTCTAAAAAGCTGTCAAATGATCAGATTGGGGTTGCCCCCCTGGACGCTGCGTTCCTACAGGGGCCGCCAAAGCGAAAAATGGACCCTTCCTCGCCGGGAATTGAACCCGGGTCTCCCGCGTGACAGGCGGGCATACTAGATGAGCTCGCCTGCGAAATACCACTATACTACGAAGAAGTGCAGATATCCGTGGCGTCTGAGCATTTGCTACAATACTTGTTCAATAAAAACAATGGCAGATTCAATTCCCTTCAAGCAGCGCTTTAGTACTTGCAGTTCCCAACATGCCGTAAGATGACGAGAATACGTTGCATGCTATTGCCGTGGTGCCATCCCTCAAAATGATTGACCTGCGCTGCGCAGGACCCACCGGCTGGTTTTCCAAGGTACGATCCTGCACAACATGTGCACGTAGACAAAGAATAAATGGTCATGAGAAGATTGCACCACGTCTCACGTGGTCTTCTGCATCTGAGAGCGCTCATGTGCCGCTCGTGCTTGTTCAGAACAGATGGCATTGCCAACGAGATTGAAGAGCGCCCTCAAGAATAAAAAGGCGTCCATGCGTCAGAACGGGACGCTTAATTGTCTGATGCAGCAATTTGGTGTTAGGCGTTATCTATTACGCTCATCAAGCTGATTTGGCGCGCATTTCACATCTACCGCTGCTCTCCTCATTTTGGCCGACGTGAACAGGAACAACGGGAATCCAAAGCATTATTTTATTGGCTGAAAGCCCGTATTCGTTCGATTCAAAGGGCTCGCACGCTCTTGTTCCACAATACTGCTCTTTTCCACATTGTACAAAATTGGGAGAAGAGCAACATTCTGGTAATATCACCATCATTTCTGCGACGTCGGAGCAGCACTTCCATTTTTTTAAAATGATTGCTTGGCTGTCGAACCGATCGCATGTATCTTGACGAGTTCGTGCTCTGTCTGTAAATATTCCTACGTCCACGCTGCACTTTTCCTGCGTTGTTTATCGATTATGCGTGTGGTGAGCTTGCGCACGACATTCAAACGGCCAGCATCAGGATATTTCTTGTGCGTCTCGTAAAAAGTGGACGTGCACGGGTCGTGCAGTGTGCGTTCAATTGGTCCAGTGGCCGATACATGACATGATTCACGACACAAGCACGTCTACTATGTACGGGACGCACTATCGTAGAAAGGGTGAAGCATCGCTGAGTGCCCAATTCTGTCCGATCCGGACAGGAACACATACAAACTGCAGATGACCAATGGCACGCCTCAGATGAGGCCCACTGACCACAGCTGGTTCCCCTCCGATAAATGTCTGCTCCGCATGGGTGTCCGTTTAAGAGCAAACGGAGGATCTGAGATTTCCAGGAGATTTCCCGACGACATCGGCACCAGTTGCCAGCTGCACAACTGATCTCTTGAGACCTGCTGGGGACGCCGCATTTGCCGGAGAAGATGTGACCGAGATCGGACGAGAATACAGAAGTGTTTCGACGAATCAGCGTTCAGTTCGAGACTCACAGTCACCGCAGCCAATGAAGTGCTTCCAGGGATCTCAGCGCCACGGCACGCTATTGGTTTCTTCCCGGACACCGGCACGCCATTGGCCCAACCTCGTGTTCATGTGCTTGTGTTCTTGTTCGGATCGGCCGAAATTCGGCACATAGCAATATAAAAAGAAAATATCCATGGTTCCTGTAGTGTAAACATCGCCCCCGGGAGACAACTAGAACTCCAGAAGCACTACCCGGTGTGCAAGAATCAAGGCGTCAAATAGCGTCACCTGTTCCACTAAAACAACGTTACGATGAGGCTGTACGATCGAATACGCGTGAACCACTGATGCTCAAGACACGGCATCGAAGTCGGCTACGTCGCATCTTCTTCCCGGGCGTGGGAGCGGATTAGAGGTGTTGCAAGATTGTGGGATCAAGAATTTACTACTATCTGGTGTTGCAACGCCGATGTTGCTTACGCCAAATCCCACTCACGCCTCTCCCCCCACGACCCCGTACGACCTTGGACGCCTTCGTCGGTAGTGGATGGTGCGGCCGGCACCCCCCACCATGACCTTGGCGTGGGTCCTTGCTGACCTCGACTGTGCCCCTCTTGCCGGTCGGTGCCCATCATACGTTGGTGCACAGGGTACCTTGCCCCGCGGGCGGGTGCCTTGTCCGACGTTCCTGCGGAGCTCACCTTGGTTCCCGTTGGTACCTGGTGCTCCTTGTACCTTTTCCACCGTTGCCCTGACTTGTTCCTCGTGGTCCCGTTGTACTAGTTGACTCCTTGGTCCCGTGTTCCATAGTCACCTGGTTGCCCCTTGTTCCCTTGACGGACCCTGATGTCCGGCGAGCCTGTTTGCACTTGACCCTCTTGCCGTACTGCATGGGATCCCTTGACCGTTGCCCGTCCGAGCCATCACCTTGGTGCGGGAGCCCATGAGCACCACGTCCGTCTTGTTCCCGTCGGTCCGCTCGTGGCCATGCTCTCATCGGGGCCGACACGTCCACGGTCCTTATTGGCAGCGTGGCCACAGCGTACGACCGTCCCGCACCCGGCTCCTCTTGGTTCATGTAGTCCCCGCCTGGCCCCGCGACCGGTACGCCTTGACCGCCGGGAGCCCCTTGGTCAGTGCTTTTCTGACAGCTGGATGACAGGCCACGCGGCAGGTGCCATGGTACCATGGAGCACGTGGTTCGCCGACGGGCCCGGATTGCAACGACCACGTGACGTGTGACTTTTTGTGCTCGTCAAAATCTTGATCTCGAAAAACGTGACTTTGAGTTCAATCACGGAAACAGTCGTCGTGGCCTGCCAATCGGCCAATCCGAGGCTCGGACCTGGTCGGAAGGGGGGGGTGCGTTCCCCATACAGGCCGATCCTGTGGAACGCCCGACCGCGTTCCGACCAGCTCCCGATTCGTGGGTTTGCTATCCGGTTGTACTTACGTTCACTGCGATGAACATCGCCGAATGCTGTATGGAGCCATATGGGGAACGTGTGTTGGTATGTGACCCTTTCCAAGCCGGGGTCTTCCCTATTACGTGCAACGTGTGAAATATTCGGCCAGGTTCCCACAAGTTCAGAAATGAATGTCACTTCGGACGTGCCTGGTCGGATCACCCTAAGCGGAATGGCGCGCTCAACCACTAGGCAACCGGGCAAAATCCGTGACATCGCGAGGCCAGATTTGGAGTTTTGCCCCCATCTCATTACGAGTACCTACCTTTTAGGTAAGCCGATTGGTGATTATGTATTATGCTACATAACCCCCTCTTTAAGTCCGAATCGTCCCCGATTCGGCCCAAGTCCCCGGCCCTCTCCGATCTGGAACTCCCCCAGTTCCAGCAAACGACACCTATTTCCTCGTCATTCCTTACAGCCGGTTCCCGCCACGTGTACTTCGGCCCTGTTCGCACGTTGCATATTGCCACGTGTATTTCGGCCCTGTTCGCACCTGCGAGATCCCCTGCTGCTCCACCAAATATGTGGTATAAAACTCGATCCTTTCAGACACGTGTCAATATCCCTCGGAGGAAAGGGACAGGTAACATAGAAAGGGGAAGTACGAGAAGTGGTATGCCTGTTGCCTCACGTGTCTGCTCGCAGAGCAAACAGATACGCACGGTAGTGCACACGGGGAAGAGGAAAGCAAACGCGCCAGTTGTCTTTTTCCTGAGGGCGCGGGCCAAGGGCGCCTCGCTGTCCCTCTTAACGTGCATCTGGGGGAGCCTCGGCACGTTGGCCAGGTAGTCCCCCCCATACCCCCGAGTGGCCCCGACCCGAGGTCTAACCTCGTCAGGTCGGGGGCCACTATCACTACTAATTCTATTTCCACTCACTAATCTCACACTCAAAATTCTCTCAAATCAAGTCCCTCACAAGTATGCAAAAACCTATCAGAAATCCCTCTCTCACGTGTGGATAGCGTAGTCCACCGCATCCCAGTGCCGGGCACGGGCCACGGCCGCCAACCATCACCACACGGCGGGGCGTGTTCTGGCACCTGGTGCCCTCTGGTTGCAGGCCCGGGTCGGCGCCAAGTCGGGGCCAGGGATGCTACAGCCCCCCTCCTCGTTCACTTCCATGCTGGCCTATGTCCGCGGGTCATGCTACTGCCCCGCTGCTGCAGAGCAGCGAGCCGGCTGGCCAAAGTAGAATTACTCCGCATGTCCGCCGAGTTGCTTTCCAGGTTGCATGACAGCGGTTCAGCGCGTGGCGAATACTGCACTGAATGGTCGGCAGCTGCACACGCACCCATGGGTCATTGGGCGACACCATCCCGGTCTGCAGCGGAAGCCCGCGCCCAGCCGCAGTTTCCTGTTGCAAATGAACAGGTATCCCACGCACCGCACAGCCTCGGGCAGTCAGGGTGGGTCCGTGGGCCGGTTGATGAAGCCTGGTAGGGGAAGGAGAGAGCACTTGAAACGCGTTGGGTTCGTTGCTTGCGTTGCAGGGGCCCCGCACAGGAGCAAGACAGCGCCACGGGGCCACAAAGCGCTCGATTAGGCCATCGCGGCTCCCACGCTGCAACGACAAGCCCGTCGCGTTGCTGGCTGGGCCGGTCTACCCCTGGGTGGAGCGAAGGGGGATGTGTGCCATCGCAAGCGCCGCGCGACACGCCGCACCGCGGCCCACGCTTCAATCCCCACAGGATCCTGGGCACACAGGGGGGTACACAGGCGGAGAAATTGCCCAGTCACTGTCGGGGGTGGTTGTCGGCGATTGATTACACCAAGCGGAGCGCTCTCTCTAGGGCTCTAAGCTGTGATGGCCACTGTCTCTTTCTTGTCTCAAGCGCTGGATGACGCGCGCGTGCCATCCCACACCGACTGCTGCCACAAGCGGGGCGGACAGTTCTGGCAAGAGGCGCCCAGGCAGTGCATCCCTCGACGCGGATGGACGCGGGGCGGGCCAACGAGCGCGCGACGACCCCGCGGCGGACCCAGACACGCGGATCCCCCCCCACAGCCGGGCCTGCCTTCCGGTGCGCGAATCCACCACCGGGGTCGTCGACGGCGACGGACCACATGCGCAATGCCCAGATTTGTGCCTCCGTCACGCGCTCGTGGGCCCCGCGCGGCGATCCCCGGACACCGAGGCAGTCATACGGGTCACCGAATCGTCCAGTGTTGTTGGCCCATGTACCATGCACGACCAACGATGCCGGATAATTGTAGTAACCCAAGTATCTCATTGGGTATCCTAGTCGGGCCTCGCCCACCACGGGGCGGCTGCTGGCCTGTCGTTAGTGACCGCCTCTAACGACAGGCCAGGAGCCGCCCATCTCTTGCCAAAGGATTGCGGTGCTTAGCACGCACCGGGGCGGGTTGCCACGTCGGTGAGAATTTTGTTTCGTGTCGACGGCTTTGTCCAGCCGGTTTGTTGCCTTTTGCAACTGTAGAGATGCAGTTGAAGGCCTAAAGCCTCCGATGTTGTAATTGCCTGAGCAACTCGGGAGGCATCACACAATTGTATACACACCTGACCCCTACTCTGTCGCCACCAAGTCGACCATTGTCCCCTACTGCTCCCTACTCTGTCGCCACCGACGTGACCCCTGACGCCCACCGAATCGGCGCTGCTACCCCCTCTGCCGCCGAGGCCACTGGCTAGCCGCCGCAGGCCGCCGCTGCCGCCACCGCCGCTGCCGGCTGGCGACGGGCCCCCTGCCGCTGCCGCCCCAGGCTGGCAGCCGCCCCTCCGCCGCGACCGCTCCCGGCCAGCCGCCGCCAGCACTGCAGCCACCTGGTCAGGGCCCCCAGCTGCTGCCCGCCCGCTTGCCGCCGCCGCCGCCGCCGCTACCGCCGCCGCCGCCGCCGCCGCCGCCGCCGCCGGCTCTTGGCTGCTAGCGGCGGCAGCGGCGGCGCGGCCATCGCCGCGGCCGCCGCCGCCGGCTGCTCCCTGTCCACCCTCCACCACAAACGCCGCCGCCGGCTGGCCGTCGGCTGGCTGCAGCCAGCCCGTCGCCGCCGCGGCCGCCGCCGCCAGCCCCGCCAGCTGGCCGCTCCCCGCCTACCACTATTGCCGCCGCCGCTGCCGCCGTCGCCGCTGCCGCCGCTCCCGCAGCAGCCGCCGCCGCCGCCGTCACCGCCGCCGCGGACACCGCCACCGCCGGCCAGTCTATGTTCGCCCGGCGCCGGCGCCGGCGCCGGTGCCGCCGCCACTGCCGCGGGCTGCCTCCGCCGGCTCGTCCCTGCCTGCACCCGCTGCCGCCGCCGCCGGCTGGCCATTGGCTGGCCGCTACCCCACCACCGCCGCCGCCAGCTACTCCAGCTGGCGGCTCCCCGCCCGGCCCTGCCTCCGCTGCCGCCGCCGCCGCCGCCTCCGTCACTATCGCCGCCGGTCCCGCCGCGGGCGGCCGCCGCCGCTGGTACCACCGCGGCCGCCGCCGCCACCGTGACCGTCAGCGGGCCGCTCCCAGACCGGTGTTGTCGCTGCCGCCGGCTGGCAGCTGCCCAAAGTGCTTCTCAAGGAGCTTTCTATTGCTTCAGGTATGTCTCCGACCGCCACGTCACTTTCAACTCCGAGAATCAATATTAACTACATGCAGTATATTTTTGTGCAACTTAGTCATATTTTCAACGTGAATGTGCCAATCAGTGACGGATACGCTGTACTATATGGGGTATCTAGGCGGATATCAAGATTCAAGATTCAAAAAAAGTTCGTTGGTCGTGCATGGTATAAGGGCCGTGTTGTTTACAATAGTGGCTGATTTTCAATTTAGCAGATAAGTACATACACTTCAGATTGTTTTACTAAAGTCGTGCTGTGTACTTTCAATGTATTGACAGTATAGTTCTTCATGAGAGCCCACACTGTTCCCGGCCGGAGGCCCCTCGGTGCCCCCCCCGGTGTCTAGCAAGTCCACCGCTAAGCACCGATTGCTTCGCTTGTCAGAGCGTTTGCAGCACGAAGCAGCAACGGACTCTGCCGTTGGTGCCTCGACCCCAGTGAACAAAAAGGCCAAAAGAGGGGGCGAGGTCGCGCGGGCGAGCACCCCCCCCCTCATCGCAACCGTCCCTGCCACGCTTGTCAACCCTGCCGCGCCCTGTTCCAAGGACTCGTGGTCAAGTGGACGAGCGCGGTATGGATACGATCCGCGGGTGGCGCAAAATAGATAAAGCAGGCAGGAGCACAATGGCTGCAACCTCCGCAGCCCCGCGTGCCCCTGCACAAGACCGCCCTCCCTGCCCCTCTTCCACCAGCGAGCCACGCCCAGAGACCGCCGACCAGAGCATTCGTGGTCAGCAGGCTGCCCCGGCCTTGCGCGTCGGCACCTCGGCCTTCCATGAGCCGCGGACCCTTGCACCGTGACGGGGGGAACGCACGCACGTGTGGCCAGCTCCCACCCGGAGCAAGACAAGTGAAATGTGCTGGAGGACCGGTGCCCACAGTCCCCCTTGTCCGGATCATGGGGGCCCACCGTGACCATCCATCCCGAGCCTTCTTGGAAGGGTGTCTGCGTGAGCGGCCGCACGTCCATACGTAGGAAGCCGAGGCGGACCGAGGCACCCCCTTGCATCGTGCGTGGCCCACGTGGCGCCCATCGCGCGAGCGCCGCGGGAGAGAAGCGGGCCCCGCCGTGGTTGGATGTGGGGGGGCTGTTTGCCGGCGCAACCGATGGTCGCGTCGATATAAAATCTCGACAGGATACTGTAGATGAAATGGGCGAGGGCGCGCGCATTGTTCCGTCACCGGCGGCACGCGGCCCCGCGACCGCGGCCGGCTGCACCATCGCGCAATGGCCCATGAGGTGGTGCTTATGGGCTGGCGTCCCCGCTCGAGGGTCGGACCGCAGGGGGCTTTCGGGGACGGGGGGGGGGGGGCAAGCGGGCAAGAGAGCGGCTCTGCCCCCATCCCTCGAGGGACCTTTGCTGCGAACCGGACCACCCACCCTCTGCCACACCACCTTGGGACCTCACTCACGCCGTGCCCTGCTGCGTGTGCTGCCGACCGACCCGAGGGTCCAACGACTCGTGGACAGCGAGGGGCCCGGGGGTGCGCGCCGCCGCTCTCCCCCTCTTCCACCGTCGGGGGGTGACCGCCCCCTAGCTTCGACGTTTGCCTCCTTGGCGTGCGCGGCGTACCGTCCGCGCTCTTCCCCTTTGTTCGCCGAGCCGGGCAACGTGCCGGCAGACAGATGCTATGCCACGCACGGGGCCCGGCGCGGGCACACCCCCCCCTGGGCCGCGCTGGCCGCTCCCCCTTCCACCGGCCCCCCCCCCACCGTCGCCCGCGCTCTCGGCTCATGCACAAGAAATTTTCTTCTCCCTTACTTCCCTGAACATCAGTCACAGCGATGGGGCAGCGAGGCGATGCTCATTGTTGCAAGGGAGCTGTCCGCAGCTTCTCCTCACCCCGTCCACCCAACCTTCCCGCTGCGGCTCACGTTCCTTTCGCCTCGCCACCCTGTCTTCCACGTCGCAACGGGCCGCGGCGTCGCTGTAGCCTGGGGACTGTACTGTACTGTACTCACCAGGGGCCCGGGCGGGGGATGGGGTCGTGCCCGCCGGGATTGTCTCGGGGAGAGGCACGTCCTTGTCTGGATGCGTTCGCGTGCCCCGCTCGCGCCCACCAATCATTGGCCCGTGGATGATCGCCCGCCGCGAGCGGGGGCGCTGACGGGGGGCCGCGGGATGGATGGATTTCGATGGATGGCCCGCTCGGCCGGCCGGCCCGCCGCTCCACCCCACCCACCCCCCTCCCCCACAGTTCCGCCCGTCGCATGGCCCTGCCAGGTGTCGGGTGTGTGTCTGGCGAGTTGGAAGAGCGAAAACGCAGTGGCTCCGCAGGCGCCCCGAGCGGCGTCGGCGGGCAGAGGCTCAACAACCGCCCGGCCGGCCCGGCCGCCATGCCAACCGACACACTCTCCTCACGGCGGCTGCCGGACCTTTTTTAGAAACAAGGAGCCGACGCGGCGTTGCCTGCGTTCCTTCCCCCCCCCCCGCCACAGCCACAGACTGGTCTCACCTCAAACACGAGGAGGGGGGGGGGGTGGGGGGCGTATGTATCGGGATAGAGAGGGGGTGCCGTGCCAACCGGCGGCCTGGCGGGCCCCAAGGGCGCCGCGCTCTGCGGGCGCGCCCAAACCTCCAGCGTCCACCACTCCATCGCCGGGGGATGTGTGAGAGAGGACGAGGGGAGCAGCGGTCGGGATTCGCCCGCCCGCGTGCCCGCCAGGCCGCCGCCGGCTCGCCTCCTTTGGCAGGGATCCCCCGCCCCCCCCCCCCCCCCCCCCCCCCCGCCGTGCGCTTCCGGCACCCCCTTCAACGTCCACGCACACGCACGTCCCGTGGGGTGTGGGTGTGAGGGAGGCCCCACGCCCCCTCCCCCCTCACCCCTTTCCCACCACCCATCCGCTGCTACCGCCGCCCTCTCGGACACACCGCCCGTCCGCCGTGTTCCATACGATAGGCTTCCGGCACCCCACCCCTCGTTCTGACCATTTTGTGGCCCGTGCACTGCTGCCGTCGCCGCTGTTCCTCCCACACCCTGCCGCCGCTCTTCTCCCACCCGCCGCCGCCGCTGACCGTCGACCGCTGCCGGCGCCCCCCCCGCTCCCCCCGCCCCCCCTTCTCAAGCTGCTCCCCAGGTGTTGCATCCGCGGAGCCCCTGCCCTACACGCTATCGCCGCTCTTTCTCCTAACCGCCGCTGGTGCGCCGCCACACCCCCCCGTGCTGGCGCGCCGCCACACCCGCCGTGCTAGTGCGCCGCCACACCCACCGTGCGAGTACGCCGCTGCACCCCCCGTCCCACATAGGGCGCCGCTACACCCCCCGCGCCAGTGCGTCACGACAGCCGTACTTTTTTTTCACCGCCAGCCGTCCCGGCGGGAGAGGGGGGGGGGGTGTCCATGCCCCGCCGGCGGTCGCGCCCGCGCATCGGGGGGTCGGCCGGCCGCCGCTCCGGGCCGCGGCGCGCGGCGACGGCGGCGGCGACTGCGGCGGCGACGGCGACGGCGACGGCGGCGGCGGCGGCGGCGGCGACGGCGGCGGCGGCGGCCACGGCGGGTGGATCCGCCGGCCAATGCCGGCGGCGGGCGGCGTCGGTGCCGGCGGCGGCGGCAGCAACGGCGGCGGCGGCGGGGGTGGTGGTGGCGGCGGCGGCGGCGGTGGCGGCGTCGGCAGCGGCGGCGCCGACGGCAGCGGCGGCGGCGGCAGCGGCAGCGGCGGCGGGGGCGGCGATGGCCGCGACGGGCGGCAGCCGCTGGGGCCCCCCGCCGCCTCCACCGCCGCGGCGGTGGTGGCCGCCGCGCTGGCGGCGCAGGCGGCCGGCACGGGGTGGTCGCCCGCCGCGGCGGCCGCCCCCACGGCGGGGCACCCGCCCCCTTTTCGGTACGGCGGCGGCGGCGGCGGCGCGGGTGGCTCTGCCGGCTGGGGAGCCCTCGTGGGCGGCGCGGCCGCGGCGGTCGCGCCGCCGCCGTCGCCGGCGGTGGCGGAGGAGCCCGGCGCGGCGGACCCCCTCCTGGCCAGACTCTGGCACCTGCGGTCCCCATCGGTCGTTGGCGGCGGCGGCGGCGGCGGTGGCGGCGGTGGTAGTGGCGGCGGTGTGCATCCCTGCCGGCCGGCGGGGACACCCTCCGCGTCTGTGGCGGCGGCGGCCGCGGCGGTGGCGACGACAGCGGCGGGGGCGCCGCCCGCGGCAGCCGCCTGGCCCCATCTCCCCAGTTTCCTCCCCGCCGCCCCTGCTGGCGCAGACACCCTCCCCCGGCTGCCGGGGCTGGCCGCCACGCCGCAGCCGCCGCTGCCGGCGGCGGCACCGGCGGCGGCACCGGCGGTGCTGCCGCGCCCAGCGGCGGCGGCGGCAGCCGCCGCCGCCGCCGCCGCCCCCCCGCGGTCCCCAGCGGGGGGCGGTCCCCAGCGGGCGGCCGCCGCGGGCCGGCCGCCACCACCCCCCCCACCGGCGGCGGCGGCGGCGCCACCGCCGCCGCCACTGCCGCCGCCGCCCCTGCTGGTGCGGCCACGGTCGCTGAGGACACCCCCCCCGCCGCCCACCCCCCCACTGGCCGTCGAGCCGCTGATGCCGGGCTGGCCGCTGTCGGCCGCGACGCCGCCCGGCGGCTCGGCGCTCGGCAGCGGCGGCGGCGGCAGCGGCAGCGGCAGCGGCAGCGGCCGTGGCGACGGCGCCTGGCCGGCCGCCCACTGGTGGATGCCCTCCAGCTTGGCGGCGGGCGCGGCGGCAGCGGCGGCAGCGGCGGCGGCGGCGGCGGCGGGCGCCCCCCCCCCGCCGCCGCCCCGCCGTGCTGTGTCAGACGTGCCCGCCACGGCGGCGGCGGCGCTGCTCCGCGGGGGCGCCCCCCGTCCGTGGGGCCTGCCCCCCGCCGGGCCCCCGCCGCGGGCGGCGTCGGAGGTGGTTGGCGCCTCGTGGCGGGGGGCGCTGGCCGCCCACACTGGCCGGTGGGGGGCCCCGCGGGGGGGGCGCGGGGGGGCGCCCCTCCGCCCGGCGGTGGTACGGGAGGAGGACCCCCTGGACGCCCCGCCGCAGCTGCCGGCCGCCACCGCCGCCGCCGCAGCCGCCGCCGCCGCCCCGACCGCGTGGCACCCGCCCCTGCGGCCGCCGTCGCGGGCGGGGGCCACCCCGGCCGCCGCCGGCGCCGCCCCGATGGCGTGGCACCCGCCCCTGCGCCTGTCGTCCCGGTCGGCCGCTCCCGTCGTCGGGGCGGCGGCGGGCGGGCGACTGGCGGGTGCCCCGCCACCACCACCACCACCACCACCACCACCACCACCACCACCACCACCACCACCACCCCCACCGCCACCACCACCACCACCGCCACCGCCACCGCCACCACCACCACCACCACCATTACGACCGGCCGCGCGCCCCCCCCCCCCGCCGCCCCCCCTGCCGCC
The DNA here is from genome assembly GCA_009829735.1 of Pyropia yezoensis. Classification (NCBI taxonomy): domain Eukaryota; phylum Rhodophyta; class Bangiophyceae; order Bangiales; family Bangiaceae; genus Pyropia; species Pyropia yezoensis. The sequence continues at coordinate 17,554,968 of CM020619.1, read as the reverse complement.
ACTGCCACTCCCGCCGGCCGGTCGAGCAAGCGGCGGCGGCGGCGGCGGCGGCGGCGGGGGGGTACCCCTCCGGCCGGCGCCCCTGTGGCAAACGCCCCTCCCGCCGCTGCCGCCGCCGCTGCCGCCGCCGCTGGGCGGCGACGACCGCGGCGGCACGTCGCCGCTGCCCTTTCCGCGGCTGTCCCCCCTGACGCCCGGCGGCGGCAGCGGCGGTGGTAGTGGCAGCGGCGGTGGCGGCGGCGGCGGCAGCGGCGGCGGCAGTGGTGGTGGTGGTGGTGGGGGCGGCGGTGGGGGTGGCGGCGGCGGCGGCGGGGGCCCCCCCCCCCCCCCCCCCCCCCACCCGCCCGACGTGCTCCCCTGCCCCGTCCCGCGGTGCCCCTTTGTGACTGCCCGCAAGGGCCAGCTCACCCGCCACCACAACCGGGTGCACCTCCGCCTGCGGCCGCACGGGTGCGCGGTCTGTGGGGCGCGGTTTGCCAGCCGGAGTGACCGCAAGCGCCACGCGACGCTCCGCCACGAGGCGGGGGGGGACGCGGAGGGGGGGGGGGCGGGGGGGGGGGGGGTGGCGGCGGCAGCGGCGGCGGCTGGGGGGGGTGGGGGGTGGGGGGCGGGGGCGGGGGGGATGCTGGCGCGTGGGCGGAAGGCCCCCTGGGGGGGGGGGGATGGGAGGGGGGGGGGGACGGCCGCGGCCGCCGGGCGCCGCCGCCGCCGGGCAGCGTGCCGTGGGGCTGGGGGGGGGTGCTGCTGGCGGCGGCCGACCCACCTGCCTGGGGGGGGCTGCCCGGCGACGCGGCCGGCTGGGGGGGGGGGGGCGGCCCCCCGCGGGGGGGGGGGGGGGGGGCGCGCCCCCGCTCCGCGGCCGTCGTCGACGACCGGTGGGGGGGGGGGGGTGGGCGGCCCCGCCGGCGGCCCCCCGCCCCGCGCCGCTGCCGCCGGCGGCCCCCCTGGGCGGCGGCCGCGGCTGGGCGGCGCCGACGGCAACGACGGCGGCGGCGGCGGCGACGGCGGGCGCGGCGGCGGCGGCGGCGGCGGTCGCACCACCGCCGCCGCCGCCGCCGTCTCCCCCAACTGGCGGTCCCGCCAGAGGCGGGGGGCTGGCGCCGCTGCCGGCGGCGGCGGCGGCGTGCCCGTGTGGCGGCCGCCGGCTGCCGGGCGGGCGGTGTGAGCGGTGTGGGTCACTGCCGGGGGGGCGGTGGTAGATGGGGGGCCGCAGCGACACGTGGGGGGGGGGGGGAGTGGCGGGGGGGGGGGTGGGCGGCGGGGGGAGCCGATGTATGGCGGTGGGGGGGGGGGTCCCTACCTACCTACCGCCCTATCGGCCGACAGCGGGGGGGGGGTGACGGGTGGACGGGAGGGGGGGGCGGGCGGGCGGCGCGCGGCCAAAGAGGGGGGCCGCGGTCACGCCCGCCCCGCGCGGCCCCCACGGTTGCACCCCACCCCCCGACCGACGCGAGCCCCCCGTGCCTGCCTGCCCGCCGCCCACCCCCCCCCTTCCGCCGCTTGCACCGACAGCGGTGGCGGGTGTGGCCGGGTGGCCATCGGGTGGCCCCTGTGGGTGGGCGGCCGCCGTCGGCGAGCGGCGGTGGCGGGAGGGGGCGAGGCAGTTTTGGGGGCGGGGGGGGGGGGGGGCGCCGGGGGTGTGGGCGCCGCCGGGGGTGGGGGGGGGGCGCGCGCCCTCCCAGCGGGAGTGGGTGACGCGGCGGGCCTCTCTCCTCACGCATGCATCCCTTGCAGAGGGGGACCCGCCGCCGCGCCGCGTGGCCTTCATACATACAGTCAGTATTGGGCATTGTCACGGCCCATGGCATGGCTGACACAACTGTATACCTTGCCCGCCCCATTGCTATTTTTGGCAATGATCGACGTTTATCGCAGTGTGGAGGCCTCTGTAAGGCGATGATCGTCGATCGATCGTGACTGGGTATTGTCACGCGCGTGACAATACTCAGTCAAACAATACCCAATACTGACTGTAGCCAGCTATCCCGCGCGGCGCGGCGGCCGGTCCCCCCCATGAGGATGGAGGCGGGCGGGATGGGAGCAACGTACAGACAGCACGTGCCGTTGAGCGACCCCCCCTCTGGCGAGCGGCTCGCCCCCACCGCCCTGGCTTGGTCGGGGGCCGCCGGCGGGCGCGCCCCTCTCCCACAAGCGTCTGGGAAATCGTGCGGGACGCATGTAGTGGGAGATGCAGTTTGTATCTGCCGGCAGTTCCCATCACCATTGTAGACATGATAAGGCCGAGATTGATTGACTCGGTCGTCAAAGCAGGGTTGTCACGGGAAAAATGTATACATTAAATCACGTTAATTTTCTGGAAGACTTGACCTCCCCGGTTCTTGCGTGGCACCTGCGCGCCAGTGCCCCGACACACATCGCGAGTGCCCCCGCAACCAAGAGCGACGCAGCGCCGCCGCGCGTTCCTTCGCCGCCACCACTGCGACCACCAGCGGCATTCATGGCTTGCGCGGCTGGTGAGGGCATGTGTGGCAAACGCTCCAGGACCGCGCCGTTGCTGGGGAGCCATGCCCCCAGCACGGTGGCCGTCACGGCCGCGGCGTAAGCGACAACGACTACAAGCAGCAGCGAGCGCGATAAGGCGGAAAGGCGATGGTGGCAATGTTTGCGACGGTGGCGACGGTGGCGGCGGCGTCGATTGTAGTGGCGGCGGGGAAGGTAGCGACGGTGGCGACGTCGGTCCGGCGGTGTGTGCGCTGTCACTAAGGAAGGGGAGATGTGCCAGGCGGGGCCGTTCATGGCAAGGGGGTTGAGCCCGCGGCTGGGGGTAGGGGTTGATGGAGAGGGGCGAGGACAGAACGTAGGTGGGAGGGGGGTGTGCTCCTGATGCGGGGTGTGTGACTGTGCAGTTCCCACCCGGCACCTCCGCCGTGCCGCTACCCCTCTCGTCTGACACAGCGCCGGCGCGCAGGTACACACGGCGGGTGCGCGGTGTTGTCCGGCTGAAAGGATGGCACCTGCCGACGCCGTGGCCGGCGGACGTCGGCGATCTGACAACTGCGGGAGTCTGCATGACAATTGTCATATTGTGGAAAAATGTCCATGTGACTACTCATTTACAGTCAGTATTGGGTATTGTTTGACTGAGTATTGTCACGCGCGTGACAATACCCAGTCACGATCGATCGACGATCATCGCCTTACAGAGGCCTCCACACTGCGATAAACGTCGATCGTTGCCAAAAATAGCAATGGGGTGGGCAAGGTATACAGTTGTGTCAGCCATGCCATGGGCCGTGACAATGCCCAATACTGACTGTACTATGAAATGCAATGAAAGAATCGAGAATGCAATCATACAAAATGTAATAGATTAATCTATGCATTAATGAAAGCCCTGGAGGAGAATGTAAAACTTAAGCCATTCTTGCGTCAAAGAGGCGGCCTCGGGTCGTGGTCTTCTCAGATCTCGGTGATGCTCCCGTTGGGTACCTAACCAGGAGTAGAGAGGGGAAGAGACGCCAGTAACGTGACTTTTTATGTTCCAAGGTAGGCTAGGAAGGCACCCCCAAGGCTGCCGACTGACCGGAAGGCCGGTCCTACGGAACGATGCATACAAAGATACGATGCAGGTACAAATGACGACCGCGTGGGCGGTCCATGTGCTCGTGCTCTCGGCCGTCGGGCCTTGGCGCGGGCGGCGTTGGCTGCCGACCGCCTCCAGGCCAGACGTGTCCTTGGAGAGGAGCGTGTCGCGTGGTCCCGCCGGTGGCGCCCGCGGGCGCCGCCGCGCAGAGGACGCGCAGGTGGTAGAAAAACAGAAGAAGATGGGCGTGTTGACCCTCGAGCCGTCCGTGCTGCTCGTACTCCAAGGGTGGGTGGGGCGGGTGCGCGAGAAGAGATGAGCGCTGCCGACCGAGGTGGTCGGCGGCGGGCAGCTCCCGGCGGCGCCCTTGTAGTCGCCGCCGCGTCGCGCCGCCAGGTCGTTGCCGCCGCAAGGGGCGGGGCGCCCGGCTCGCGCAGGGTGCCAGTGAGTGGCCGCCGCGGCAGCGGCGTGCGCGCCCGTGGGCGCGCGACCGTGCTGCCCAGTGTCAGCATGGCCGCGCCGTCGGCGCGCGGGCCAGGCCGCGCCGCCGTGCGCGCGGTGCGCATTCGCCCGCGCCCGTCCCGCCAAGCCCCAGGTTGCGCCCGCTGCGCCAACGGGCGCCGCGCCGGTGGCGGCAGCCGGGGGTGGAAGCGGGGCGGCGGCCAGGCAGGAGTGATAGCACCGCAGCGGTAGAAGGCACCGGAAGGGGGGCCGTCCGTCGGCCCCCCCGAATAAACAGGAAAGGGGGGGCGTCCGTCGGCTGCGGTGGCGCCGCCCGGCGAGGGCGGCCAGCGGCGCGGGAAGGGTCCACGCAGGCGTGGTGGGTGGTCGTGGCGCTCGCCGCCGCGCTGGCGGCCGGCGATCGCACCGTCAGTCGCCCGCCCGTCGGTCGTGCTGCGCGCCGTGCGGTCGACCGTGCAGAGCAGAACCGGTTACCGAAAAAATACACATTCAAGACAAAACTCCCCGTTTTACGAAGTATTTATCTGCTGCCTCCAGCAGATCTGGTAGTTGTCTGCTTCCGTAGGGAGTGCACGTGCGCGGAGGTAGGAGGAGTCGGAGAATGGTGGTGCGCTTCCCCCGTGGAAAGTACATGTGCGCGGAGGAAGGAGATGAATGAGAATGGTGGTGCACTTCCCGCAGCGGAACCATCTCACGCACTGCGACGGCGCTGAAGCGCGCAGAAGCAAACTGGCTCCCGCCGATCATGTGGCGCGGACGAAAGGGGGCGCCGTACGAGAGGCAGCGGGCTCGCGGGCGGACCGTCGGGTGCCCTGCAGGACCCACCCCCTCGGCTGTTATGAAGGCATGAATGGCACAGGGTTTTCCCGCAATCGCCGTAACGATGGCGTGAAGTCACACCCCAGACCAACGTACGCCCTCTTTTTTGCTGGTGTGTGGTGAGTGATCACGTAGAACGTGCATGCGATCACTTGAAACGTGACCTTCCAACCATGAAAAGGGCGTGAAACGAAAGCCTACACATATGTACTTGTGCGTGTTGCCAGCCCCACTCAGATACATAACTCAGCAGAACTTGAGGAGATCACTCCTCTCTCTGACGGCTTATCGAAAAATTGGTCCGCCACCTTTCTGTGCCGATCGTGTGACTGTATGCCCGCAGGCACCCCCCCCTCCAGCGCATGGTTGGCAAAAACGTACCGTTTTTTTGATTTTGACTTGATTAATAGGTACATGAAATCAATACATTTTAGTGTTTTAGGTTTATTTCGTTTAATCAACGTTGATAAGTATAATAATAAGTAAGGTCCAGGATCGACTGCATTCAAACATAAAAATATACAATATAGAAATTGCCCCCCAAATTAAATTTGTAGGCTCTCCATGGGACCTGTGGGGCTGGTGGTCTCTCTTTGGGGGCTCCACGACCGCCCTGCGCGAGATTGGAAAGGCGCTCGCGGGCATGGTGCCGTCATCCTGCGCTGTGGAAAGGTCCTTCCCAGTGCAGAAGTCTATCCACTCCCTCATCCGGAACAGGTTGACCCATGACACGGTGGCCAAGCTATTGTGCGTCCCGTAAAAAGTGGACGTGCACAGGTCGTGCAGTGTGGGTTTGATTGGTCCAGTTGCCGTTATTTGACATGATCACGACAGGTGCACGTCCACTTTTTGCGGGACGCACTATACTGTTTGTGCACTTGAACCTCAAGCTCCTGGACGGCGTCAACATGAGCGAGAACGACCTCGACTTCTTTGGTTTAGTTGCTGCACAGGATGGGGAGAGTGGTGGTGCAGCCGATAGTGTGGGTGAGGGCGGGCGCAGTATGGATGGGCTGGAGGAAGAATGAGTTCCTGGAGTCACTGGGAGCCACCCCGTGACTCCGACAATGTTAGCCCGCTGGCGCTCCGAGGGGGGACTTTCGTGCGATGAGGAGAAGGGTTCAGGTGAGACAACAGCCAGTCTCGGTCGAACAATTGTGGCAGCAATTGCCTCATAAATCAGGAGTGTATGTGGTATCAATGGAAGCCCCCCCCAGGGCGAGAGGGGGGGCTAATAGCGAAGCTTTGCACACAGAGCAGGACTTCGTCATCGATACCACTGTACTGAAATGGCAATCGCAAATACCCAACTCCCTCCTCGAGAAAGCCACGTGGTAGAGGCAACGTGGAACACGAACCGGCTCGGTGGTTGGCGCCGCGGGGGTGTTTGATGGGCGCCGCGGGCTGGCAGCCGCCGTCTGGGGGGGGGCGGCTGTAGTCGCGCGAGAGGTCAGCTTCTGACGGGGGGCAGGCGATCGCTGCCTTGCGTGGTGGCTGGGTGAAGCGGTGTGGTGCGGCTTCGATCCAAGTGAAGGGCGGGTGTGGCTGGGTGAGTAGTGACGGAGGGTGCTTCGGGGCGGCGGGGGGGGACAGGTATAGCATTCCACGGGGCGTCCTGCTGGCGGCTGCCGGTGCCTGGTGGGGCGGGTTGTCGGCGGGGGGGTGGGGGAGTATCAATACTACGTGGGGAGGCAGCCTGCTGCTGAAGGAGACGTCGGCCACGGGCTGTTGCAGCCGCGCACCCAGGGGCGTTGGCGACCGGCTGGCAATGGCCAGCCGGGGCGATGTATTGGAGTAAATTCGTACAGATGTACGAGGCAGACGAAAGAGGAAGAACGAGTAAAAACAGAAGGCCGCGCCGCTGTGTTGTTATTCTTGCTTGCGCGCCCCCAAGGGAGCGGCCGCCCATTTGAACACCATTACATGCCCGTTCTAAATTTCTCTCAGACTTTCTGTCCCTGGACTTGTACAGAGCTTCGCTATGAGCTCCCCTTGCGGCCGGGGGGGGGCTCCCATTGACCCGGATACTCACTACAATGGGCGTGGTCACCTCTGGCCGGCGGGTGGTGCTGGCGCATGACCTCGTCCACGGCGAGGCGCCGCCGGTCTGGCACCCCGCGGGGGGGGCCCCCGTCGACGCTGCCGTGGCTGCCGCCGGGCGCGCAGTCGGCCTCCGCCTGTGCCAGTCCCTGCGGCGGGCGGATGGGCCAGGCGGGCGGATCCCGCTGGCCAGACCGGCACCATCGCCCGCCGGGGGCTGGCGGCAGCCCGCAGGGATGGCTCGCCCGGTTCGGGCCAGCGGGGACGCTGGCGGGGCGCCCCTCCCTCCCCCCCTCCCCCCCCTTCGGTGGCGGCCGGGCGAGTGGGCGGTGCGCTCGACCACTGCCACGCGCGCTCCCCCCTGCTGCCAAGAGAGCACAAGGATCCCCGCGAGCGGCGTCCCCGCCCACGGATGGTCGCGCCCCAAGCGTCGGCTGTGGAGCGGGCGGCGACGGCGGCTGTCCCCTGCGCGGGGCGTCCGGCGGGGGGTCGTGGGGGGGGGGGGGGGGGAGGGGGGGGGGACGGCCCGTTGCCGGCGGCCGGCGGCCTGCCCCCGTGGGTGGGGGCGCTGGTGGCGGCGGCGGCGACCCCATCCGTGGATGGCCGTGCCCCAAGCGTCGGCTGTGGAGCGGGCGGCGACGGCGGCTGTCCCCTGTGTGGGGCGTCCGGCGGGGGGTCGTGCGGGGGGGGGGGGGGGGAGGGGGGGGGGACGGCCCGTTGCCGGCGGCCGGCGGCCTGCCCCCGCGGGTGGGGGCGCTGGTGGCGGCGGCGGCGGCCCCACCTGTGGACGGTCGTGGCCAGCTGGCGTGTGGCGACGCGGCTACGCAGGCTGCTTAGCCGCCTTGAGGGGCTGCCAAGGGGGAAGGGGGGGGGTGCTTGACGGCCGGCTTCGCGGCCCGCCGGCGGGGCATCGCCCGTGGACCTGTCGGTGGCGGGAGCAACCTCGGTCGACGCCGCGCCGTTGCCTTCCCCCCCCCCCTGCGCTGGCACCTGCTGCCCCTTTCTTTGCTGCGGACGCCCCCGCTCAAGACCACGGGCGGGCGCGCCCCGGTCGTCTGGGCACCTGCGCTTGGCGCCGCCGCCGGCAGCAGCGGCGCGGGTGTGCGCCGGTGCGTCGTCCCTGCAACGGCGGCAGGGGAGGGGAGGCCGCCTCCGCGCGCGCCCGCCACAGCGGCGGGGGCGCCCTCATTCCGGCCGCAACCACCTGCGGTCGCCCCCTCTCCGGTAGCGGCCGCCCGCTCCCCACCCCAGAGCGGTGGCGTCGCGCGTGGCAGCTGTGGGGGGGCCACCGGGGGGTGGTTGCCCACCCCCCGACAGCAGCATGCGGCCGCCTCCGCCCTCCCTGCGCACGCACCGACTCTCTGCTTCCGTTGCCCCGACGGGTACGGCCGGCGCGCCGGCTGCCGTCGCCGCCGCCGCCCGCCACTCGCCACTTCCGCCCCAGCCGCCGCCGTGGCGCCGCCGCTCGTCTCCCCGTCGACGGCGGCGCGGGCGGCCGCGACGGGCGCTGAGGCGGCCATGAGGGGGCCAGCGGGGGGCGGTCGATTTTGTGTCATGTGCCCGCGGCGCTGGGAGTGCTGCACTGCGGGCCTGTATTTTGAACGCAACGTGCATGTTTATCCCTCTCTCTCGCAACGCGCATGTGTACCCCTCTCTCTCCTCACGTGACCACAACCGTGTCAGGACAATCACAGACGGCGGGCCGACACGTCGGTCGTGTCGGCCGACCCACTGTAAGATGTAATCATGTCGCCACCACCAGAGGCGCCAGGTGCCGCGTCAACAGGCGCACCCGCAGGCGACCTGTCCTCCTCCTCCTCCTCCGCCTCCTCACCCGCGCGACGGGCGGCGGCGCCCAGCAGTGCGGAAGTTGGTGAGGCCGTGCTTTCGTCCGCCACGAGGTCAACGACAGCGTCCGCCGCAGCGCCGACGTCCACGGGCACGAGGTCGTAGAACACGTTGTTGGCACCGGGCTCCGCATATGCCATCCATTCGCGGACGATGCGGTCTGCCTCCAGGGTAGGCACGGGGGTGGAGACCATAGGGACCCACCAGTATGTCTGGTTAAAAGGTCATGCCTGTCGTGAAATTGACCTCTTTGAACACACCCTCGACGGTCGCCCCGTCACCGAAGTGGAAGGCTCGGGAAGCGTTGGACGGGCTGCAGAGTGACGGAAATAGCACGTCGGTGAGGGTGACGCGGTTTAGCTCCCCCAAGAGGTTTGACAGGTTCCGCGACGGCATGGTGAGCATGGCGTGCTCGCCGACGCGGTCGACGACCTGCACTGAGGATGTCGCGCCCATGGACCGGATCGTCTGCATGTTGAGGGTGAGGACGGACGAAAAGACACACCTCGGAGGCAAAGACTTCGCCCAGGCCAGCGGGATGGGAAGGGAGTCCATGAAAATGCCGGGGCAGCCTGTCGGCGCCACCGCCAGCACCATGTTGCTAGCGGCGCGGAGGGTGTGCGGCTCCGGCTGCGACAGCATGGCGGTGTGCACCTTCACGGTGACGACCTGTAGCGGTTGACGAGTGACAAAAAAGAACAAGCTGAGAGAGCACGAAAAAAGACATCCGCTTAAAATACCAATGTAGCGATTCATCCATGCATCGAAAATTAGTTAGGCACGGTCTCCTCCAATGATCAATGGCAACCATACCAATACCAATAATAAAATACGAGTCGATAGAAACGCAGCGGGGGAGCAAAAAAAATCGTACGTCTCCGATCTTGCACACGCCGCGCTCAATGCAGGCGAGGAAGTGACGATTCTGGTCCGGCGTCAAAAGCAGCTTAAGTGGCGCGGTTGCGTCGTAAAAAATCACAGCGCCACCCTTGCTGTACTCGGCGAGGGAGCGTGCTGTCATGCCCGGCGGCAGAAAAGCGGATGAAAGGCAGGCCGAGAACAACAGGTTGCCGACGAAGGTGCTGGCGACCGCGGAGAGCTTGGGCGCCGTGAACACGCGGCCAGGAGACGCCTGGGAACGCGGGTGCTGTGAGCCCCGCGCAAGAAACTTATTGATGGGCCCGGTCACCATGATGGGGAGGAGGGTGGAAACGGGTGGAGGAGAGGTGTGTGGATCACTGCGAGAAGTGGCGCGCAAAGCACGGTACGTTACGGTCGTGGGGGGGATCCGCACCGCTGACCGCCGTGAGAACCTATTTATAGTGCGGCCTGGGGAAAAAAAAACCGCACCCGTACTGGCCGCGCACAGCTGTACAGCAGCGCTGCTGAACGGGTTGTGGAAGACACCGGAGCGGAGGTCGTGGGCGGACAGAGGGGCCTACCAAAATATCTGGTCGAGTCGTGCGGCCGGCCTCGGCTGCCAATCAACTGTCAAGGCCCGAAAGCATGGTTTTTTTTTTTTTTTTGCTTTTCATCATTGCATACGACCGTCTCTGCGTTGTTTGCTTGTGATTGGACAACGCCGACATCGTGCATCACGGTGCCGCGTGGTGCCCAGTTGCCGAGTGTTCGCACTAAAGTGGTGGAAGCCCGGAATCACAGCATACTATTTGAGATTTGTTTTCTAAGAATTCTCATAGGCTGATGGATTTGAGCCCGACACGCTGTGTCCGCGGCAACGCGACATGGCGGACAGCACGGGGACGAGCTGGGGCGACCTAAAGTACTCTGTTGGTTGGTGGTCGGGTGGTGGTCCGGCACAGTGGGCTCACGGAACCATGCAGCACCCGCCCGAAGACCGTACAGATGTTGGCGATGAGGGGGATGAACGCACCGTGGCTGGTGCCGAGGATTGCCCACCGGGTGATCATAAAAGTTTGGGCGGGGACCGTGGCGAGCCTGTACGTGCTGACCCGAGGGTCTGACAGCGCTATGGTCCTTGGCGGGTGAGAGTGCATCGGGGCTGGCGTCGTCGGTTAACGGCAGGCAGGAGCGGAGCGTTCAGTGTCTGCAGCCATGAGCGATGCCGGCGAAGGTCGGAAAAGTACAGGCGTGGTGCCGCTATGAACGGTTGCGAAAGTGCTCCATATGATTTGAAATCATATCGATTTCTCGCTTGTGTTTCTCAATGTTGTTCCACGTCAGCGGTCGGACAAGCGCCAGATGTCGCAGTTCTTGAACCCTTGACAATGCGACGTACACAGAACATGCAGCTCGGAATCGGATGGCGTCCATAACAATCCCTGGCAGAGTCAGAGATTGTACTTTATGAACCGTTGAGGCGTGTGCCGGAACGAGTGGTAGCTGCCACAGAACTGCTGAGTAAGGCTTCACAATGTAGAACTTGCGAGCTTCGATGGCAATCACTCGAGGTGCCTTCTGCGAAATGGAAGGACCGCGGTAGCAACCTTCATCCAATTGCAAGATGATTACAGGGAGGTCGATAACATCTGAGCTTTCTGCCATGCGAGAGGCGGCGGCTTGACGACTCTCATGTGGGTCCACCGTGGGCGAACTGAACACCTCCATGACAGTCCCGCAAGCCCCATTGTACAGATTGAGTTCCACACAAATATTCTCATTCAAGCATACTCGATCACCTTTAAAAGTGCAGAACGCGTTCGCAATGAATTTTTCGCTTGCTCCAGCCGTCCGATGCCGTGTCAAGCACCTGGAAATAATTTGGGCTTGGTCAGCCCTCGTCAGGCCCTCTTTTGTTTTTCTGCTGAGCTTCACGTGCGTCCACACCCTGACCGTTCTTTTTTCTTCTGCATTACTGTTGGCTGCCTGGCATGCAGCCAGCAGCATCGCCTCGTTATGCATCACAGCCTCACGGTTCGTCCCCACGACTAAGACCGCCTCTTTTAACGCCTCAGAGGAGGCCTGTCCTTGTGGCTGTAGCACCCTCTTGTTTATCAGATCAATATCATCTTGCGTGGATTCTCCAACCCGCAGTCGCGATAGAACTTCATAAAACGGACCAAACTTTCTTTGGCCAATTGATAGCTCAAAGAACTCGTCAGGCTCCAAGTAGTACTCACGTCCGAAAAGTTCTTTCACGCTCAAGCCACGCTCATTGTTCCTTGGCCACAACGTCTTGCCTCCAACTGGACCCAGTTGGTATGGATCTCCAGCCATTATCACGTATAGTCCAGCAAAAGGCACGTGCTTTTTGTGTGGGAATATGTTGCCCAGTCGGGCACTGATCTCGTACAGATTTTGTTGAGATAGAAAACTTATTTCGTCTATGACAAGCACAGCTACGTCCTGCCAATCCCGCTGGAGCCGTGTCAAGGACGCGTCAGCTATGTCACATTCAATGTTCCTCCCCTTTATTTCGAGCGCATTATGTAACGTCATACCGCCGATGTTGGCTGCGGCAACACCCGTATATGCAGTCTTGACAAGTGTGGAGTGACGAGGCCGGAAAATACTGGTGTCTTTGTCTGCCTTGTCAGTCGCACGGATATCTAACATCATGCCGATTGTGTCGATCAAATACGACTTTCCAGTGCCTCCGGGGCCTATGAGAACAACGCGTTTCGAAGTCGTTCCGCCGATGAGATCAGAGTGGACGGTGTCGTATACTTTCCTCTGCTCAGAATTTAACGAATCGACCCTGTCTCTAAGAAGTGCCCAAGGGTCAGGTGCTGAGGGCTCAATTCCATCACCATTTTGTTCTTCATCGCTTTCCATACGGCCTTTGCAGGCGAGAATATTATTCGTCAGCTCGATTGCGCGCCGGGCTTGTGGTGTTTGTGTGTGGCGAGTGCGGCTGATGCGCGTCCCTGGCATGGTCATTTGCTCGAGAGACGGCAACCCAGTTGGATCTGTATCCAATCTCACGTCCATATCTCGCTCGTCAACATCATTTACACGTGCATCCCATTTTTCATCTCCTTCATCCTCATCGCTGTTGTCACTTCCTGAGAAGCCATCCACGTGGAAAGTACTTTTCTCGTGTTCTGCCTGCTCTCTGTCCGTAGATTGCTGGTTTTTCAATTGCACTTCCTGCGTGGACAGCGACTCATAGTGTCTCATCATTGCTGGTAGCGACAAGCAATCACCCCTCTCTGCAGCCAATGTCAGAACTATGGAAGGGTCGTGTCCATGTGGAACTATGGTATCCAGTGATCGCCAGGGAACATGAAGATAGAGCATGGCCTTGCTGAAGGACTGAACATCTGCATGATCGATTCGAGCGCGAATGAAAACGATTGCATCGTCTCGCCTCCGCGACGCGTATCTGTACTGCCGGACAGGTGATTTCAATTTCAAACACTCACTCACGACTTGAGACAGGCGGTACTTCGTCGTGTACTCAAACAAGGAGAGATGGTTCAAAGAATCCGGACGCTGCACGTAAAACAGAACCAGAACGTTCGTGTGGCAAACCGATCCGTCCGTGGAAACAAACACACTACGCCCGCGAGTCTGCTCGGCATTTTCTCCAAAGGAAAAATGCAGACTGGGCAGTGTCACAAAAACGCGACTGGATTTGCACAACTGTTTTCCTGTTCGAATCCACAAAGCCTCCTGCACGCTCACTTCTCGAGTATTTAGCACTGACAAAATAATACACCGAACCATCTGTTTTACCGATTGATCGGAAGCACTTTTTGAGAGCTGGTACAGAATTCGGGGTGTGTGCTTGTTTTTTTCGTGCTTTGTCAAGTATGATGCGGTGTACATTGCAGCGCCATACGCATCCAGCAAGACTTGCACATCCATGTTTGCTCCCCAACAGGACAAAATGCTGGGGTTGTACGCGTTCACGTGAGAGTCGTTTCGGGCTGGTGAAACGACCAGTTTTGTTTTTCCATTCCGGAACACGCGCTCGACTGAAGTGTTTTCATTGTTTGTCCGAGGATATCCGAACCTGCATGTAGAATATCGGCCCTTCGGCTTGCAGTACTTGTTGCAGCGATGAGTCTGGACACATCGTGTGAGAACCGCCACGTGTGTCTGTGCAATAGGACAAGACAGTTCGTGCACGGGTGCTCGCATCGTGCACGGGTGCATCACTTTGGACACGTCAACATCACTTACATCCGGGCTTAATTTGGCCGAGACCACCCTGTCGACGTATTCCCGCAGTTGGGCAGGAATGACACCATCGGAAAGAGAGGACAATTCCGGCCCGCCTTCTACCCATAGAAGCATGTGGACATGCGGAGATCCTCGCTGTTGAAATTCAATTCGCCAGAAATAATCCACTATGTTACCCAAAGGCCGTCCTTCTCCCATGATGATGTCATCCCACAGCGCGGTCCAGCGGATGTTAAAATGTTCGACTGCCAAGTCGGGGTTTGCAGCCAGAATCTCGGAGCACTCGGTTTTGGTCATCCCTGCTACTTCATTAAGCTTTTTGTTGGGGAGGCACTGGCTCAGAAAGTCGAGCCACAGCGAGTCGGCCGCACTTAAAGTCATGAACAACGTTGGCTGGCGCAGGAGAGGAGATCGAACCATTGCTTGTACTTCCATACACTTTGATCGCCAGTAGCCCGGCGATCCTTTCACTGTTGTCAACTGCGGTGTCATGGAATCAATGCACTTGTCCAATGCAGCAGACTTTTCCAATCGGGTTGTATCTGATTGATCCATGCTTTCAATGAGCCCTTCTATCAATGTCTTCAGATTTTGGGATTCTTCCAGAGACGATACCACTCCGTTGACAGTGCGCTTCTGGATCGCTGAGTGCGCGAAGAAAAAGAAACGATGCATCCTGGCTGAATCGCCTGTGGTGTAACTTTACCAAATGAGAAACGAGCTCATTCTCACTCACTGGGCGCTGTCGAGTATGGGACGGTCCTCCTGTGCCCCGATAAAACAAATGAGGAAACCCCATCTCGTACAGGCCCTCATTGCTGTAGAGTGTGGAGAATGCTCGCTTGTCTAGACCAGAACCGTGTTGTGGGTCATGCTCTAGCTCTCCCACCATGGGGTAATTCTTTCCTAAAAACGCTTCTGTAGCAATCTGGCGCAGAGGCTTCTGATCTGTTGAATCAATGATGAAAATATTTTGGGGAGTCGTTTCAGATTCCGTCTCGTGCCCGTCACGCCTCATATCAGTTCTGTCTTCTTCTTCGTCGCTCTCAACACATTGAACCTTAAAGTGCTTTTCCACAGCGCCCTCCTGGGCCTCATCATCGCTTCCCCATTCGTCAGTATGCACGCTCCCGTCGGTCTCCGCCACGCCTGTCTCAACGATGAAAGGAGAAGATGTTGTGCATAACTGTCGCAGAGATTGCTCGTTCGTTGGTATATGGGTGTAATGGCGGTTGTGCTGCTCTAAATATCTCATGCCGTTCAGCATCACTTCAAAGCGCAATGGCATGTCGTCCAGCAAACAGCGCCCGTGCTCGTTTCGCATTAGTACGATACTGGGGTCGCCAGCATCCCGTGGAATGCTGCCCGCCACACGCATAACCGAGTTCCAGTACGTGATGGTTTGGCCAAGACTGTGCTTCTGCTGGTAGCCGTTCCTCCGAAAAATCCGATTTGTAGGGATCACGATGCTTAACAATGCAATCTCTAGCTCATTTAAGTTCGTTATTGCAGACGGGTAGTGATCAAACATTTCGAGTCCATTCCGCTTCGAAAATTTGGGGATCCTGTTGTGCCGGAGCTCTACACGACATGTCGCACACATGAGGACTGTGTTTTCCTCGGTGTCTATAGCATCAGTGAACAGCCAGTTCTTGTCGTACGACCGTTCTCCTGTAGAGAGCGCGGCCAGAACGCGGTGTGTTTCTTTTTCTTCGGCTGATAAGCACGTTCCAGGCTGAGGCACCCGAAATGGCCAAGTAGAGAACGCCTCTGTGCCGGGCACTTCCCCACACGAGCAGCATGGTCTGCGTGGCTGCTCTAGTTTGCTACGATACCTTCTTACGTCCATTACTGTTCTTGGTCCCACGCTGAGTGGTGTGTATTTTCTCTTCCGCGAGCGACGAGCAGTCATGTTGCTTTGCCTGTCAATGACGCTCTCAGACGCCGCATCTGCGAGAAGGTCACTAGCAGGTCGTACGGCATCAAAAGCATGAGTGTCACATGATCGTTTCATGACGTCGGCCTGGGAGCGGCGACTCTTACAACGCTCACTGGCGTTATATGCACCATGGTCCACTACCGCGTCTTCCGCACGGTCCTGGCTAGGTCCCGGTGGCAACCCATCTACCTGGTCCAGGCGGACCGTACTTCCTATACGACATCCACCCAGTCCAACCTCAGGTGATGCCCGAGATGCGCTGGCCACTCCCTCACAGTCATCCCCAGAACCACCTCCCGGCAGGGGCTGAAGAATATCCATAGATGCAGTTATGTAATCCCCGCACACTCCTCGCTCACGCTCGCGCCCCACCAACTCCTTCGCGAGGTACGCGGACCCACACCGCCACACGGACTCGCACACCACGGGATACGGGGAGGAAGACGTGGACGTCTGATCGGCGGGGGGATGGGTGGGAGGCCCTCGTCGAGGGTGCGGTGGCCCGGACGGGAGCACAGCCGCCAACACGAAGATGTACGTGGCGTGGTCGGGAGGGTGGGTGGCGTCGTCGGCGGGGCTGCTGCCGACGCGGGGGGGGGGACGGCCACCACGCGGTGGCGGGCTGGCGTCGTCGAGAGGGTGGGCGGCGTGGACGACACGGCCGCCGACAAATCGGGCGGGTCGACGAGCACGACGGGATGGCGGGCGGCAACGTCGGGAGGGTGGGCGGCGAGGTCAGGAGGGCCGGCGCCAGCACGGGAGGGTGGGTGGCCGCCACGGGGGGTTGATGGCCAGCACGGGAGGGGTGGATGGCAGGCACGGGGAGGCGGAGGGCGACGTCGGATGGTGGGCGGCGTCGTCCGCAGGGCCGCGGCCAAACACGGGGGGGTGCACGACCAACGCGGGGGGCGGCGGCGCGTCGTCGTGAGGACAGGTACCGACGACGACGGCGGTGGAGTGCGGGGGGGGGGTTTCCGACGGGCTCAGGTCCAAGGGGGGGCTTGGCCTGGTGTGCCGTGGCAGGACCTGTCGCGTGGCACTTGTTCGAGAGCCTGGAAATGTTTGCGAGTGGAGGCATGAAAACATACTGGACTCTTTCTAGCAGTCTTTTTATTTTTTCGTTTTATACGAAATATTTTCATATGCGGCCTTGCGTGTGGCCCGGGTATCATGCACACACGAGTTTTTCGTTTTGATTAAGAGGCTTTTGGAATGTTTGATTTTGGCCTCTCATGATTCATATATTCCATGAAACATTCTGACATTGTTTCGCGTTGACGGAGAAGGTGGTGGTGCTGGCGACCCACGTCGCCTGCGTGCGCCTACATCCGCGGGCGCAGACAGTGTTGACGTGAGGCGGCGTGCCGAGACATGGCTCGCCTTTGCGCTCCACATGGGGGCCGGCCGCCTGCCGCTCGCAC
>CM020619.1:17450090-17537286 GCA_009829735.1 Pyropia yezoensis | reverse complement strand
CCGCGCTCAATGCAGGCGAGGAAGTGACGATTCTGGTCCGGCGTCAAAAGCAGCTTAAGTGGCGCGGTTGCGTCGTAAAAAAATCACAGCGCCACCCTTGCTGTACTCGGCGAGGGAGCGTGCTGTCATGCCCGGCGGCAGAAAAAGCGGATGAAAGGCAGGCCGAGAACAACAGGTTGCCGACGAAGGTGCTGGCGACCGCGGAGAGCTTGGGCGCCGTGAACACGCGGCCAGGAGACGCCTGGGAACGCGGGTGCTGTGAGCCCCGCGCAAGAAACTTATTGATGGGCCCGGTCACCATGATGGGGAGGAGGGTGGAAACGGGTGGAGGAGAGGTGTGTGGATCACTGCGAGAAGTGGCGCGCAAAGCACGGTACGTTACGGTCGTGGGGGGGATCCGCACCGCTGACCGCCGTGAGAACCTATTTATAGTGCGGCCTGGGGAAAAAAAAAACCGCACCCGTACTGGCCGCGCACAGCTGTACAGCAGCGCTGCTGAACGGGTTGTGGAAGACACCGGAGCGGAGGTCGTGGGCGGACAGAGGGGCCTACCAAAATATCTGGTCGAGTCGTGCGGGCCGGCCTCGGCTGCCAATCAACTGTCAAGGCCCGAAAGCATGGTTTTTTTTTTTTTTTTTGCTTTTCATCATTGCATACGACCGTCTCTGCGTTGTTTGCTTGTGATTGGACAACGCCGACATCGTGCATCACGGTGCCGCGTGGTGCCCAGTTGCCGAGTGTTCGCACTAAAGTGGTGGAAGCCCGGAATCACAGCATACTATTTGAGATTTGTTTTCTAAGAATTCTCATAGGCTGATGGATTTGAGCCCGACACGCTGTGTCCGCGGCAACGCGACATGGCGGACAGCACGGGGACGAGCTGGGGCGACCTAAAGTACTCTGTTGGTTGGTGGTCGGGTGGTGGTCCGGCACAGTGGGCTCACGGAACCATGCAGCACCCGCCCGAAGACCGTACAGATGTTGGCGATGAGGGGGATGAACGCACCGTGGCTGGTGCCGAGGATTGCCCACCGGGTGATCATAAAAGTTTGGGCGGGGACCGTGGCGAGCCTGTACGTGCTGACCCGAGGGTCTGACAGCGCTATGGTCCTTGGCGGGTGAGAGTGCATCGGGGCTGGCGTCGTCGGTTAACGGCAGGCAGGAGCGGAGCGTTCAGTGTCTGCAGCCATGAGCGATGCCGGCGAAGGTCGGAAAAGTACAGGCGTGGTGCCGCTATGAACGGTTGCGAAAAGTGCTCCATATGATTTGAAATCATATCGATTTCTCGCTTGTGTTTCTCAATGTTGTTCCACGTCAGCGGTCGGACAAGCGCCAGATGTCGCAGTTCTTGAACCCTTGACAATGCGACGTACACAGAACATGCAGCTCGGAATCGGATGGCGTCCATAACAATCCCTGGCAGAGTCAGAGATTGTACTTTATGAACCGTTGAGGCGTGTGCCGGAACGAGTGGTAGCTGCCACAGAACTGCTGAGTAAGGCTTCACAATGTAGAACTTGCGAGCTTCGATGGCAATCACTCGAGGTGCCTTCTGCGAAATGGAAGGACCGCCGGTAGCAACCTTCATCCAATTGCAAGATGATTACAGGGAGGTCGATAACATCTGAGCTTTCTGCCATGCGAGAGGCGGCGGCTTGACGACTCTCATGTGGGTCCACCGTGGGCGAACTGAACACCTCCATGACAGTCCCGCAAGCCCCATTGTACAGATTGAGTTCCACACAAATATTCTCATTCAAGCATACTCGATCACCTTTAAAAGTGCAGAACGCGTTCGCAATGAATTTTTCGCTTGCTCCAGCCGTCCGATGCCGTGTCAAGCACCTGGAAATAATTTGGGCTTGGTCAGCCCTCGTCAGGCCCTCTTTGTTTTTCTGCTGAGCTTCACGTGCGTCCACACCCTGACCGTTCTTTTTTCTTCTGCATTACTGTTGGCTGCCTGGCATGCAGCCAGCAGCATCGCCTCGTTATGCATCACAGCCTCACGGTTCGTCCCCACGACTAAGACCGCCTCTTTTAACGCCTCAGAGGAGGCCTGTCCTTGTGGCTGTAGCACCCTCTTGTTTATCAGATCAATATCATCTTGCGTGGATTCTCCAACCCGCAGTCGCGATAGAACTTCATAAAACGGACCAAACTTTCTTTGGCCAATTGATAGCTCAAAGAACTCGTCAGGCTCCAAGTAGTACTCACGTCCGAAAAGTTCTTTCACGCTCAAGCCACGCTCATTGTTCCTTGGCCACAACGTCTTGCCTCCAACTGGACCCAGTTGGTATGGATCTCCAGCCATTATCACGTATAGTCCAGCAAAAGGCACGTGCTTTTTGTGTGGGAATATGTTGCCCAGTCGGGCACTGATCTCGTACAGATTTTGTTGAGATAGAAAACTTATTTCGTCTATGACAAGCACAGCTACGTCCTGCCAATCCCGCTGGAGCCGTGTCAAGGACGCGTCAGCTATGTCACATTCAATGTTCCTCCCCTTTATTTCGAGCGCATTATGTAACGTCATACCGCCGATGTTGGCTGCGGCAACACCCGTATATGCAGTCTTGACAAGTGTGGAGTGACGAGGCCGGAAAATACTGGTGTCTTTGTCTGCCTTGTCAGTCGCACGGATATCTAACATCATGCCGATTGTGTCGATCAAATACGACTTTCCAGTGCCTCCGGGGCCTATGAGAACAACGCGTTTCGAAGTCGTTCCGCCGATGAGATCAGAGTGGACGGTGTCGTATACTTTCCTCTGCTCAGAATTTAACGAATCGACCCTGTCTCTAAGAAGTGCCCAAGGGTCAGGTGCTGAGGGCTCAATTCCATCACCATTTTGTTCTTCATCGCTTTCCATACGGCCTTTGCAGGCGAGAATATTATTCGTCAGCTCGATTGCGCGCCGGGCTTGTGGTGTTTGTGTGTGGCGAGTGCGGCTGATGCGCGTCCCTGGCATGGTCATTTGCTCGAGAGACGGCAACCCAGTTGGATCTGTATCCAATCTCACGTCCATATCTCGCTCGTCAACATCATTTACACGTGCATCCCATTTTTCATCTCCTTCATCCTCATCGCTGTTGTCACTTCCTGAGAAGCCATCCACGTGGAAAGTACTTTTCTCGTGTTCTGCCTGCTCTCTGTCCGTAGATTGCTGGTTTTTCAATTGCACTTCCTGCGTGGACAGCGACTCATAGTGTCTCATCATTGCTGGTAGCGACAAGCAATCACCCCTCTCTGCAGCCAATGTCAGAACTATGGAAGGGTCGTGTCCATGTGGAACTATGGTATCCAGTGATCGCCAGGGAACATGAAGATAGAGCATGGCCTTGCTGAAGGACTGAACATCTGCATGATCGATTCGAGCGCGAATGAAAACGATTGCATCGTCTCGCCTCCGCGACGCGTATCTGTACTGCCGGACAGGTGATTTCAATTTCAAACACTCACTCACGACTTGAGACAGGCGGTACTTCGTCGTGTACTCAAACAAGGAGAGATGGTTCAAAGAATCCGGACGCTGCACGTAAAACAGAACCAGAACGTTCGTGTGGCAAACCGATCCGTCCGTGGAAACAAACACACTACGCCCGCGAGTCTGCTCGGCATTTTCTCCAAAGGAAAAATGCAGACTGGGCAGTGTCACAAAAACGCGACTGGATTTGCACAACTGTTTTCCTGTTCGAATCCACAAAGCCTCCTGCACGCTCACTTCTCGAGTATTTAGCACTGACAAAATAATACACCGAACCATCTGTTTTACCGATTGATCGGAAGCACTTTTTGAGAGCTGGTACAGAATTCGGGGTGTGTGCTTGTTTTTTTCGTGCTTTGTCAAGTATGATGCGGTGTACATTGCAGCGCCATACGCATCCAGCAAGACTTGCACATCCATGTTTGCTCCCCAACAGGACAAAATGCTGGGGTTGTACGCGTTCACGTGAGAGTCGTTTCGGGCTGGTGAAACGACCAGTTTTGTTTTTCCATTCCGGAACACGCGCTCGACTGAAGTGTTTTCATTGTTTGTCCGAGGATATCCGAACCTGCATGTAGAATATCGGCCCTTCGGCTTGCAGTACTTGTTGCAGCGATGAGTCTGGACACATCGTGTGAGAACCGCCACGTGTGTCTGTGCAATAGGACAAGACAGTTCGTGCACGGGTGCTCGCATCGTGCACGGGTGCATCACTTTGGACACGTCAACATCACTTACATCCGGGCTTAATTTGGCCGAGACCACCCTGTCGACGTATTCCCGCAGTTGGGCAGGAATGACACCATCGGAAAGAGAGGACAATTCCGGCCCGCCTTCTACCCATAGAAGCATGTGGACATGCGGAGATCCTCGCTGTTGAAATTCAATTCGCCAGAAATAATCCACTATGTTACCCAAAGGCCGTCCTTCTCCCATGATGATGTCATCCCACAGCGCGGTCCAGCGGATGTTAAAATGTTCGACTGCCAAGTCGGGGTTTGCAGCCAGAATCTCGGAGCACTCGGTTTTGGTCATCCCTGCTACTTCATTAAGCTTTTTGTTGGGGAGGCACTGGCTCAGAAAGTCGAGCCACAGCGAGTCGGCCGCACTTAAAGTCATGAACAACGTTGGCTGGCGCAGGAGAGGAGATCGAACCATTGCTTGTACTTCCATACACTTTGATCGCCAGTAGCCCGGCGATCCTTTCACTGTTGTCAACTGCGGTGTCATGGAATCAATGCACTTGTCCAATGCAGCAGACTTTTCCAATCGGGTTGTATCTGATTGATCCATGCTTTCAATGAGCCCTTCTATCAATGTCTTCAGATTTTGGGATTCTTCCAGAGACGATACCACTCCGTTGACAGTGCGCTTCTGGATCGCTGAGTGCGCGAAGAAAAGAAACGATGCATCCTGGCTGAATCGCCTGTGGTGTAACTTTACCAAATGAGAAACGAGCTCATTCTCACTCACTGGGCGCTGTCGAGTATGGGACGGTCCTCCTGTGCCCCGATAAAACAAATGAGGAAACCCCATCTCGTACAGGCCCTCATTGCTGTAGAGTGTGGAGAATGCTCGCTTGTCTAGACCAGAACCGTGTTGTGGGTCATGCTCTAGCTCTCCCACCATGGGGTAATTCTTTCCTAAAAACGCTTCTGTAGCAATCTGGCGCAGAGGCTTCTGATCTGTTGAATCAATGATGAAAATATTTTGGGGAGTCGTTTCAGATTCCGTCTCGTGCCCGTCACGCCTCATATCAGTTCTGTCTTCTTCTTCGTCGCTCTCAACACATTGAACCTTAAAGTGCTTTTCCACAGCGCCCTCCTGGGCCTCATCATCGCTTCCCCATTCGTCAGTATGCACGCTCCCGTCGGTCTCCGCCACGCCTGTCTCAACGATGAAAGGAGAAGATGTTGTGCATAACTGTCGCAGAGATTGCTCGTTCGTTGGTATATGGGTGTAATGGCGGTTGTGCTGCTCTAAATATCTCATGCCGTTCAGCATCACTTCAAAGCGCAATGGCATGTCGTCCAGCAAACAGCGCCCGTGCTCGTTTCGCATTAGTACGATACTGGGGTCGCCAGCATCCCGTGGAATGCTGCCCGCCACACGCATAACCGAGTTCCAGTACGTGATGGTTTGGCCAAGACTGTGCTTCTGCTGGTAGCCGTTCCTCCGAAAAATCCGATTTGTAGGGATCACGATGCTTAACAATGCAATCTCTAGCTCATTTAAGTTCGTTATTGCAGACGGGTAGTGATCAAACATTTCGAGTCCATTCCGCTTCGAAAATTTGGGGATCCTGTTGTGCCGGAGCTCTACACGACATGTCGCACACATGAGGACTGTGTTTTCCTCGGTGTCTATAGCATCAGTGAACAGCCAGTTCTTGTCGTACGACCGTTCTCCTGTAGAGAGCGCGGCCAGAACGCGGTGTGTTTCTTTTTCTTCGGCTGATAAGCACGTTCCAGGCTGAGGCACCCGAAATGGCCAAGTAGAGAACGCCTCTGTGCCGGGCACTTCCCCACACGAGCAGCATGGTCTGCGTGGCTGCTCTAGTTTGCTACGATACCTTCTTACGTCCATTACTGTTCTTGGTCCCACGCTGAGTGGTGTGTATTTTCTCTTCCGCGAGCGACGAGCAGTCATGTTGCTTTGCCTGTCAATGACGCTCTCAGACGCCGCATCTGCGAGAAGGTCACTAGCAGGTCGTACGGCATCAAAAGCATGAGTGTCACATGATCGTTTCATGACGTCGGCCTGGGAGCGGCGACTCTTACAACGCTCACTGGCGTTATATGCACCATGGTCCACTACCGCGTCTTCCGCACGGTCCTGGCTAGGTCCCGGTGGCAACCCATCTACCTGGTCCAGGCGGACCGTACTTCCTATACGACATCCACCCAGTCCAACCTCAGGTGATGCCCGAGATGCGCTGGCCACTCCCTCACAGTCATCCCCAGAACCACCTCCCGGCAGGGGCTGAAGAATATCCATAGATGCAGTTATGTAATCCCCGCACACTCCTCGCTCACGCTCGCGCCCCCACCAACTCCTTCGCGAGGTACGCGGACCCACACCGCCACACGGACTCGCACACCACGGGATACGGGGAGGAAGACGTGGACGTCTGATCGGCGGGGGGGATGGGTGGGAGGCCCTCGTCGAGGGTGCGGTGGCCCGGACGGGAGCACAGCCGCCAACACGAAGATGTACGTGGCGTGGTCGGGAGGGTGGGTGGCGTCGTCGGCGGGGCTGCTGCCGACGCGGGGGGGGGGACGGCCACCACGCGGTGGCGGCTGGCGTCGTCGAGAGGGTGGGCGGCGTGGACGACACGGCCGCCGACAAATCGGGCGGGTCGACGAGCACGACGGGATGGCGGGCGGCAACGTCGGGAGGGTGGGCGGCGAGGTCAGGAGGGCCGGCGCCAGCACGGGAGGGTGGGTGGCCGCCACGGGGGGTTGATGGCCAGCACGGGAGGGGTGGATGGCAGGCACGGGGAGGCGGAGGGCGACGTCGAGATGGTGGGCGGCGTCGTCCGCAGGGCCGCGGCCAACACGGGGGGGTGCACGACCAACGCGGGGCGGCGGGCGGCGTCGTCGTGAGGACAGGTACCGACGACGACGGCGGTGGAGTGCGGGGGGGGGGGTTTCCGACGGGCTCAGGTCCAAGGGGGGGCTTGGCCTGGTGTGCCGTGGCAGGACCTGTCGCGTGGCACTTGTTCGAGAGCCTGGAAATGTTTGCGAGTGGAGGCATGAAAACATACTGGACTCTTTCTAGCAGTCTTTTTATTTTTTCGTTTTATACGAAATATTTTCATATGCGGCCTTGCGTGTGGCCCGGGTATCATGCACACACGAGTTTTTCGTTTTGATTAAGAGGCTTTTGGAATGTTTGATTTTGGCCTCTCATGATTCATATATTCCATGAAACATTCTGACATTGTTTCGCGTTGACGGAGAAGGTGGTGGTGCTGGCGACCCACGTCGCCTGCGTGCGCCTACATCCGCGGGCGCAGACAGTGTTGACGGTGAGGCGGCGTGCCGAGACATGGCTCGCCTTTGCGCTCCACATGGGGGCCGGCCGCCTGCCGCTCGGCACCGCCCCCCGCCGGCGGCTCGCCAGCGTCACCCCCAGCGGCGGCGGGTACGGCCGGCGGACGCTCCCCCCCAAACCCCCCCCCGCTGCGCCGGCGGCGACGACGGCGCCGGCAGCCCGCCGGCGGGCGGCAGCGGCAACCGGCGGGGGCCCCCCCCCCCCCGAGCCCCTCCCGCGCCGCCTCCCCCACCGCCCGCCGGCTAGCGTGGCAGTGGCGGTGGTCGGGCCGCCGCGGGTCGGTCGCGGCGCAGTCGGCGGCGGCGTCGCGGCGGGATAGCCTGTGCTTGCTTGGGGGGGTGGGCGGGGGGGGGGGGGGGGGGGGGGGGCAGCCACTGCTCGATTGTGGCGCTTGGCCGGGCAGGGTGGGCGGAGGGCGGCAACTACGGCTACTGCGTGCGGATGCCCATGGTGGGCATGGGCGTGGCTGTGGTGGCTGGAGTGGTGGTGGGTGCTCCCCTCTTCCCCTACCCCCCGCCGTCTCCACCGCCGCCAGCGCCGCAGCTGCTGCCGCCGCAGCCGCAGCTGCCGCCAGCACCACCACATCCGTCAGCGCGAAACAACGTAATCAATGAGAGCCCCGCCGGCCAGGGCGGGGCGAGCCGGACCATGCCCGCCGCGACGGCGGGACACTAGCAGGCACCACCGCCGCGGCGGCCGCGCCGCCACCCCTGCAGCTGCCGTACCCACCCACTGGCGGCCGTCCCCCGCCCTGCGACGGCCGCCCCCTCTACGCCAGCAGGCTGCCGCCTGAACACCACGGACGGGTCCCGCATCGAGCCACGCAAGCCAAACCGAATCAACGTGTGGCCAGGAGCAATTTGATATAGCAAACACGTGGACCAATCAATTGGCGTTAGCGCGACAACAAGGGCATCTGCTTCACAGAGGAGCTTCGCTAATCAATACAGAAATTGTTCTATGATTAATCTAAAAGCGCAGAGCCCCAGATAGATTAATCTATAGATTAATCTATAGATTAATAAAATTAAACGTATATGTTTTTCTCGTGACGACCCTGCTCCAGCGTCTTTCCGCTTGGGCGCGCCGCCGCTGGCAAGGCGCGCCATGTCAGATTTCGAGGCCGTCTATTGGCTGCGCATCTCGCCAACCTCCCCTGCCCAACCCCCGCTCTGTGGCCCCACCAGGCGTGGCGGCGGCGCGGTGGGTGACGGCGGCGGCCGGTTGGCGGCGCGCGCGCCGCGCGGGGCGGCTTCCCGTGCCGCCTCCCCCCCAGACCGGCTCGACTGGAGGGGTGGGGCAGGGCGGGCCTTGGTTCACCTCCACACGCTGGGGATGTGGTTGAGAGGGGGGTGGGCTGTGGCTAGGACGCCGAATCCCCGGCCACGTCGGCTAGTGCCTGCCGCCGCACCGCTCGCAGCGCAGGTGGTGGTGGGGTGGAGGTGGGTGGGGGGGGAGAGCAGAGCGGCTGGCCACTCGCCTGCGCAAGCGCCGTGCGCGGCGGGTGGGCGAGTGTGACGGCGGCGGCGGCGGCGGTGGCCGCGGTGGCGGCGGCGGCGGCGGCGGGAGCGCGGCAGCGTCCGGCACACCCCGCGGAGGCAGAGCAGCAGACACCGGGTGGCGGGTGCGGCGGCGGCGCAGTGCGCGGTGACGCTCGCGCGGTGTCGCGCCCGCGCGCGTTGTCTGCCATCAGCCACGCCCCCGCTGGAAGTGTGCCCAGCTCTCCCCGCCGCCTGTTGACGCTAGAGGCCGTTGCCCTTGACACCGCACAGCTGACCCCCCGTGGCCCCCCCACGTCCCTGCCCTCGCAGTAAGCGAGACCCTACCCTCGCCCATCTGCGCCGCCGCTGCTGCTGCGGGGTAGGTGGGGGGCAGCGTGGGTGGGCGCGTACTGGGAGCACGGCTACGGGTGCACGCGGCTGTTGGTTGGCGGGAAGGCGGGGCGCGGGGGGGGGGGCTGGCGGCTTGCCTGCCCGACGCGGCGGGAGGCGCTGCCGACGACTCTGCCATGGCGACATCGACGGGGCCGTACGTGCAGAAGGGGCAGGAGAGGCAGAGGTGTGAACGGAGAGATGTGCAACGGGGGTGCTACAGCCCGTGCGTGGCGGAAGGGATGGTCGGGGGGGTGAGGGTAATCGCCGACGGGATGGGGAGGAGTGGGGGTCGCGCGCGTGGCCGCTTCGCCAGACGGGGGGCTGGCGGTATGCGGAGCCTGACTCGCGGCGGCTGGCAGCGCTGCGGGCGGTGGCTGTGGGCCATGCTCGCCGGCGGCGCTGCGTGGTCACGACCTGGAGGCCCCTTCCCTCCCGCAGGGTGTCGTGGCTTGGGCGCCCCCTGGGTGCTGGAGGCGCTTTTCTGACGGTCTGGTTTCTGGTTTGTCTTGTCCCCTCTTGTTGAGCCATCTGAGTTGGTCCTTCGACGTGTTGCCTGTGTGTTGTCCGGCCCTGGGTGCTCTGTGTTTGGCGGCGCCGTGCTGGCTTCCGTGTCGTCCCCGCTTTCCTCACCCCGTTGTGGGGCTCATGTTGCGAACTTCCCCGTGGTGCGACTCGGCTGTGTTCTTCTCAATTGCCGTTTGTGGCCTCGTGTGCCACGACCTTTCCTCCTGCGGCGCCGCTGTTGCTGGGACCCCAGGCTGACGCCCGAGTTTCGCTGGGCCCAGCGCAAAGGCGACGTGTACATCACCATGAACGTGGCTAACGTAAGGCCCGAGCAGACGACCGCCCGCATCACGGATGATGGCCACGTTTACTGGCGCGGCTATGGCGGCGTCCTCGGCGACGAGCGGGAGTACGTGCTGGACATTCGGTTGCTCAAGCCCATTAAGACAGCCGAGTCGTCCATCAAGCTCAGCAGCCGGCTGGTCTACTTTAAGATCCGCAAAGCCGAGTCGGGGCCCTACTGGGACCGCCTCCTCGCCGACGAGTCGCGCAACGTGCACTGCAAGATTGACTGGGACGCGTGGAAGGATGAGGACGAGGAGGACGACTATGACTTTGGTACGTGGCAGCATTGTTTGTGGCGGAGGTTTTGCACCAGGGATGGGGTGGGGAAGGGGGTTTGTGTTCGACTGATGTGTGGCAGGCGGCGTGGGAAGGGCAGTCGCCGGATTCCGGCTTGCAAGGGGCCCTCTCCGGTATGTCTCAGGAGACTGTTACGCATGGTTTTGAGGTGTTTGATGCTCACCTGCATTATCGAACGGCTTGTGGCGCACCTCCTACTTCTGTTGATGGGCTGTTCCATTCTTGTCTGGTGTGCGTCTTTTCTTTCGCTTGGGCAGGTTCCAACTGGGGCAACAAGGATCTTGCCGACCTGGACTTTGGAAATGGCGATGAGGACAGTAGCGATAGTGGGGAGGAAAACTAGCACCGACCGCCGTGACCGTGGCACTTCTTGGTGCGATGTGTTTCCTCTTGTGGGGTGCTCGCCATATGCTGCATTGCCGTGTCATGGCGACAAGTCTGTTGCGCCTCTTGTTTTGTGGCTGGCTACATGTCGGGTGGTATGCGCGTGTCACGGGGTCTCGAAGGCAGGGCTGCCCAGTCGCAACGAACCCTTTTTTCTTGCCCTGCTCTTGGTGTGCCCTTGCTCGCGGCGGTCGCGGGGATGCCAGAGTGAGAGGCGGGGGTGCGTTAAGGCGTCAGTGGTGGCGTCGGTACTTGATCGACACCTCCCCAGAGCCTACCGTGTGGAAGAATGACCGCAGCAGGGGTATTGAACAGTTCGTGATACGAGGGCCAGAGGCGTCTGCTGGCGAGAAACGCGCAAGCGACTACGACGCGAGACATAGACTACATGCGCCACGGACCACACATCAACTCTCTCCTCACGCCGCTGGTACGCGTGCGCCTCGGGGTATGCTTACCCGAGCGTTTTAGAAAGCGCTCAAGCAACCACGTGACGTTCGCACCGCAACCGTGCTGGCAGGGGGGCCACGCGGCGCTGGGCCTAGCGACGGCTCGGAGCGTGTGAGCAAGCTACGGAGGACAGTGCGTCCTTGTGCACACGTCGGCCTCTCAGCCGCGCGGACAAAACCCGAAGCGAGCCCGTGGTCAGGCGTGTGTCTCCCACCCATAAGCGTCAGAAGTGATCCTCTACACTAGCGCACGAGCTGCTCATCGCGACAGTTCTGAACAAGCACCGTCATCCGAACAAAGGCACAAGCATAAAGCAGGCTCAGGCAGACACCAGAAAAAGAGATAAAAGGAGAGAAGTCTAGCACCGCCTTCCAGCGTGTAGCGGCAGGTAGCGACCGTCCTCGGCCGTGATACATAAATATCACGGAGAGATAAAAAACGGAGCAAGACACACAAGTGGATACATCAGCACGCAACCAGCACAGGCAAAAGCAGGACAGTAAAAACACGGGACAGAACACCGCACCTCAGATGCAAACCGGACTCGCACACATCTCCTCTACTAACACGCACCCGCAGCTCACCAAACCCCAGCAAACGCCAACCACAACACTGCAGAGCACCCCCGGGTAGCGCCGCATACAAGTGACCCTACACCGCCGTCGCCTACAGGGACCTCATCGATAAAAGAGGACAACCTAGTTGCCACCCAGCGTCGGGAAAGCGCTGGTGTCCCCCACGTTCGGCACCGCCGGCCCACTGCCGTTCATACGAGGGCCACGTGAGTCACCGCTGCGGCTGGGGTTGAAGCCACCACGACCACCGCGGCCCGCATACTCCCCACGGGGAGGCACGGAGTAGCCCCCACGCGGGGGACCGCTGCCTTGGTAGCCGCCGCGGCCGCCCGAGTCACCACGAGGCGCATAGCCACCGCGGCCGCCCGATTCCCCCCGGGGCGCATTGCCACCACGACCGCCCGATTCGCCCCGCGGCGCGTAGCCGCCACGGCCGCCAGACTCCCCGCGGAGGGCGTACCCCCCGCGGCCCCCCGAGTCCCCACGAGGAGCATACCCCCCGCGACCACCACGGCTGCCCGTGGGCAGGCCCTTGAAAAAGTCCTTGACGTCCACAGTCGGCTTCTTGTCCGCCACAGGCGACTTGGCCGCCGGTGCTTTCTTGGCCGTGGCCGCCGATGGCTCCGTGGGCTTCTTCAGGAAGCTCGCAATCACGCCCGTGTGCGTCTCGGGCTGCTTGTTCAGCGGCTTTTGGTTCGCAAAATCATCACTGCCTTCGTTCGCTTTCCGCAGGCCCTTGGCCGACCCAATAGTCAGGCTCTCCATCGTCTCAGCCTGCATCTTACGGAACTCCTCCAGTGACATCTCCTTGGGCTCCTCCGGCTCGGCTGGCGCAGCCTCCTTTGCCTCCCCCTCCTCCCCGTCAGCGACCTCCTTCTTCTCATCCTCACCGCCATCAGCAGAAGGGACAGCCTCGTCCTCTTCTGCAGCCGGGTCAGCCAGCACCCCGCCAGCCGACGCCGCATCGGCCGCGGCAGCGACGGCACCCTCCTCACCAGCCCCCGACGAGAGAGCCGCATTCGCCGAGATCTCCGCCGCCCGGGCGTCATTGGCCTCGTTGCCAAACGTGTACTTGCCGCCGCGGCCCTGCTTGGACGCCTCCCGCCCACGGCCCGTCCCAGAGCGGCGATCGTACTCGCGGCCCGGCATCGTCCGCACACCAATCCCGCGACCGCGACGCGTATCGCGCCCATCACGACCGCCGCCAGTGCGGACGTCGGAAAAGGATGACGGACGCGGCTCGGAGGGGAAGCCTTCGCGGCCCCCCAGCGGTGCGGAGGCACCAGAACCAAAGCCACCACGGCCACGGCCGCGGCCACCTTCCCGCCTCACATCGCCCGCCTGGCCACCCCGACCACGGTAGAGACCACCTGCGTCAAGCAAACGACGTGGTCGATGATAAATCAAGGGAAACACGAGGAAGAGAGGACGACTCCAGTGGACAAAGGATGAGATGCGTCAGATGCAATCCTCATAGAATTCAACCAGTTGCTATCACACGGCGAGGAAAACATTCCGCGTGTCAACCAGCACGGCGGTAGAAAGACCACGACCAGCCACCCCCCAGATCCATCCACATCCATGAAAAAAGCGGGAGATCGGCAGCCGATCGCGCTGCCCGCCACGTCCTCGCCTCCACCACCCCCACCCACGTAAGACCATCACTCATTCGAAGCACTCTGGGCAACGCGTACCTCGGCCACGCAGAGCGGCACCGCCGCGGCCACCTGCCGCCGTTCCTGTCTTGGCTCCCCCATCCGCAGCCGCCTTGTCCGTCTCAGCCTTGGCCGGCGCCGCAGGCGTCGGGGCGGTCAGGGCGTCGGTGTTGACCGAATCAGGTGTCGCATCCTCGGCGTCATCGGTGAGCAGGGCAAACAGGCTCCCCGGCGTCTTGGCCATTGCAACCCCACGCGGTGCGCACACGGAGACACCGCCGCCGCCCCCCCCCCCCCCAAACCGAGTGACGCGCACCGGGGGGCGTGCGTGCGCGTCTGGCTGTGGCTGCCCAAACCGCGCAAGCGTCGTCGGCTGCGGCGCCGCTCCCTGCCAAGCACGACCTCCTCCCAAATGAACGACCAGAGCGCCTCGTCCACCGACCCCCGCCCTCCTGAGCTGGTCTGGAGTGATGCCCTTGAGGGACGTGTGCCCTGGCACCCCGTGGGCGTCGCGTGGGGAGGTGAGCGACGGCGACGGCATCAGGTTGGGCTACACGTGTCCGCGACATCACAGCTGAACAGATCTGGGCTCGGTGAGTCTGTTTCTTCACATGTGGCCCCCATGCTATTACAAAAGAACTCGTGGAATTTGTAACGTTTCACGGGTGACACCTCGGAACGATTCCGCCACGTGTAATAGTTCCCGGCCAGCGCGGTGGATGGTCGGGCGCGCGCCCAAGCGCGGCCGCTTTTGAGACGGGGGGGGGTGGCTGCTGGCTCACACGCCGGCGGGTCGCCACCACAACCCGCAGTTGTGCGCCTGCTCCGGCCGCATCGAAGGGTGCGTTGCGGCGGTACCGTTGGCGGTGAGGGTGGGGGTGGCCGACGTCTGGCCGAGTGCGGTCCCACTTCCCGCCCAAGCGCCCAAGCGGTGTGACCGCCCCGGCGGACTCCCCCCTTCCCCCCCCTTCTTTCCCCCACGCGCGTCTCGCACGGTGGCGGCGTCGGTCGCCACGGCCAACGCCGTGGCCATGGCGTGGGCGCCGCCGCCCGCCCCCGTCGGGGGGGTGTCGCCAGACACCCTTGGCGTGCCTGCCATGACCCGCGGCGATGGCCTCCTCCCTACCCCGGCCGGCATTGGCGGCGGTGGCGGCGTCGATGGCATCGGTGGTGGTATTGCTGGTGGCGGCGGTGGCAGTGGGGTGGGTGGTGTCGGCGTTGCCGGCGGTGCCGGCAGCGGCGATGTTGGCGGCGAGGCGGAATTTGATGCAGGTGTCGCGGAGGAGTATGGGGCCTTCCTGGACGAGCTCACCTTCAACTCCAAGCGGCTGATCAATCACCTCACCAGCGTGGCTCAAGAGAATGTGGCGCACGCGCCCACGATTGCCACCACGATTGTGGCTCGCATCGCGGCGGTCCCTGCCGACATTAAGCTCCCGCTCCTCTACCTCCTCGACTCGATATGCAAGAACGTGGGGGGTGTCTACACGGCGGCGTTTGCGGCGCGCATCCAGTCCACGTTTCTTGACACCTACGCGGTCTGCGCCGCCCCCGTTCGGCGGTCCCTGCTGCGCATGCTGGGCACCTGGACGCCCGTGTTTGGGGAAGAGACCGTTGCGAGCCTTGCCCACCACGTGGCGGCCATGGACGCGGCAGGTCCCATGCCGCCCCCCGCCGTGTCCGTCGCGCCCGCGGCGGTCGGGGCGGCGCCGGGGCTTCCTGACGGGGCGGCCGGCGCATTGCTGCCCGGCCAGGCGGGCGCCGTCGCCGGCGCAGAGCCCGGCGGACCCATAGCTGCGGGGGTGGGTGCAGCGGCAGGGGTGTCTGCGCCACCGCTGGCAGCAGAGAGCCCGGCCCATTGGCGCGCGCCGCTCGAGCTCGAAACGGACAAACTGGTGGCGCTCATGGCCGAGGCAGCTGCTGGCGGTGTCGCCCCGCGTGTTGAACAGCTCGACGCGCTCCAGGCGCTCTTGGACGTCTTACTTCAGACTCAACCGGATGCGCCGCAGCGCGCGCGCATCAGTGAATTGCAGGGGCAGCTCGCTACCGTCCGTGCAGGCATCGTGGCGATGGCTACTGCAGAGGCTGGCGGGGGGGGGGCGGCGCCCCCCGGGTCGTCTCCGCTGGACGTGGCGCGAGCGTTCTCGCTGGTCAGCTCCCCGCCGGATCCGCGTCCGCCGCCGCTCCACCTGATGCCCCCGCCGCCACCGGCCGCCCCCGCGGTCATGGCACCGCCACCACCGGTGCAGCGGGTGCCCCCCCCACCGGTGGACGAGGGCCCCCCTGGGCCAGGCGGCCAGATGGGGCCGCCGCCTCCGCCGCACCCGCAGGGCATCGAGCCGTCTTCGTTCCCGCCAGCCGGGGCCCACCACATGTCCCCACTGCTGTCGGAGGCGGGCCCGCGGATGCTGCCTACATCGTCGTTGCAGCCGACGCCCCCGCTATCGGGGCACAATGCCGGACCCAGTTCGCGAGGGCGGCTGCTGCTGCCGACGCGTCCACCGGGCACTAGTGCCATGCCGCCCCCCTATCTGCACCCCGGGATGCCTATGCCTGGCGGGGGGCACGCCCGTTCCACCTCTCCCCCGCGGCAGGGCCTTTTGCTGCCGGTGCGGCAGCTTGGGGGCCCCGACCCGCCACCGCGGCTTCTGGGCGGGCCCGACCCACGGCGCGCCGGCAAGGACGGCGGCCCACCTGTGGAGCGCCAGCTCAGCCGCAAGGCCCGCCGGCGCGCCGGCAATGTGGCAGCCGGTGTTGGTGGTGGCGGTAATGGTGGTGGCGGTGGTGGCAAGGGCGGTCAGGCCGGCCCACCTGTGATGCACTTTGAAGACATCAAAGCGCTGCCGCCGACGGCGGCGGTGGCATCCCTCTACGACCAGCTGCCCCATGTGAGCAAGGCGGACGGGATGCGGTTTGGGAGCGTCGACGCCCTCCGCGCGCACCTGGACTGGGTGTTTGTGTACAACCAGCGCAAGCGGTCTCGTGCGGCAGGCGGCGCGTCGCGGTGCTGGCTGGAATCGTTCCCGGCCTGGTTGGCATCGCCCATCCCGGGCAGCGACTCGTCGAGCGCGCCCGCCGGGCTGGGTAACGGGCCTGGAGGCGCGGCGGGCGGTGACGGCGGGATGGGGGCCGGCAGCGGGGATGGCGCAGCGGACGGTGGCAATGGGCATCGTGGTAATGGTGGCGACGGCGGCGGCGGCGACGGCGGCGGCGGCGGCGGGGGCTCTGAGGCAGACGTGGCTGCCGCGGCGGGCACGTGGGTGCAGGTAGGGGACGAAGAGAGAGAGGCGTGTGGGGTGTGTGGCGAGGATTTAGAGGCAACCTGGAGCGATGATGCCGGCGCGTGGGGGTACCCCGCCGCAGTTCGGTCGCCCGACGGCTCTGTCTTCCACGCCGCGTGCTTTGCGACGGCCCGGGCAGCGGCGGCGGCGGCAGCCGCCGCCGCTGCCCCTGCCGCGGTGGGGGCACCGGCCGCGGGGGTGCCCGACGGGGGAGCGCCCGCCGCGGGGGGGGGGGGTGGTGGTGGCGGCGCCGGCGGGGAGGAGGGCGGGGGGGAACCACTTGCCAAAAGATTGCGTGTTGGACTCTAGCCCGCGTCGCGGGGACGACCGGTTGCCGCGCCCGCCTGCAGGGCGGGGCGGAGCGGCCTCCCCCCCGACGCCACAGCACGGTGGCCGCCGCTGCGGGGGTCTGTCGCGGGGGGGGGGTGTGGCTGAGGGGCGGGGCGGTGGGGGGGTGGTGCCACAGGGGTGACCAGCGCTCGGCCCGGGTCCCCACCCCGGCGCACTGTCGTCTCTTATTTTCTTCCTCGTCGTGGGAGCGTCACTGTCTTTCTCCCTCGCGCCGTGGATGTCCCTCTCTCTCCGCCGCGTGGATGTCGCTCCGTTCTACCTCGCCGCGAGGGTGTGTCTCCCTGGTTGGGCCATGCTTGTGTCCCCCGGCTGCGTCGGTATGGAGTGCTTGTGTGTGTGTGTGTGAGTGTGTGCGGTGTGGGTTGCGCTTGCCAAGTAGTACAGTGCGCCTTGACGGGGTGGTGGATGGTCCCTTTCTCTTAATTTGCTCGCTTCGTTTGTCCGGCCATCTCCCCTGCCCCCCCTGCCACCCCCTTTGCCCTCCCCCCCCTCTCGCCACGCACACGTCCCGCGAATGAGACTGTCCGCAGGGTCCTAACAGCGGCTCATCCCCCCTGTCCCCCCGCCCATGCCCAGCGGGTCCTTCTCCACCGGCACGATTTGCCCGCCGGGGACGCGCAGCAGTGAGGCGACGGCGTGCAGCTCAGCCGCCCGCAGCGGCCGCACCGTCCGGCGCTTGGCCGCCCGCACCACCGCCTCGCCCCTGCCGCGGCCGGCGTGCGCGTCGTGCGGGCGCACGCGCTTGGTCGCCCCTACCGCCGCCGTCGCTGGGGCGGACGCGCCAGCCTCTTCTGCCACCGTCGTCGCCGCCGCCGCCGCCGCCGCCGCCGGCCCTCTCGTGTCGTCTGCGGAGGTGGCGGTGACGCCCCCCCCCCTCGCCCTGCTGCCATGCCCCTCGCCGCCACCGCCGCCGCCCACACTACGACCACTCCTTCGCGGCGAGGCGGGTAGGCCAAGCGCCGACGCCGCCACCGCAGGTGGCACGCGCACCTGGCCGGGCGCCAGCCCCACCGCCGTCGCCGCCCAGTCCGCCGGATTGGGACACCGCCGCCACACCCCCAGCCGCGTAGACCGGCGTGGGGGGGTGGCCGCGGCCGACGCCGCCGCTGTCCGCGCTGTGACCGTGGCCCCAGTGGCCGTCGGCTCCGCCGTCGTCGCGGTGTCTGCAACGCCTGCAGCGTTAGCAGCATCAGCAGCGTCAGCAGCGTCTGCAGCGTCTGCGGCCGCCAATGCCGCAGCGCGGCGCTCAAACGCCGCGTCGAGGTCCGCCACCAGCGCGTCAGTGTCGGTGGCGGCGGCGGCGCCTCTTGTGCGGGGCGTGCCGTGGGGTGGAAGAGCGCCGGTCCATTCCACCCCCCCTCCCCACCCGCCCCCCCCCCCTCAAAGACCGCGGCCAGATGGCGGAGCTCTGCGTACCCCCCCCCCCCCCCGGGCGAGGCACGGGGTGCCCTCCCCTCCCGCCCCCCCCCGCCGCCGCGCGCACCGCCGCGGCCTGCGGCTCCCAGTACCGGCCGGCGAGCCACGTGACCGCCTCCCGGCCGGCGGCGGCAAGCTCCGCCCACGACGGCAGTTCCGCGTGGACAGCATCGTGGCGGAGGGCAACCCAGCCCGCGGGCAACCCCGCGGCGGCGGCGAGCGTCGCGACCGGCCGCGCGGCCGCCGTGGCGGCGCGCGGCTGCAGCCGGTCGGTCAGGCCATTCACGAGGCGGACGAGCGCCAGCGCCAGCGCCAACCGCGCAGCGTACGACGGCGGCGCGCCGAGCAGCGACTGCAGCGCAAAGGTCGACTCGATGGCCAGCGGCAGGGCGGCGGGGTGGCGGGCGCGGTAGGTGGCGAGGGCAGGCGTGGCGGCGGCGGGCGGCCCCCGCCGCGCCAGATCGTGCAGATAAGTCCACTCGGCCCAGGTAGACCAAGGGGTGATGTGCAGAGCCGGCATAGCTCCGCGCAGCGCCCAGGGAACGAGGAAGCGGGGACGCGGGGAGGGAACAGACGGGCGGGAGCAGTAGAATGAGACGAACGAACAGTGCACTGAGGAGTCAACGATGACCACTACAACTCGCTTTACGACGAACCCGAACAGCCCGCGGCGATCACCTTCAGAAGCCGATGCCTACACGTGGCAAGAAGCAGCACGGCCAAGTGAACCAAAAAAAGCTGAACATATTTGACGTTCACTCCCACAAACGAACGAGACCATGATAAACTTCAACACAAAAGTAACGTACAGAGCTCCACCACTGTAAGCCACTACTCTTATCTCTCGCTCATGCTCCCGAATGCTCCTTAACCGTTTCTGATCTCGCCCTAGGGTTGGATTGGGCGCCCCCTACCTCAAGGTGCGGTGTCTGAAGGCGCCCAAAAGCGCCCTATGAGCGCCTAAGCGCGACTTGAGCGCCCTGAGCGTCCTCACAAAGTACACTAACAATAAGCTTGTGGCCCCCTCGTTAGGAGAATGATGTATTGCAGTACCCCGAACTTTGTTGCTGGGCGACAATATTGCAGTTCCCCAAATTTTGTCTCATGGAGACAAGAGCAACAGCGTGACAACAAGGCCATGAGCCAACCGCGTGCTGGGAGCTCGCAGCGGACCAATAGCGTGCTGTGGGGCTTTCCTTTTGATTAGGCGATGAATGGCTGCAGTCGCGGCGGATCTGGTACCGAGCGACGGTTGGTCAGATAGCTGTTGTTTTCTCTCACCATCTCGGCGGAATTCCCTCTATCTCGGCCCGTTCCACTCAAGAGCACTGGGAGAGGTCGCAGCTGGTTCCTGAGATGCCTGTTCCCTATTCGATGTGGGCAGATTTCTCGAGAAAGACTAAGATCGCACTGCTTCCACACTAACGCGGAGCACTCATTGGCCAGTGGTGCGCCATCTGAGGCACGCCATTGGCCTGTTGTGGGTCTGTTGTTGTTATTGTCGCCATGAGACAGGATTCGGGATACTGCAAAAAGAATAACTTAATTCTTCTTGCACGTTTCCTAAGGCCTCTTTCAAGAAAAAAAAAAAGGGTCTGTCTGCCCTTGTGTTGACGAGGTCAGTCATCTTCTCCGTTTGGTTAGACCTCCTCTACGTGCTTTTTAAAAAGGTTTCTGTAGTGGTTTTACGTATCTTAGGCGCGTAGCACCCAGAACACACAGAGAAACAACCCAGCAAGAACGCGGGGAGACAGGAAAGATTCCGAACCGCCGACCGCCTGGCTGTATCACGCGGGGATCCGCGCCCAGGACGACAGTGTTCAAGCACACGCAAGTCTTTTTTTTCCGAAGGGGGAAGCAATGCGCACCCCCACGCACACTCTTACCCTCTCTCACCCGCACCCAGAAACCTTCCACATCGGGTCACGTGCGGGCCAATCAAAACCCTCCAACATGTCCGGAGGACCCCCTCCCCGACGGACCATCCCGGCCAGCGGGGCAGGAATCTTCAAGATACGGGGAGGAAGAGCCCCGCCGGACATCAGTGCCAACACTCAAGATCTCCCCAATCTCACAATCACGCAAAATACACATTCACAATTCAACCCCCAAATGCATCCCATCCCGGATTATTGACCAAAGTCCAACTCCGGTCAGGGGAATCTCCCATACACTGGGAATCCCAATATGGGCCCCAGAACCAATGGCGACCCGGTCCCATCTCCATAGGAAGGGACCAATCGAAAGCCAGTAAAATACCGAGGGGCCAAACCGGCCCCGTCCTCCTCACTAGGAAGGTGGGCACAGGGGTACGACGCGATCTCTACGAGGTCCCGCCACATGGGGGGGCCATAGGGTCCCTACAGTTTCCTCGAATTAGGGGTCGCACGGGTTCTTCTCAACTCGATCTCATACGCGCGTGGGGTCGTAGACAGCTCATTACAGAGAAAACACAAAAACTGGAATGTACTTGATTTCGTGACAAATGAGCGCGTGGCGCGAAGGCGCTCGAGTACGCTCTTCGCAGGGTCTTCTTGGCTTGTCAATCACCCCGAAGGAGAAACGGCGCTTCTGTATCAGAACCGTCGCCAGGCCATCTCGCGCTTTACTGACCTCATCCGACGCTTTATGCAGACCCGCCTCCGCATCTCTCCTCAAAAGATTTTTACTGCAGTCGCCGCCAATCTGCCCTTTCCACTGACGGCCCACTTGCACAATCACTACACAAGAATGGCTGTCCGCTCGACCCGCTAGCCACGCCGAGCTCTGTGAGTTCTCCGGAGGACTGCACCGGGCGCCGAAGCGGACAGGACCGGGGGGATGGGGAGGGTCCCTCAGTGGCGCGGCGCGACTACAGATGGTCGACGCGATGCCAAGACCATGCCTCCTGATTGATAAGCCAGATGAGTTCATTTTCTTGCGAGTCTCGCCGTAGCAGGGACGCCTGGGCACCATTTGACGCACTCCTCACACGCATGGACAGCCCATGAGATGGCGCGTCCAGCGGTGTGGCGAGCTCCCAGCATGCGGTTGGCTCATGGCCTTGTTGTCACGCTGTTGCTCTTGTCTCCATGAGTCAAAATTTGGGGAGCTGCAATAGTTAAACTATAAATGGATGTACCGCGTTCACGACGAGTTTCAAGTCATCTGAGTGCCATTATCTCATCGTCTCGTCGACTTGTGCTTTGTTCACGGCGCCGCCGCATGGGTAACTCCTGCGGCTTGTGAAGTAGAAGAAGTGGACTCTTGGGAGAAATAAGAACGTTAGCGCACCCTGTGGTGGCCCACTTTGGCTGGGCGCAGGGCGCTTGCGCGCCCTATGAGCACCTTAAACGCGCCCAAACAGCGCTCATAAACAGCGCCCAGGGCGCCCGATCCAGCTTCATCGGGCGCCCGTGCTCCCAATGCTCCTGGTGCGAGGCCCGCACGCCGTAGAGGCCCGCCGAGGCGTCGCGCGAGGCAACGGTGAACGCAGCGGTGGCAGGCCAACGAGAAGGAAGCGGTGTTGCGGCCGGGGGTGGGGCAAGACGGGAACCCGAGCAGAGGACCGTGCTTAGAGGGAAAGTTCAAGTAGCAACCCGCATCTGCCGTGCCAAGTCGATGGCAACGAAACGGTGAAGAGTTGCATACGTACAGACCTTCGAACAGGGATGCTCTCGACGAGACCGCTGGCGCGTGCCTGAAAGGCACCACCGGCCGGTGACTACCCTCGATCGGAGAGGTCGGCCTGCACATGCCAGCCTGTCCTGAGATAAGATAATAATCATTTCAATGTGAAAAATACATACGTTTGCAGTTCTCCGAAATTTGTCTCATGTGGACAAGAGCAAGAGCATAATGATGCATTTACAGTATTTTTGAAAATGAGGTTTTTTGAGCAGTAGCCTGCTATATTGCCTCTTTTTTGCAACATGCATGAGAAGCATGGCAATAAGGGTTGCCCGTAAAACCAGAAGATGGCGAACGCCTGCCTCACTTGATTCTCGAAGAGCAGGCATAAGTCTGCGCTCGATCCTCCGCAAGCCCTACGCGCGACGTGACTTGACGGTAATCGACGTCAACCGTAGGGAGTCAGGACGCTCTTGTTTGCGCCATGATGACATATCTGCGGGTAACGACTGAGAATGTCTGTCGGATACAGGTGACCCAGGGCCAGGCCTGGCTGATTTAGACTCGGCACATCTTGTTTAGCCGTAAACGGCCCGCCAGGCCAAAAAAACCCTCTGCAGTGCATTCTCGACGGACTGGCCGGTGCAACTGTGGCCTGCCTTGGCCGTGAGCAGCGCCCACCGCGGCATGTCCGTCCTCTCACCCTGTGCGGCCGCTATCCCGGCTTACACCCTTTTATTCTCGCGTCCTCTTTATGGCAAAAACCACTCGCACACACAACACCCCAATTGGGGCGGTGCACAAGGGCTGCCTCCCGTGTCCGGGCAGCCAGAAGAAGCGCTAGTCGCACACATGATATCCCTGTAGTGGGGCAATCCCCTCACCACGAAACAAGATGAAGGTGTGTGGGCCAACTGTTTCTCTGTCGGGACGGGGAAGCGAGGCCAAGCCCCGCTGTCCCTCCGCTTATCCCTCCAGGGTCATCTCAGAACCTCGCCACTCATAATCTCCCACCCCAGCACCTGCTCACCGGACCACACGAAAATTCAAGACGATAACATGCAGAAAACCCTCAAGTCCATGTTGGATTTACAATCAAGCAAAGTGTCCTTGACTTCGAGAAACTCGAAATAGAATGCAAGGGAGAAACGGGCCAGATCAGCTGTCTCCCGCCCCCGTGAGGCGCGCCCTGTCCCCTGCGGGGGGACCAGTTCTGCCAGACTCCCCTCTCCGCAGTTCCGACCGACCCGGTCGGCCCGGCGAGGGGGTATAAGAGCGCGTGCTGCGCTCGCCGGGGGCGTGACTCGCTGCCCCCCGGCAGGTCACGTTGACGCGAAGACGGTCATGTCGACTGCCCCTCTCCTCAAGCTTGCCCACTTGGCAGCTTGCACTCACTTTAGCGCTCCTGACCACCATCTTCCCCCACGTCCGCACCAACACTTCCCCTTTTTCTTAGCCTGGACAACCCCAATCTGGGGAGGCCCCCTGTCTTACCCCGATCCAAGTCCCCCTTCACTCGAGGTGGGCCTCGGACAGCCATAACCGAGTTGCCTCCCCCTGACGTCGGGGGAGCCATGGTGATTCCGGGGTTGGAGTCTGACTCCCTCGACGACCGTGAGGAGGTTACGCCCCGCGTTGCAGCACCCGCCGGGACTTCCGGCAGGAGCTCCGCGGCTGTCCCCCAGGGATAGGATCAGGCCCTACCATGAGTATCACTTTTAGAACCGAGTATGGG
Source organism: Pyropia yezoensis (assembly GCA_009829735.1). Taxonomy (NCBI): domain Eukaryota; phylum Rhodophyta; class Bangiophyceae; order Bangiales; family Bangiaceae; genus Pyropia; species Pyropia yezoensis. The sequence continues at coordinate 17,513,270 of CM020619.1, read as the reverse complement.
TATCGCCTCAAGTTTATTGCACGAGTACCAGTACCTGAAACTTGGTCTGGCGACCACTAGTATGTGCCATGGTGAAATCGGCTCGAGTAGTGGTATTTCATGCACTCGAATCTTCGAGTATTTTCAGGTTTGGAACTGCCCCGAAAGGAACGGTCGTGTTCCGATATCGGTTGCCACCAGCCTGTACAGCAGGGCCGACGGCTGTCACTGTGTCGCGTATGAGCGCCGGCTGAAAGCCGCACGGTGTGCTGTGGTGGCATCTGAGGGCGTGGTGAGCTACCGCCCGAGCCACCGAGGACGACTTCCCGCGGGCGGCCAGCACCGTCCCCCTCTGCCCCCCCCCCCCGAGATGGTTTCTACCCCCCCCCACTCCCATGCTCTCAATAACCTGGTCGTGCCATCCTGCTCCCGCTTCTGCTGGAGTGTTGCTGCCTTCAGCTCTGCCGCCGCAGATGCCGCCCCTGCATCCAGGGAAGCCACAGCCTTCGAGCTTCGACCACAGCCTTTGACCTTCGACCAGGCAAAGATCGAAGGCAGGGTGTCAAAGATCGAAGAAAACTCCGCCAATGGCGTGCGTTCTCACGGGCCACCCAGCGCTCCTTCACCAGACACCCCCATCGGCACTCCACCAGCCCAGGTCATCCCCCCCCCCCCCGCACCCCAACGGAGACCCCCCCCCGTCCCCACGACGACCTTTTCGAGGCACTCGCCGCGCCGCTGCTCGCTACGCTCCGACGAAGTGGCATGGCACAAACCGCCATCGCCATCATCGCGATTACCTGGCCGCCGCCCCCAGTCGAAGCCACCTGGCCGCTTGCCGTCCGCGGCCGCCACTGCAGCCGCCGGCGGGCCGCCGCCGCCCCCGCGACCGCTGCCGGCTTGCTGCCGCCACTGCCGCAGCCGTCCCGTCAGAAACCTTGTTTTCTTGCCGGAAACCGTGCTTCCTGGCAGGAAACCGTGGTTTGTGTGCTGGCAAACCCGCGTTCTCCGTTGCCGCCGCCACCCGCGGCGCCACCAGGCGCCTGTCGCATCCGGCGGATGGGATGGGCCGAGCCAGTGGGTGGCTGCTGATGGTGGCTGCTGAGGGTGGCTGCTGATGGTACCACCACCTCACGGGGGGTCGAACTGAAATAGCAACGGGAGTTCTCAGACTCGGGTGGTGTGACCACCGCGTTGCAATTGATCAAATGTGGGTGGCATGGCACTTGCCAGCGATGCCAACTCGGCAGTCGCTCACGGCGGTCCACGGACCCTGGAAGCAAAGTAAGGTACTCGTGGAGCGTGTGCGCGACCGTTCGAGGAACCGGCTGAGGTGGGCTTCGGAAGCAAGGGGTACTGTACAGAGGGCCGGAAACCGGGTTTGCGGGCGGAAACCGTGTTTTTGGGCTCTCGAAAACCTCGTTTTCCTTTCGGAAACCTTGTTTTTGTTGGATGGAAACCGTGTTTTCGGACCGGAATCTGTGATTTCGGAGCGTCGGAGACCTCGTTTTCCTGTCAGAAACCTTGTTTTATTGCCGGAAACCGTGCTTCCTGGCAGGAAACCGTGGTTTGTGTGCTGGCAAACCCGCGTTCTCCGTTGCCGCCGCCACCCGCGGCGCCACCAGGCGCCTGTCGCATCCGGCGGATGGGATGGGCGGAGCCAGTGGGTGGCTGCTGATGGCGGCTGCTGAGGGTGGCTGCTGATGGTACCACCACCTCACGGGGGGTCGAACTGAAATAGCAACGGGAGTTCTCAGACTCGGGTGGTGTGACCACCGCGTTGCAATCGATCAAATGTGGGTGGCATGGCACTTGCCAGCGATGCCAACTCGGCAGTCGCTCACGGCGGTCCACGGACCCTGGAAGCAAAGTAAGGTACTCGTGGAGCGTGTGCGCGACCGTTCGAGGAACCGGCTGAGGTGGGCTTCGGAAGCAAGGGGTACTGTACAGAGGGCCGGAAACCGGGTTTGCGGGCGGAAACCGTGTTTTTGGGCTCTCGAAAACCTCGTTTTCCTTTCGGAAACCTTGTTTTTGTTGGATGGAAACCGTGTTTTCGGACCGGAATCTGTGATTTCGGAGCGTCGGAGACCTCGTTTTCCTGTCAGAAACCTTGTTTTATTGCCGGAAACCGTGCTTCCTGGCAGGAAACCGTGGTTTGTGTGCTGGCAAACCCGCGTTCTCCGTTGCCGCCGCCACCCGCGGCGCCACCAGGCGCCTGTCGCATCTGGCGGATGGGATGGGCGGAGCCAGTGGTTGGCTGCTGATGGCGGCTGCTGAGGGTGGCTGCTGATGGTACCACCACCTCACGAGGGGTCGAACTGAAATAGCAACGGGAGTTCTCAGACTCGGGTGGTGTGACCACCGCGTTGCAATCGATCAAATGTGGGTGGCATGGCACTTGCCAGCGATGCCAACCCGGCCGTCGCTCACACGGCGGTCCACGGACCCTGGAAGCAACGTGTGGTACTCGTGGAGCGTGTGCGCGACCGTTCGAGGAACCGGCTGAGGTGGGCTTCGGAAGCAAGGGGTACTGTACAGAGGGCCGGAAACCGGGTTTGCGGGCGGAAACCGTGTTTTTGGGCTCTCGAAAACCTCGTTTTCCTTTCGGAAACCTTGTTTTTGTTGGATGGAAACCGTGTTTTCGGACCGGAATCTGTGATTTCGGAGCGTCGGAGACCTCGTTTTCCTGTCAGAAACCTTGTTTTATTGCCGGAAACCGTGCTTCCTGGCAGGAAACCGTGGTTTGTGTGCTGGCAAACCCGCGTTCTCCGTTGCCGCCGCCACCCGCGGCGCCACCAGGCGCCTGTCGCATCCGGCGGATGGGATGGGCCGAGCCAGTGGGTGGCTGCTGATGGTGGCTGCTGAGGGTGGCTGCTGATGGTACCACCACCTCACGGGGGGTCGAACTGAAATAGCAACGGGAGTTCTCAGACTCGGGTGGTGTGACCACCGCGTTGCAATCGATCAAATGTGGGTGGCATGGCACTTGCCAGCGATGCCAACCCGGCCGTCGCTCACACGGCGGCCCACGGACCCTGTAAGCAAAGTGAGGTACTCGTGGAGCGTGTGCGCGACCGTTCGAGGAACCGGCTGAGGTGGTCTTCGGAAGCAAGGGGTACTGTACAGAGGGCCGGAAACCGGGTTTGCGGGCGGAAACCGTGTTTTTGGGCTCTCGAAAACCTCGTTTTCCTTTCGGAAACCTTGTTTTTGTTGGATGGAAACCGTGTTTTCGGACCGGAATCTGTGATTTCGGAGCGTCGGAGACCTCGTTTTCCTGTCAGAAACCTTGTTTTATTGCCGGAAACCGTGCTTCCTGGCAGGAAACCGTGGTTTGTGTGCTGGCAAACCCGCGTTCTCCGTTGCCGCCGCCACCCGCGGCGCCACCAGGCGCCTGTCGCATCTGGCGGATGGGATGGGCGGAGCCAGTGGTTGGCTGCTGATGGCGGCTGCTGAGGGTGGCTGCTGATGGTACCACCACCTCACGAGGGGTCGAACTGAAATAGCAACGGGAGTTCTCAGACTCGGGTGGTGTGACCACCGCGTTGCAATCGATCAAATGTGGGTGGCATGGCACTTGCCAGCGATGCCAACCCGGCCGTCGCTCACACGGCGGTCCACGGACCCTGGAAGCAACGTGTGGTACTCGTGGAGCGTGTGCGCGACCGTTCGAGGAACCGGCTGAGGTGGGCTTCGGAAGCAAGGGGTACTGTACAGAGGGCCGGAAACCGGGTTTGCGGGCGGAAACCGTGTTTTTGGGCTCTCGAAAACCTCGTTTTCCTTTCGGAAACCTTGTTTTTGTTGGATGGAAACCGTGTTTTCGGACCGGAATCTGTGATTTCGGAGCGTCGGAGACCTCGTTTTCCTGTCAGAAACCTTGTTTTATTGCCGGAAACCGTGCTTCCTGGCAGGAAACCGTGGTTTGTGTGCTGGCAAACCCGCGTTCTCCGTTGCCGCCGCCACCCGCGGCGCCACCAGGCGCCTGTCGCATCCGGCGGATGGGATGGGCCGAGCCAGTGGGTGGCTGCTGATGGTGGCTGCTGAGGGTGGCTGCTGATGGTACCACCACCTCACGGGGGGTCGAACTGAAATAGCAACGGGAGTTCTCAGACTCGGGTGGTGTGACCACCGCGTTGCAATCGATCAAATGTGGGTGGCATGGCACTTGCCAGCGATGCCAACCCGGCAGTCGCTCACACGGCGGCCCACGGACCCTCTAAGCAAAGTGAGGTACTCGTGGAGCGTGTGCGCGACCGTTCGAGGAACCGGCTGAGGTGGGCTTCGGAAGCAAGGGGTACTGTACAGAGGGCCGGAAACCGGGTTTGCGGGCGGAAACCGTGTTTTTGGGCTCTCGAAAACCTCGTTTTCCTTTCGGAAACCTTGTTTTTGTTGGATGGAAACCGTGTTTTCGGACCGGAATCTGTGATTTCGGAGCGTCGGAGACCTCGTTTTCCTGTCAGAAACCTTGTTTTATTGCCGGAAACCGTGCTTCCTGGCAGGAAACCGTGGTTTGTGTGCTGGCAAACCCGCGTTCTCCGTTGCCGCCGCCACCCGCGGCGCCACCAGGCGCCTGTCGCATGCGGCGGATGGGATGGGCGGAGCCAGTGGTTGGCTGCTGATGGCGGCTGCTGAGGGTGGCTGCTGATGGTACCACCACCTCACGAGGGGTCGAACTGAAATAGCAACGGGAGTTCTCAGACTCGGGTGGTGTGACCACCGCGTTGCAATCGATCAAATGTGGGTGGCATGGCACTTGCCAGCGATGCCAACCCGGCCGTCGCTCACACGGCGGTCCACGGACCCTGGAAGCAACGTGTGGTACTCGTGGAGCGTGTGCGCGACCGTTCGAGGAACCGGCTGAGGTGGGCTTCGGAAGCAAGGGGTACTGTACAGAGGGCCGGAAACCGGGTTTGCGGGCGGAAACCGTGTTTTTGGGCTCTCGAAAACCTCGTTTTCCTTTCGGAAACCTTGTTTTTGTTGGATGGAAACCGTGTTTTCGGACCGGAATCTGTGATTTCGGAGCGTCGGAGACCTCGTTTTCCTGTCAGAAACCTTGTTTTATTGCCGGAAACCGTGCTTCCTGGCAGGAAACCGTGGTTTGTGTGCTGGCAAACCCGCGTTCTCCGTTGCCGCCGCCACCCGCGGCGCCACCAGGCGCCTGTCGCATGCGGCGGATGGGATGGGCCGAGCCAGTGGGTGGCTGCTGATGGTGGCTGCTGAGGGTGGCTGCTGATGGTACCACCACCTCACGGGGGGTCGAACTGAAATAGCAACGGGAGTTCTCAGACTCGGGTGGTGTGACCACCGCGTTGCAATCGATCAAATGTGGGTGGCATGGCACTTGCCAGCGATGCCAACCCGGCCGTCGCTCACACGGCGGCCCACGGACCCTGTAAGCAAAGTGAGGTACTCGTGGAGCGTGTGCGCGACCGTTCGAGGAACCGGCTGAGGTGGTCTTCGGAAGCAAGGGGTACTGTACAGAGGGCCGGAAACCGGGTTTGCGGGCGGAAACCGTGTTTTTGGGCTCTCGAAAACCTCGTTTTCCTTTCGGAAACCTTGTTTTTGTTGGATGGAAACCGTGTTTTCGGACCGGAATCTGTGATTTCGGAGCGTCGGAGACCTCGTTTTCCCTGTCAGAAACCTTGTTTTATTGCCGGAAACCGTGCTTCCTGGCAGGAAACCGTGGTTTGTGTGCTGGCAAACCCGCGTTCTCCGTTGCCGCCGCCACCCGCGGCGCCACCAGGCGCCTGTCGCATCTGGCGGATGGGATGGGCGGAGCCAGTGGTTGGCTGCTGATGGCGGCTGCTGAGGGTGGCTGCTGATGGTACCACCACCTCACGAGGGGTCGAACTGAAATAGCAACGGGAGTTCTCAGACTCGGGTGGTGTGACCACCGCGTTGCAATCGATCAAATGTGGGTGGCATGGCACTTGCCAGCGATGCCAACCCGGCCGTCGCTCACACGGCGGTCCACGGACCCTGGAAGCAACGTGTGGTACTCGTGGAGCGTGTGCGCGACCGTTCGAGGAACCGGCTGAGGTGGGCTTCGGAAGCAAGGGGTACTGTACAGAGGGCCGGAAACCGGGTTTGCGGGCGGAAACCGTGTTTTTGGGCTCTCGAAAACCTCGTTTTCCTTTCGGAAACCTTGTTTTTGTTGGATGGAAACCGTGTTTTCGGACCGGAATCTGTGATTTCGGAGCGTCGGAGACCTCGTTTTCCTGTCAGAAACCTTGTTTTATTGCCGGAAACCGTGCTTCCTGGCAGGAAACCGTGGTTTGTGTGCTGGCAAACCCGCGTTCTCCGTTGCCGCCGCCACCCGCGGCGCCACCAGGCGCCTGTCGCATGCCGGCGGATGGGATGGGCCGAGCCAGTGGGTGGCTGCTGATGGTGGCTGCTGAGGGTGGCTGCTGATGGTACCACCACCTCACGGGGGGTCGAACTGAAATAGCAACGGGAGTTCTCAGACTCGGGTGGTGTGACCACCGCGTTGCAATCGATCAAATGTGGGTGGCATGGCACTTGCCAGCGATGCCAACTCCGGCAGTCGCTCACACGGCGGCCCACGGACCCTCTAAGCAAAGTGAGGTACTCGTGGAGCGTGTGCGCGACCGTTCGAGGAACCGGCTGAGGTGGGCTTCGGAAGCAAGGGGTACTGTACAGAGGGCCGGAAACCGGGTTTGCGGGCGGAAACCGTGTTTTTGGGCTCTCGAAAACCTCGTTTTCCTTTCGGAAACCTTGTTTTTGTTGGATGGAAACCGTGTTTTCGGACCGGAATATGTGATTTCGGAGCGTCGGAGACCTCGTTTTCCTGTCAGAAACCTTGTTTTATTGCCGGAAACCGTGCTTCCTGGCAGGAAACCGTGGTTTGTGTGCTGGCAAACCCGCGTTCTCCGTTGCCGCCGCCACCCGCGGCGCCACCAGGCGCCTGTCGCATGCGGCGGATGGGATGGGCGGAGCCAGTGGGTGGCTGCTGATGGTGGCTGCTGAGGGTGGCTGCTGATGGTACCACCACCTCACGGGGGGTCGAACTGAAATAGCAACGGGAGTTCTCAGACTCGGGTGGTGTGACCACCGCGTTGCAATCGATCAAATGTGGGTGGCATGGCACTTGCCAGCGATGCCAACCCGGCAGTCGCTCACACGGCGGCCCACGGACCCTGAAGCAAAGTGAGGTACTCGTGGAGCGTGTGCGCGACCGTTCGAGGAACCGGCTGAGGTGGGCTTCGGAAGCAAGGGGTACTGTACAGAGGGCCGGAAACCGGGTTTGCGGGCGGAAACCGTGTTTTTGGGCTCTCGAAAACCCTCGTTTTCCTTTCGGAAACCTTGTTTTTGTTGGATGGAAACCGTGTTTTTCGGACCGGAATATGTGATTTCGGAGCGTCGGAGACCTCGTTTTTCCTGTCAGAAACCTTGTTTTTATTGCCGGAAACCGTGCTTCCTGGCAGGAAACCGTGGTTTGTGTGCTGGCAAACCCGCGTTCTCCGTTGCCGCCGCCACCCGCGGCGCCACCAGGCGCCTGTCGCATCCGGCGGATGGGATGGGCGGAGCCAGTGGGTGGCTGCTGATGGTGGCTGCTGAGGGTGGCTGCTGATGGTACCACCACCTCACGGGGGGTCGAACTGAAATAGCAACGGGAGTTCTCAGACTCGGGTGGTGTGACCACCGCGTTGCAATCGATCAAATGTGGGTGGCATGGCACTTGCCAGCGATGCCAACTCGGCAGTCGCTCCACGGCGGTCCACGGACCCTGGAAGCAAAGTGAGGTACTCGTGGAGCGTGTGCGCGACCGTTCGAGGAACCGGCTGAGGTGGGCTTCGGAAGCAAGGGGTACTGTACAGAGGGCCGGAAACCGGGTTTGCGGGCGGAAACCGTGTTTTTGGGCTCTCGAAAACCTCGTTTTCCTTTCGGAAACCTTGTTTTTGTTGGATGGAAACCGTGTTTTCGGACCGGAATATGTGATTTCGGAGCGTCGGAGACCTCGTTTTCCTGTCAGAAACCTTGTTTTATTGCCGGAAACCGTGCTTCCTGGCAGGAAACCGTGGTTTGTGTGCTGGCAAACCCGCGTTCTCCGTTGCCGCCGCCACCCGCGGCGCCACCAGGCGCCTGTCGCATCCGGCGGATGGGATGGGCCGAGCCAGTGGGTGGCTGCTGATGGTGGCTGCTGAGGGTGGCTGCTGATGGTACCACCACCTCACGGGGGTCGAACTGAAATAGCAACGGGAGTTCTCAGACTCGGGTGGTGTGACCACCGCGTTGCAATCGATCAAATGTGGGTGGCATGGCACTTGCCAGCGATGCCAACCCGGCAGTCGCTCACACGGCGGTCCACGGACCCTGGAAGCAAAGTGAGGTACTCGTGGAGCGTGTGCGCGACCGTTCGAGGAACCGGCTGAGGTGGGCTTCGGAAGCAAGGGGTACTGTACAGAGGGCCGGAAACCGGGTTTGCGGGCGGAAACCGTGTTTTTTGGGCTCTCGAAAACCTCGTTTTCCTTTCGGAAACCTTGTTTTTGTTGGATGGAAACCGTGTTTTCGGACCGGAATCTGTGATTTCGGAGCGTCGGAGACCTCGTTTTCCTGTCAGAAACCTTGTTTTATTGCCGGAAACCGTGCTTCCTGGCAGGAAACCGTGGTTTGTGTGCTGGCAAACCCGCGTTCTCCGTTGCCGCCGCCACCCGCGGCGCCACCAGGCGCCTGTCGCATGCGGCGGATGGGATGGGCGAGCCAGTGGGTGGCTGCTGATGGTGGCTGCTGAGGGTGGCTGCTGATGGTACCACCACCTCACGGGGGGTCGAACTGAAATAGCAACGGGAGTTCTCAGACTCGGGTGGTGTGACCACCGCGTTGCAATCGATCAAATGTGGGTGGCATGGCACTTGCCAGCGATGCCAACCCGGCAGTCGCTCACACGGCGGCCCACGGACCCTGTAAGCAAAGTGAGGTACTCGTGGAGCGTGTGCGCGACCGTTCGAGGAACCGGCTGAGGTGGGCTTCGGAAGCAAGGGGTACTGTACAGAGGGCCGGAAACCGGGTTTGCGGGCGGAAACCGTGTTTTTGGGCTCTCGAAAACCTCGTTTTCCTTTCGGAAACCTTGTTTTTGTTGGATGGAAACCGTGTTTTCGGACCGGAATCTGTGATTTCGGAGCGTCGGAGACCTCGTTTTCCTGTCAGAAACCTTGTTTTATTGCCGGAAACCGTGCTTCCTGGCAGGAAACCGTGGTTTGTGTGCTGGCAAACCCGCGTTCTCCGTTGCCGCCGCCACCCGCGGCGCCACCAGGCGCCTGTCGCATCCGGCGGATGGGATGGGCGGAGCCAGTGGGTGGCTGCTGATGGCGGCTGCTGAGGGTGGCTGCTGATGGTACCACCACCTCACGGGGGGTCGAACTGAAATAGCAACGGGAGTTCTCAGACTCGGGTGGTGTGACCACCGCGTTGCAATCGATCAAATGTGGGTGGCATGGCACTTGCCAGCGATGCCAACCCGGCAGTCGCTCACACGGCGGCCCACGGACCCTGGAAGCAAAGTAAGGTACTCGTGGAGCGTGTGCGCGACCGTTCGAGGAACCGGCTGAGGTGGGCTTCGGAAGCAAGGGGTACTGTACAGAGGGCCGGAAACCGGGTTTGCGGGCGGAAACCGTGTTTTTGGGCTCTCGAAAACCTCGTTTTCCTTTCGGAAACCTTGTTTTTGTTGGATGGAAACCGTGTTTTCGGACCGGAATCTGTGATTTCGGAGCGTCGGAGACCTCGTTTTCCTGTCAGAAACCTTGTTTTATTGCCGGAAACCGTGCTTCCTGGCAGGAAACCGTGGTTTGTGTGCTGGCAAACCCGCGTTCTCCGTTGCCGCCGCCACCCGCGGCGCCACCAGGCGCCTGTCGCATGCGGCGGATGGGATGGGCCGAGCCAGTGGGTGGCTGCTGATGGTGGCTGCTGAGGGTGGCTGCTGATGGTACCACCACCTCACGGGGGGTCGAACTGAAATAGCAACGGGAGTTCTCAGACTCGGGTGGTGTGACCACCGCGTTGCAATCGATCAAATGTGGGTGGCATGGCACTTGCCAGCGATGCCAACTCGGCAGTCGCTCACGGCGGTCCACGGACCCTGGAAGCAAAGTGAGGTACTCGTGGAGCGTGTGCGCGACCGTTCGAGGAACCGGCTGAGGTGGGCTTCGGAAGCAAGGGGTACTGTACAGAGGGCCGGAAACCGGGTTTGCGGGCGGAAACCGTGTTTTTGGGCTCTCGAAAACCTCGTTTTCCTTTCGGAAACCTTGTTTTTGTTGGATGGAAACCGTGTTTTCGGACCGGAATATGTGATTTCGGAGCGTCGGAGACCTCGTTTTCCTGTCAGAAACCTTGTTTTATTGCCGGAAACCGTGCTTCCTGGCAGGAAACCGTGGTTTGTGTGCTGGCAAACCCGCGTTCTCCGTTGCCGCCGCCACCCGCGGCGCCACCAGGCGCCTGTCGCATCCGGCGGATGGGATGGGCGGAGCCAGTGGGTGGCTGCTGATGGTGGCTGCTGAGGGTGGCTGCTGATGGTACCACCACCTCACGGGGGGTCGAACTGAAATAGCAACGGGAGTTCTCAGACTCGGGTGGTGTGACCACCGCGTTGCAATCGATCAAATGTGGGTGGCATGGCACTTGCCAGCGATGCCAACCCGGCAGTCGCTCACACGGCGGCCCACGGACCCTGTAAGCAAAGTGAGGTACTCGTGGAGCGTGTGCGCGACCGTTCGAGGAACCGGCTGAGGTGGGCTTCGGAAGCAAGGGGTACTGTACAGAGGGCCGGAAACCGGGTTTGCGGGCGGAAACCGTGTTTTTGGGCTCTCGAAAACCTCGTTTTCCTTTCGGAAACCTTGTTTTTGTTGGATGGAAACCGTGTTTTCGGACCGGAATCTGTGATTTCGGAGCGTCGGAGACCTCGTTTTCCTGTCAGAAACCTTGTTTTATTGCCGGAAACCGTGCTTCCTGGCAGGAAACCGTGGTTTGTGTGCTGGCAAACCCGCGTTCTCCGTTGCCGCCGCCACCCGCGGCGCCACCAGGCGCCTGTCGCATGCGGCGGATGGGATGGGCGGAGCCAGTGGGTGGCTGCTGATGGTGGCTGCTGAGGGTGGCTGCTGATGGTACCACCACCTCACGGGGGGTCGAACTGAAATAGCAACGGGAGTTCTCAGACTCGGGTGGTGTGACCACCGCGTTGCAATCGATCAAATGTGGGTGGCATGGCACTTGCCAGCGATGCCAACTCGGCAGTCGCTCACGGCGGTCCACGGACCCTGGAAGCAAAGTGAGGTACTCGTGGAGCGTGTGCGCGACCGTTCGAGGAACCGGCTGAGGTGGGCTTCGGAAGCAAGGGGTACTGTACAGAGGGCCGGAAACCGGGTTTGCGGGCGGAAACCGTGTTTTTGGGCTCTCGAAAACCTCGTTTTCCTTTCGGAAACCTTGTTTTTGTTGGATGGAAACCGTGTTTTCGGACCGGAATCTGTGATTTCGGAGCGTCGGAGACCTCGTTTTCCTGTCAGAAACCTTGTTTTATTGCCGGAAACCGTGCTTCCTGGCAGGAAACCGTGGTTTGTGTGCTGGCAAACCCGCGTTCTCCGTTGCCGCCGCCACCCGCGGCGCCACCAGGCGCCTGTCGCATCGGCGGATGGGATGGGCGGAGCCAGTGGGTGGCTGCTGATGGTGGCTGCTGAGGGTGGCTGCTGATGGTACCACCACCTCACGGGGGGTCGAACTGAAATAGCAACGGGAGTTCTCAGACTCGGGTGGTGTGACCACCGCGTTGCAATCGATCAAATGTGGGTGGCATGGCACTTGCCAGCGATGCCAACCCGGCAGTCGCTCACACGGCGGCCCACGGACCCTGTAAGCAAAGTGAGGTACTCGTGGAGCGTGTGCGCGACCGTTCGAGGAACCGGCTGAGGTGGGCTTCGGAAGCAAGGGGTACTGTACAGAGGGCCGGAAACCGGGTTTGCGGGCGGAAACCGTGTTTTTGGGCTCTCGAAAACCTCGTTTTCCTTTCGGAAACCTTGTTTTTGTTGGATGGAAACCGTGTTTTCGGACCGGAATCTGTGATTTCGGAGCGTCGGAGACCTCGTTTTCCTGTCAGAAACCTTGTTTTATTGCCGGAAACCGTGCTTCCTGGCAGGAAACCGTGGTTTGTGTGCTGGCAAACCCGCGTTCTCCGTTGCCGCCGCCACCCGCGGCGCCACCAGGCGCCTGTCGCATGCGGCGGATGGGATGGGCGGAGCCAGTGGGTGGCTGCTGATGGTGGCTGCTGAGGGTGGCTGCTGATGGTACCACCACCTCACGGGGGGTCGAACTGAAATAGCAACGGGAGTTCTCAGACTCGGGTGGTGTGACCACCGCGTTGCAATCGATCAAATGTGGGTGGCATGGCACTTGCCAGCGATGCCAACCCGGCAGTCGCTCACACGGCGGTCCCACGGACCCTGGAAGCAAAGTGAGGTACTCGTGGAGCGTGTGCGCGACCGTTCGAGGAACCGGCTGAGGTGGGCTTCGGAAGCAAGGGGTACTGTACAGAGGGCCGGAAACCGGGTTTGCGGGCGGAAACCGTGTTTTTGGGCTCTCGAAAACCTCGTTTTCCTTTCGGAAACCTTGTTTTTGTTGGATGGAAACCGTGTTTTCGGACCGGAATCTGTGATTTCGGAGCGTCGGAGACCTCGTTTTCCTGTCAGAAACCTTGTTTTATTGCCGGAAACCGTGCTTCCTGGCAGGAAACCGTGGTTTGTGTGCTGGCAAACCCGCGTTCTCCGTTGCCGCCGCCACCCGCGGCGCCACCAGGCGCCTGTCGCATGCGGCGGATGGGATGGGCGAGCCAGTGGGTGGCTGCTGATGGTGGCTGCTGAGGGTGGCTGCTGATGGTACCACCACCTCACGGGGGGTCGAACTGAAATAGCAACGGGAGTTCTCAGACTCGGGTGGTGTGACCACCGCGTTGCAATCGATCAAATGTGGGTGGCATGGCACTTGCCAGCGATGCCAACTCGGCAGTCGCTCACGGCGGTCCACGGACCCTGGAAGCAAAGTGAGGTACTCGTGGAGCGTGTGCGCGACCGTTCGAGGAACCGGCTGAGGTGGGCTTCGGAAGCAAGGGGTACTGTACAGAGGGCCGGAAACCGGGTTTGCGGGCGGAAACCGTGTTTTTGGGCTCTCGAAAACCTCGTTTTCCTTTCGGAAACCTTGTTTTTGTTGGATGGAAACCGTGTTTTCGGACCGGAATCTGTGATTTCGGAGCGTCGGAGACCTCGTTTTCCTGTCAGAAACCTTGTTTTATTGCCGGAAACCGTGCTTCCTGGCAGGAAACCGTGGTTTGTGTGCTGGCAAACCCGCGTTCTCCGTTGCCGCCGCCACCCGCGGCGCCACCAGGCGCCTGTCGCATGCGGCGGATGGGATGGGCGGAGCCAGTGGGTGGCTGCTGATGGTGGCTGCTGAGGGTGGCTGCTGATGGTACCACCACCTCACGGGGGGTCGAACTGAAATAGCAACGGGAGTTCTCAGACTCGGGTGGTGTGACCACCGCGTTGCAATCGATCAAATGTGGGTGGCATGGCACTTGCCAGCGATGCCAACTCGGCAGTCGCTCACACGGCGGTCCACGGACCCTGGAAGCAACGTGAGGTACTCGTGGAGCGTGTGCGCGACCGTTCGAGGAACCGGCTGAGGTGGGCTTCGGAAGCAAGGGGTACTGTACAGAGGGCCGGAAACCGGGTTTGCGGGCGGAAACCGTGTTTTTGGGCTCTCGAAAACCTCGTTTTCCTTTCGGAAACCTTGTTTTTGTTGGATGGAAACCGTGTTTTCGGACCGGAATCTGTGATTTCGGAGCGTCGGAGACCTCGTTTTCCTGTCAGAAACCTTGTTTTATTGCCGGAAACCGTGCTTCCTGGCAGGAAACCGTGGTTTGTGTGCTGGCAAACCCGCGTTCTCCGTTGCCGCCGCCACCCGCGGCGCCACCAGGCGCCTGTCGCATGCGGCGGATGGGATGGGCGGAGCCAGTGGGTGGCTGCTGATGGTGGCTGCTGAGGGTGGCTGCTGATGGTACCACCACCTCACGGGGGGTCGAACTGAAATAGCAACGGGAGTTCTCAGACTCGGGTGGTGTGACCACCGCGTTGCAATCGATCAAATGTGGGTGGCATGGCACTTGCCAGCGATGCCAACTCGGCAGTCGCTCACGGCGGTCCACGGACCCTGGAAGCAAAGTGAGGTACTCGTGGAGCGTGTGCGCGACCGTTCGAGGAACCGGCTGAGGTGGGCTTCGGAAGCAAGGGGTACTGTACAGAGGGCCGGAAACCGGGTTTGCGGGCGGAAACCGTGTTTTTGGGCTCTCGAAAACCTCGTTTTCCTTTCGGAAACCTTGTTTTTGTTGGATGGAAACCGTGTTTTCGGACCGGAATCTGTGATTTCGGAGCGTCGGAGACCTCGTTTTCCTGTCAGAAACCTTGTTTTATTGCCGGAAACCGTGCTTCCTGGCAGGAAACCGTGGTTTGTGTGCTGGCAAACCCGCGTTCTCCGTTGCCGCCGCCACCCGCGGCGCCACCAGGCGCCTGTCGCATGCGGCGGATGGGATGGGCCGGAGCCAGTGGGTGGCTGCTGATGGTGGCTGCTGAGGGTGGCTGCTGATGGTACCACCACCTCACGGGGGGTCGAACTGAAATAGCAACGGGAGTTCTCAGACTCGGGTGGTGTGACCACCGCGTTGCAATCGATCAAATGTGGGTGGCATGGCACTTGCCAGCGATGCCAACCCGGCAGTCGCTCCACGGCGGTCCACGGACCCTGGAAGCAAAGTGAGGTACTCGTGGAGCGTGTGCGCGACCGTTCGAGGAACCGGCTGAGGTGGGCTTCGGAAGCAAGGGGTACTGTACAGAGGGCCGGAAACCGGGTTTGCGGGCGGAAACCGTGTTTTTGGGCTCTCGAAAACCTCGTTTTCCTTTCGGAAACCTTGTTTTTGTTGGATGGAAACCGTGTTTTCGGACCGGAATCTGTGATTTCGGAGCGTCGGAGACCTCGTTTTCCTGTCAGAAACCTTGTTTTATTGCCGGAAACCGTGCTTCCTGGCAGGAAACCGTGGTTTGTGTGCTGGCAAACCCGCGTTCTCCGTTGCCGCCGCCACCCGCGGCGCCACCAGGCGCCTGTCGCATGCGGCGGATGGGATGGGCGGAGCCAGTGGGTGGCTGCTGATGGTGGCTGCTGAGGGTGGCTGCTGATGGTACCACCACCTCACGGGGGGTCGAACTGAAATAGCAACGGGAGTTCTCAGACTCGGGTGGTGTGACCACCGCGTTGCAATCGATCAAATGTGGGTGGCATGGCACTTGCCAGCGATGCCAACTCGGCAGTCGCTCACCGGCGGTCCACGGACCCTGGAAGCAAAGTGAGGTACTCGTGGAGCGTGTGCGCGACCGTTCGAGGAACCGGCTGAGGTGGGCTTCGGAAGCAAGGGGTACTGTACAGAGGGCCGGAAACCGGGTTTGCGGGCGGAAACCGTGTTTTTGGGCTCTCGAAAACCTCGTTTTCCTTTCGGAAACCTTGTTTTTGTTGGATGGAAACCGTGTTTTCGGACCGGAATCTGTGATTTCGGAGCGTCGGAGACCTCGTTTTCCTGTCAGAAACCTTGTTTTATTGCCGGAAACCGTGCTTCCTGGCAGGAAACCGTGGTTTGTGTGCTGGCAAACCCGCGTTCTCCGTTGCCGCCGCCACCCGCGGCGCCACCAGGCGCCTGTCGCATGCGGCGGATGGGATGGGCGGAGCCAGTGGGTGGCTGCTGATGGTGGCTGCTGAGGGTGGCTGCTGATGGTACCACCACCTCACGGGGGGTCGAACTGAAATAGCAACGGGAGTTCTCAGACTCGGGTGGTGTGACCACCGCGTTGCAATCGATCAAATGTGGGTGGCATGGCACTTGCCAGCGATGCCAACTCGGCAGTCGCTCACGGCGGTCCACGGACCCTGGAAGCAAAGTGAGGTACTCGTGGAGCGTGTGCGCGACCGTTCGAGGAACCGGCTGAGGTGGGCTTCGGAAGCAAGGGGTACTGTACAGAGGGCCGGAAACCGGGTTTGCGGGCGGAAACCGTGTTTTTGGGCTCTCGAAAACCTCGTTTTCCTTTCGGAAACCTTGTTTTTGTTGGATGGAAACCGTGTTTTCGGACCGGAATCTGTGATTTCGGAGCGTCGGAGACCTCGTTTTCCTGTCAGAAACCTTGTTTTATTGCCGGAAACCGTGCTTCCTGGCAGGAAACCGTGGTTTGTGTGCTGGCAAACCCGCGTTCTCCGTTGCCGCCGCCACCCGCGGCGCCACCAGGCGCCTGTCGCATGCGGCGGATGGGATGGGCGGAGCCAGTGGGTGGCTGCTGATGGTGGCTGCTGAGGGTGGCTGCTGATGGTACCACCACCTCACGGGGGGTCGAACTGAAATAGCAACGGGAGTTCTCAGACTCGGGTGGTGTGACCACCGCGTTGCAATCGATCAAATGTGGGTGGCATGGCACTTGCCAGCGATGCCAACTCGGCAGTCGCTCACGGCGGTCCACGGACCCTGGAAGCAAAGTGAGGTACTCGTGGAGCGTGTGCGCGACCGTTCGAGGAACCGGCTGAGGTGGGCTTCGGAAGCAAGGGGTACTGTACAGAGGGCCGGAAACCGGGTTTGCGGGCGGAAACCGTGTTTTTGGGCTCTCGAAAACCTCGTTTTCCTTTCGGAAACCTTGTTTTTGTTGGATGGAAACCGTGTTTTCGGACCGGAATCTGTGATTTCGGAGCGTCGGAGACCTCGTTTTCCTGTCAGAAACCTTGTTTTATTGCCGGAAACCGTGCTTCCTGGCAGGAAACCGTGGTTTGTGTGCTGGCAAACCCGCGTTCTCCGTTGCCGCCGCCACCCGCGGCGCCACCAGGCGCCTGTCGCATGCGGCGGATGGGATGGGCGGAGCCAGTGGGTGGCTGCTGATGGTGGCTGCTGAGGGTGGCTGCTGATGGTACCACCACCTCACGGGGGGTCGAACTGAAATAGCAACGGGAGTTCTCAGACTCGGGTGGTGTGACCACCGCGTTGCAATCGATCAAATGTGGGTGGCATGGCACTTGCCAGCGATGCCAACTCGGCAGTCGCTCACGGCGGTCCACGGACCCTGGAAGCAAAGTGAGGTACTCGTGGAGCGTGTGCGCGACCGTTCGAGGAACCGGCTGAGGTGGGCTTCGGAAGCAAGGGGTACTGTACAGAGGGCCGGAAACCGGGTTTGCGGGCGGAAACCGTGTTTTTGGGCTCTCGAAAACCTCGTTTTCCTTTCGGAAACCTTGTTTTTGTTGGATGGAAACCGTGTTTTCGGACCGGAATCTGTGATTTCGGAGCGTCGGAGACCTCGTTTTCCTGTCAGAAACCTTGTTTTATTGCCGGAAACCGTGCTTCCTGGCAGGAAACCGTGGTTTGTGTGCTGGCAAACCCGCGTTCTCCGTTGCCGCCGCCACCCGCGGCGCCACCAGGCGCCTGTCGCATGCGGCGGATGGGATGGGCGAGCCAGTGGGTGGCTGCTGATGGTGGCTGCTGAGGGTGGCTGCTGATGGTACCACCACCTCACGGGGGGTCGAACTGAAATAGCAACGGGAGTTCTCAGACTCGGGTGGTGTGACCACCGCGTTGCAATCGATCAAATGTGGGTGGCATGGCACTTGCCAGCGATGCCAACTCGGCAGTCGCTCACGGCGGTCCACGGACCCTGGAAGCAAAGTGAGGTACTCGTGGAGCGTGTGCGCGACCGTTCGAGGAACCGGCTGAGGTGGGCTTCGGAAGCAAGGGGTACTGTACAGAGGGCCGGAAACCGGGTTTGCGGGCGGAAACCGTGTTTTTGGGCTCTCGAAAACCTCGTTTTCCTTTCGGAAACCTTGTTTTTGTTGGATGGAAACCGTGTTTTCGGACCGGAATCTGTGATTTCGGAGCGTCGGAGACCTCGTTTTCCTGTCAGAAACCTTGTTTTATTGCCGGAAACCGTGCTTCCTGGCAGGAAACCGTGGTTTGTGTGCTGGCAAACCCGCGTTCTCCGTTGCCGCCGCCACCCGCGGCGCCACCAGGCGCCTGTCGCATGCGGCGGATGGGATGGGCGGAGCCAGTGGGTGGCTGCTGATGGTGGCTGCTGAGGGTGGCTGCTGATGGTACCACCACCTCACGGGGGGTCGAACTGAAATAGCAACGGGAGTTCTCAGACTCGGGTGGTGTGACCACCGCGTTGCAATCGATCAAATGTGGGTGGCATGGCACTTGCCAGCGATGCCAACTCGGCAGTCGCTCACGGCGGTCCACGGACCCTGGAAGCAAAGTGAGGTACTCGTGGAGCGTGTGCGCGACCGTTCGAGGAACCGGCTGAGGTGGGCTTCGGAAGCAAGGGGTACTGTACAGAGGGCCGGAAACCGGGTTTGCGGGCGGAAACCGTGTTTTTGGGCTCTCGAAAACCTCGTTTTCCTTTCGGAAACCTTGTTTTTGTTGGATGGAAACCGTGTTTTCGGACCGGAATCTGTGATTTCGGAGCGTCGGAGACCTCGTTTTCCTGTCAGAAACCTTGTTTTATTGCCGGAAACCGTGCTTCCTGGCAGGAAACCGTGGTTTGTGTGCTGGCAAACCCGCGTTCTCCGTTGCCGCCGCCACCCGCGGCGCCACCAGGCGCCTGTCGCATGCGGCGGATGGGATGGGCGGAGCCAGTGGGTGGCTGCTGATGGTGGCTGCTGAGGGTGGCTGCTGATGGTACCACCACCTCACGGGGGGTCGAACTGAAATAGCAATGGGAGTTCTCAGACTCGGGTGGTGTGACCACCGCGTTGCAATCGATCAAATGTGGGTGGCATGGCACTTGCCAGCGATGCCAACTCGGCAGTCGCTCACGGCGGTCCACGGACCCTGGAAGCAAAGTGAGGTACTCGTGGAGCGTGTGCGCGACCGTTCGAGGAACCGGCTGAGGTGGGCTTCGGAAGCAAGGGGTACTGTACAGAGGGCCGGAAACCGGGTTTGCGGGCGGAAACCGTGTTTTTGGGCTCTCGAAAACCTCGTTTTCCTTTCGGAAACCTTGTTTTTGTTGGATGGAAACCGTGTTTTCGGACCGGAATCTGTGATTTCGGAGCGTCGGAGACCTCGTTTTCCTGTCAGAAACCTTGTTTTATTGCCGGAAACCGTGCTTCCTGGCAGGAAACCGTGGTTTGTGTGCTGGCAAACCCGCGTTCTCCGTTGCCGCCGCCACCCGCGGCGCCACCAGGCGCCTGTCGCATGCGGCGGATGGGATGGGCCGAGCCAGTGGGTGGCTGCTGATGGTGGCTGCTGAGGGTGGCTGCTGATGGTACCACCACCTCACGGGGGGTCGAACTGAAATAGCAACGGGAGTTCTCAGACTCGGGTGGTGTGACCACCGCGTTGCAATCGATCAAATGTGGGTGGCATGGCACTTGCCAGCGATGCCAACCCGGCAGTCGCTCCACGGCGGTCCACGGACCCTGGAAGCAAAGTGAGGTACTCGTGGAGCGTGTGCGCGACCGTTCGAGGAACCGGCTGAGGTGGGCTTCGGAAGCAAGGGGTACTGTACAGAGGGCCGGAAACCGGGTTTGCGGGCGGAAACCGTGTTTTTGGGCTCTCGAAAACCTCGTTTTCCTTTCGGAAACCTTGTTTTTGTTGGATGGAAACCGTGTTTTCGGACCGGAATCTGTGATTTCGGAGCGTCGGAGACCTCGTTTTCCTGTCAGAAACCTTGTTTTATTGCCGGAAACCGTGCTTCCTGGCAGGAAACCGTGGTTTGTGTGCTGGCAAACCCGCGTTCTCCGTTGCCGCCGCCACCCGCGGCGCCACCAGGCGCCTGTCGCATGCGGCGGATGGGATGGGCGGAGCCAGTGGGTGGCTGCTGATGGTGGCTGCTGAGGGTGGCTGCTGATGGTACCACCACCTCACGGGGGGTCGAACTGAAATAGCAACGGGAGTTCTCAGACTCGGGTGGTGTGACCACCGCGTTGCAATCGATCAAATGTGGGTGGCATGGCACTTGCCAGCGATGCCAACTCGGCAGTCGCTCCACGGCGGTCCACGGACCCTGGAAGCAAAGTGAGGTACTCGTGGAGCGTGTGCGCGACCGTTCGAGGAACCGGCTGAGGTGGGCTTCGGAAGCAAGGGGTACTGTACAGAGGGCCGGAAACCGGGTTTGCGGGCGGAAACCGTGTTTTTGGGCTCTCGAAAACCTCGTTTTCCTTTCGGAAACCTTGTTTTTGTTGGATGGAAACCGTGTTTTCGGACCGGAATCTGTGATTTCGGAGCGTCGGAGACCTCGTTTTCCTGTCAGAAACCTTGTTTTATTGCCGGAAACCGTGCTTCCTGGCAGGAAACCGTGGTTTGTGTGCTGGCAAACCCGCGTTCTCCGTTGCCGCCGCCACCCGCGGCGCCACCAGGCGCCTGTCGCATGCGGCGGATGGGATGGGCGGAGCCAGTGGGTGGCTGCTGATGGTGGCTGCTGAGGGTGGCTGCTGATGGTACCACCACCTCACGGGGGGTCGAACTGAAATAGCAACGGGAGTTCTCAGACTCGGGTGGTGTGACCACCGCGTTGCAATCGATCAAATGTGGGTGGCATGGCACTTGCCAGCGATGCCAACTCGGCAGTCGCTCACGGCGGTCCACGGACCCTGGAAGCAAAGTGAGGTACTCGTGGAGCGTGTGCGCGACCGTTCGAGGAACCGGCTGAGGTGGGCTTCGGAAGCAAGGGGTACTGTACAGAGGGCCGGAAACCGGGTTTGCGGGCGGAAACCGTGTTTTTGGGCTCTCGAAAACCTCGTTTTCCTTTCGGAAACCTTGTTTTTGTTGGATGGAAACCGTGTTTTCGGACCGGAATCTGTGATTTCGGAGCGTCGGAGACCTCGTTTTCCTGTCAGAAACCTTGTTTTATTGCCGGAAACCGTGCTTCCTGGCAGGAAACCGTGGTTTGTGTGCTGGCAAACCCGCGTTCTCCGTTGCCGCCGCCACCCGCGGCGCCACCAGGCGCCTGTCGCATGCGGCGGATGGGATGGGCCGAGCCAGTGGGTGGCTGCTGATGGTGGCTGCTGAGGGTGGCTGCTGATGGTACCACCACCTCACGGGGGGTCGAACTGAAATAGCAACGGGAGTTCTCAGACTCGGGTGGTGTGACCACCGCGTTGCAATCGATCAAATGTGGGTGGCATGGCACTTGCCAGCGATGCCAACCTCGGCAGTCGCTCACCGGCGGTCCACGGACCCTGGAAGCAAAGTGAGGTACTCGTGGAGCGTGTGCGCGACCGTTCGAGGAACCGGCTGAGGTGGGCTTCGGAAGCAAGGGGTACTGTACAGAGGGCCGGAAACCGGGTTTGCGGGCGGAAACCGTGTTTTTGGGCTCTCGAAAACCTCGTTTTCCTTTCGGAAACCTTGTTTTTGTTGGATGGAAACCGTGTTTTCGGACCGGAATCTGTGATTTCGGAGCGTCGGAGACCTCGTTTTCCTGTCAGAAACCTTGTTTTATTGCCGGAAACCGTGCTTCCTGGCAGGAAACCGTGGTTTGTGTGCTGGCAAACCCGCGTTCTCCGTTGCCGCCGCCACCCGCGGCGCCACCAGGCGCCTGTCGCATGCGGCGGATGGGATGGGCCGAGCCAGTGGGTGGCTGCTGATGGTGGCTGCTGAGGGTGGCTGCTGATGGTACCACCACCTCACGGGGGTCGAACTGAAATAGCAACGGAGTTCTCAGACTCGGGTGGTGTGACCACCGCGTTGCAATCGATCAAATGTGGGTGGCATGGCACTTGCCAGCGATGCCAACCCGGCAGTCGCTCACACGGCGGTCCACGGACCCTGAAGCAAAGTGAGGTACTCGTGGAGCGTGTGCGCGACCGTTCGAGGAACCGGCTGAGGTGGGCTTCGGAAGCAAGGGGTACTGTACAGAGGGCCGGAAACCGGGTTTGCGGGCGGAAACCGTGTTTTTGGGCTCTCGAAAACCTCGTTTTCCTTTCGGAAACCTTGTTTTTGTTGGATGGAAACCGTGTTTTCGGACCGGAATCTGTGATTTCGGAGCGTCGGAGACCTCGTTTTCCTGTCAGAAACCTTGTTTTATTGCCGGAAACCGTGCTTCCTGGCAGGAAACCGTGGTTTGTGTGCTGGCAAACCCGCGTTCTCCGTTGCCGCCGCCACCCGCGGCGCCACCAGGCGCCTGTCGCATGCGGCGGATGGGATGGGCCGAGCCAGTGGGTGGCTGCTGATGGTGGCTGCTGAGGGTGGCTGCTGATGGTACCACCACCTCACGGGGGGTCGAACTGAAATAGCAATGGGAGTTCTCAGACTCGGGTGGTGTGACCACCGCGTTGCAATCGATCAATTGTGGGTGGCATGGCACTTGCCAGCGATGCCAACTCGGCAGTCGCTCACGGCGGTCCACGGACCCTGGAAGCAAAGTAAGGTACTCGTGGAGCGTGTGCGCGACCGTTCGAGGAACCGGCTGAGGTGGGCTTCGGAAGCAAGGGGTACTGTACAGAGGGCCGGAAACCGGGTTTGCGGGCGGAAACCGTGTTTTTGGGCTCTCGAAAACCTCGTTTTCCTTTCGGAAACCTTGTTTTTGTTGGATGGAAACCGTGTTTTCGGACCGGAATCTGTGATTTCGGAGCGTCGGAGACCTCGTTTTCCTGTCAGAAACCTTGTTTTATTGCCGGAAACCGTGCTTCCTGGCAGGAAACCGTGGTTTGTGTGCTGGCAAACCCGCGTTCTCCGTTGCCGCCGCCACCCGCGGCGCCACCAGGCGCCTGTCGCATGCGGCGGATGGGATGGGCGGAGCCAGTGGGTGGCTGCTGATGGTGGCTGCTGAGGGTGGCTGCTGATGGTACCACCACCTCACGGGGGGTCGAACTGAAATAGCAACGGGAGTTCTCAGACTCGGGTGGTGTGACCACCGCGTTGCAATCGATCAAATGTGGGTGGCATGGCACTTGCCAGCGATGCCAACTCGGCAGTCGCTCACGGCGGTCCACGGACCCTGGAAGCAAAGTGAGGTACTCGTGGAGCGTGTGCGCGACCGTTCGAGGAACCGGCTGAGGTGGGCTTCGGAAGCAAGGGGTACTGTACAGAGGGCCGGAAACCGGGTTTGCGGGCGGAAACCGTGTTTTTGGGCTCTCGAAAACCTCGTTTTCCTTTCGGAAACCTTGTTTTTGTTGGATGGAAACCGTGTTTTCGGACCGGAATCTGTGATTTCGGAGCGTCGGAGACCTCGTTTTCCTGTCAGAAACCTTGTTTTATTGCCGGAAACCGTGCTTCCTGGCAGGAAACCGTGGTTTGTGTGCTGGCAAACCCGCGTTCTCCGTTGCCGCCGCCACCCGCGGCGCCACCAGGCGCCTGTCGCATGCGGCGGATGGGATGGGCGGAGCCAGTGGTTGGCTGCTGATGGCGGCTGCTGAGGGTGGCTGCTGATGGTACCACCACCTCACGGGGGGTCGAACTGAAATAGCAACGGGAGTTCTCAGACTCGGGTGGTGTGACCACCGCGTTGCAATCGATCAAATGTGGGTGGCATGGCACTTGCCAGCGATGCCAACTCGGCAGTCGCTCACGGCGGTCCACGGACCCTGGAAGCAAAGTGAGGTACTCGTGGAGCGTGTGCGCGACCGTTCGAGGAACCGGCTGAGGTGGGCTTCGGAAGCAAGGGGTACTGTACAGAGGGCCGGAAACCGGGTTTGCGGGCGGAAACCGTGTTTTTGGGCTCTCGAAAACCTCGTTTTCCTTTCGGAAACCTTGTTTTTGTTGGATGGAAACCGTGTTTTCGGACCGGAATCTGATTTCGGAGCGTCGGAGACCTCGTTTTCCTGTCAGAAACCTTGTTTTATTGCCGGAAACCGTGCTTCCTGGCAGGAAACCGTGGTTTGTGTGCTGGCAAACCCGCGTTCTCCGTTGCCGCCGCCACCCGCGGCGCCACCAGGCGCCTGTCGCATGCGGCGGATGGGATGGGCCGAGCCAGTGGGTGGCTGCTGATGGTGGCTGCTGAGGGTGGCTGCTGATGGTACCACCACCTCACGGGGGTCGAACTGAAATAGCAACGGGAGTTCTCAGACTCGGTGGTGTGACCACCGCGTTGCAATCGATCAAATGTGGGTGGCATGGCACTTGCCAGCGATGCCAACTCGGCAGTCGCTCACGGCGGTCCACGGACCCTGGAAGCAAAGTGAGGTACTCGTGGAGCGTGTGCGCGACCGTTCGAGGAACCGGCTGAGGTGGGCTTCGGAAGCAAGGGGTACTGTACAGAGGGCCGGAAACCGGGTTTGCGGGCGGAAACCGTGTTTTTGGGCTCTCGAAAACCTCGTTTTCCTTTCGGAAACCTTGTTTTTGTTGGATGGAAACCGTGTTTTCGGACCGGAATCTGTGATTTCGGAGCGTCGGAGACCTCGTTTTCCTGTCAGAAACCTTGTTTTATTGCCGGAAACCGTGCTTCCTGGCAGGAAACCGTGGTTTGTGTGCTGGCAAACCCGCGTTCTCCGTTGCCGCCGCCACCCGCGGCGCCACCAGGCGCCCTGTCGCATGCGGCGGATGGGATGGGCGAGCCAGTGGGTGGCTGCTGATGGCGGCTGCTGAGGGTGGCTGCTGATGGTACCACCACCTCACGGGGGGTCGAACTGAAAATAGCAAGGGAGTTCTCAGACTCGGGTGGTGTGACCACCGCGTTGCAATCGATCAATGTGGGTGGCATGGCACTTGCCAGCGATGCCAACTCGGCAGTCGCTCCACGGCGGTCCACGGACCCTGGAAGCAAAGTGAGGTACTCGTGGAGCGTGTGCGCGACCGTTCGAGGAACCGGCTGAGGTGGGCTTCGGAAGCAAGGGGTACTGTACAGAGGGCCGGAAACCGGGTTTGCGGGCGGAAACCGTGTTTTTTGGGCTCTCGAAAACCTCGTTTTCCTTTCGGAAACCTTGTTTTTGTTGGATGGAAACCGTGTTTTCGGACCGGAATCTGTGATTTCGGGAGCGTCGGAGACCTCGTTTTCCCTGTCAGAAACCTTGTTTTATTGCCGGAAACCGTGCTTCCCTGGCAGGAAACCGTGGTTTGTGTGCCTGGCAAACCCGCGTTCTCCGTTGCCGCCGCCACCCGCGGCGCCACCAGGCGCCTGTCGCATCCGGCGGATGGGATGGGCCGAGCCAGTGGGTGGCTGCTGATGGTGGCTGCTGAGGGTGGCTGCTGATGGTACCACCACCTCACGGGGGGTCGAACTGAAATAGCAATGGGAGTTCTCAGACTCGGGTGGTGTGACCACCGCGTTGCAATCGATCAATTGTGGGTGGCATGGCACTTGCCAGCGATGCCACCTCGGCAGTCGCTCAACGGCGGTCCACGGACCCTGGAAGCAAGTGAGGTACTCGTGGAGCGTGTGCGCGACCGTTCGAGGAACCGGCTGAGGTGGGCTTTCGGAAGCAAGGGGTACTGTACAGAGGGCCGGAAACCGGGTTTGCGGGCGGAAACCGTGTTTTTGGGCTCTCGAAAACCTCGTTTTCCTTTCGGAAACCTTTGTTTTTGTTGGATGGAAACCGTGTTTTCGGACCGGAATCTGTGATTTCGGAGCGTCGGAGACCTCGTTTTCCTGTCAGAAACCTTGTTTTATTGCCGGAAACCGTGCTTCCTGGCAGGAAACCGTGGTTTGTGTGCTGGCAAACCCGCGTTCTCCGTTGCCCGCCGCCACCCGCGGCGCCACCAGGCGCCTGTCGCATGCGGCGGATGGGATGGGCCGAGCCAGTGGGTGGCTGCTGATGGGGCTGCTGAGGGTGGCTGCTGATGGTACCACCACCTCACGGGGGGTCGAACTGAAATAGCAACGGGAGTTCTCAGACTCGGGTGGTGTGACCACCGCGTTGCAATCGATCAAATGTGGGTGGCATGGCACTTGCCAGCGATGCCAACCCGGCAGTCGCTCACACGGCGGCCCACGGACCCTCTAAGCAAAGTGAGGTACTCGTGGAGCGTGTGCGCGACCGTTCGAGGAACCGGCTGAGGTGGGCTTCGGAAGCAAGGGGTACTGTACAGAGGGCCGGAAACCGGGTTTGCGGGCGGAAACCGTGTTTTTGGGCTCTCGAAAACCTCGTTTTCCTTTCGGAAACCTTGTTTTTGTTGGATGGAAACCGTGTTTTCGGACCGGAATCTGTGATTTCGGAGCGTCGGAGACCTCGTTTTCCTGTCAGAAACCTTGTTTTATTGCCGGAAACCGTGCTTCCTGGCAGGAAACCGTGGTTTGTGTGCTGGCAAACCCGCGTTCTCCGTTGCCGCCGCCACCCGCGGCGCCACCAGGCGCCTGTCGCATGCGGCGGATGGGATGGGCCGAGCCAGTGGGTGGCTGCTGATGGTGGCTGCTGAGGGTGGCTGCTGATGGTACCACCACCTCACGGGGGGTCGAACTGAAATAGCAATGGGAGTTCTCAGACTCGGGTGGTGTGACCACCGCGTTGCAATCGATCAATTGTGGGTGGCATGGCACTTGCCAGCGATGCCAGCTCGGCAGTCGCTCACGGCGGTCCACGGACCCTGGAAGCAAAGTAAGGTACTCGTGCAGCGTGTGCGCGACCGTTCGAGGAACCGGCTGAGGTGGTCTTCGGAAGCAAGGGGTACTGTACAGAGGGCCGGAAACCGGGTTTGCGGGCGGAAACCGTGTTTTTGGGCTCTCGAAAACCTCGTTTTCCTTTCGGAAACCTTGTTTTTGTTGGATGGAAACCGTGTTTTCGGACCGGAATCTGTGATTTCGGAGCGTCGGAGACCTCGTTTTCCTGTCAGAAACCTTGTTTTATTGCCGGAAACCGTGCTTCCTGGCAGGAAACCGTGGTTTGTGTGCTGGCAAACCCGCGTTCTCCGTTGCCGCCGCCACCCGCGGCGCCACCAGGCGCCTGTCGCATGCGGCGGATGGGATGGGCGGAGCCAGTGGTTGGCTGCTGATGGCGGCTGCTGAGGGTGGCTGCTGATGGTACCACCACCTCACGGGGGGTCGAACTGAAATAGCAACGGGAGTTCTCAGACTCGGGTGGTGTGACCACCGCGTTGCAATCGATCAAATGTGGGTGGCATGGCACTTGCCAGCGATGCCAACCCGGCCGTCGCTCACACGGCGGTCCACGGACTCTGGAAGCAACGTGTGGTACTCGTGGAGCGTGTGCGCGACCGTTCGAGGAACCGGCTGAGGTGGGCTTCGGAAGCAAGGGGTACTGTACAGAGGGCCGGAAACCGGGTTTGCGGGCGGAAACCGTGTTTTTGGGCTCTCGAAAACCTCGTTTTCCTTTCGGAAACCTTGTTTTTGTTGGATGGAAACCGTGTTTTCGGACCGGAATCTGTGATTTCGGAGCGTCGGAGACCTCGTTTTCCTGTCAGAAACCTTGTTTTATTGCCGGAAACCGTGCTTCCTGGCAGGAAACCGTGGTTTGTGTGCTGGCAAACCCGCGTTCTCCGTTGCCGCCGCCACCCGCGGCGCCACCAGGCGCCTGTCGCATGCGGCGGATGGGATGGGCCGAGCCAGTGGGTGGCTGCTGATGGTGGCTGCTGAGGGTGGCTGCTGATGGTACCACCACCTCACGGGGGGTCGAACTGAAATAGCAACGGGAGTTCTCAGACTCGGGTGGTGTGACCACCGCGTTGCAATCGATCAAATGTGGGTGGCATGGCACTTGCCAGCGATGCCAACCCGGCAGTCGCTCACACGGCGGCCCACGGACCCTCTAAGCAAAGTGAGGTACTCGTGGAGCGTGTGCGCGACCGTTCGAGGAACCGGCTGAGGTGGGCTTCGGAAGCAAGGGGTACTGTACAGAGGGCCGGAAACCGGGTTTGCGGGCGGAAACCGTGTTTTTGGGCTCTCGAAAACCTCGTTTTCCTTTCGGAAACCTTGTTTTTGTTGGATGGAAACCGTGTTTTCGGACCGGAATCTGTGATTTCGGAGCGTCGGAGACCTCGTTTTCCTGTCAGAAACCTTGTTTTATTGCCGGAAACCGTGCTTCCTGGCAGGAAACCGTGGTTTGTGTGCTGGCAAACCCGCGTTCTCCGTTGCCGCCGCCACCCGCGGCGCCACCAGGCGCCTGTCGCATGCGGCGGATGGGATGGGCCGAGCCAGTGGGTGGCTGCTGATGGTGGCTGCTGAGGGTGGCTGCTGATGGTACCACCACCTCACGGGGGGTCGAACTGAAATAGCAACGGGAGTTCTCAGACTCGGGTGGTGTGACCACCGCGTTGCAATCGATCAAATGTGGGTGGCATGGCTCTTGCCAGCGATGCCAACTCGGCAGTCGCTCACGGCGGTCCACGGACCCTGGAAGCAAAGTGAGGTACTCGTGGAGCGTGTGCGCGACCGTTCGAGGAACCGGCTGAGGTGGGCTTCGGAAGCAAGGGGTACTGTACAGAGGGCCGGAAACCGGGTTTGCGGGCGGAAACCGTGTTTTTGGGCTCTCGAAAACCTCGTTTTCCTTTCGGAAACCTTGTTTTTGTTGGATGGAAACCGTGTTTTCGGACCGGAATCTGTGATTTCGGAGCGTCGGAGACCTCGTTTTCCTGTCAGAAACCTTGTTTTATTGCCGGAAACCGTGCTTCCTGGCAGGAAACCGTGGTTTGTGTGCTGGCAAACCCGCGTTCTCCGTTGCCGCCGCCACCCGCGGCGCCACCAGGCGCCTGTCGCATGCGGCGGATGGGATGGGCCGAGCCAGTGGGTGGCTGCTGATGGTGGCTGCTGAGGGTGGCTGCTGATGGTACCACCACCTCACGGGGGGTCGAACTGAAATAGCAACGGGAGTTCTCAGACTCGGGTGGTGTGACCACCGCGTTGCAATCGATCAATTGTGGGTGGCATGGCACTTGCCAGCGATGCCAGCTCGGCAGTCGCTCACGGCGGTCCACGGACTCTGGAAGCAACGTGTGGTACTCGTGGAGCGTGTGCGCGACCGTTCGAGGAACCGGCTGAGGTGGGCTTCGGAAGCAAGGGGTACTGTACAGAGGGCCGGAAACCGGGTTTGCGGGCGGAAACCGTGTTTTTGGGCTCTCGAAAACCTCGTTTTCCTTTCGGAAACCTTGTTTTTGTTGGATGGAAACCGTGTTTTCGGACCGGAATCTGTGATTTCGGAGCGTCGGAGACCTCGTTTTCCTGTCAGAAACCTTGTTTTATTGCCGGAAACCGTGCTTCCTGGCAGGAAACCGTGGTTTGTGTGCTGGCAAACCCGCGTTCTCCGTTGCCGCCGCCACCCGCGGCGCCACCAGGCGCCTGTCGCATCCGGCGGATGGGATGGGCCGAGCCAGTGGGTGGCTGCTGATGGTACCACCACCTCACGGGGGGTCGAACTGAAATAGCAATGGGAGTTCTCAGACTCGGGTGGTGTGACCACCGCGTTGCAATCGATCAAATGTGGGTGGCATGGCACTTGCCAGCGATGTTAACCCGGCCGTCGCTCACACGGCGGTCCACGGACCCTGGAAGCAACGTGTGGTACTCGTGGAGCGTGTGCGCGACCGTTCGAGGAACCGGCTGAGGTGGGCTTCGGAAGCAAGGGGTACTGTACAGAGGGCCGGAAACCGGGTTTGCGGGCGGAAACCGTGTTTTTGGGCTCTCGAAAACCTCGTTTTCCTTTCGGAAACCTTGTTTTTGTTGGATGGAAACCGTGTTTTCGGACCGGAATCTGTGATTTCGGAGCGTCGGAGACCTCGTTTTCCTGTCAGAAACCTTGTTTTATTGCCGGAAACCGTGCTTCCTGGCAGGAAACCGTGGTTTGTGTGCTGGCAAACCCGCGTTCTCCGTTGCCGCCGCCACCCGCGGCGCCACCAGGCGCCTGTCGCATCCGGCGGATGGGATGGGCCGAGCCAGTGGGTGGCTGCTGATGGTGGCTGCTGAGGGTGGCTGCTGATGGTACCACCACCTCACGGGGGGTCGAACTGAAATAGCAACGGGAGTTCTCAGACTCGGGTGGTGTGACCACCGCGTTGCAATCGATCAAATGTGGGTGGCATGGCACTTGCCAGCGATGCCAACCCGGCAGTCGCTCACACGGCGGCCCACGGACCCTCTAAGCAAAGTGAGGTACTCGTGGAGCGTGTGCGCGACCGTTCGAGGAACCGGCTGAGGTGGGCTTCGGAAGCAAGGGGTAC
This sequence comes from Pyropia yezoensis, assembly GCA_009829735.1. Classification (NCBI taxonomy): domain Eukaryota; phylum Rhodophyta; class Bangiophyceae; order Bangiales; family Bangiaceae; genus Pyropia; species Pyropia yezoensis. The sequence continues at coordinate 17,483,191 of CM020619.1, read as the reverse complement.
TGTACAGAGGGCCGGAAACCGGGTTTGCGGGCGGAAACCGTGTTTTTGGGCTCTCGAAAACCTCGTTTTCCTTTCGGAAACCTTGTTTTTGTTGGATGGAAACCGTGTTTTCGGACCGGAATCTGTGATTTCGGAGCGTCGGAGACCTCGTTTTCCTGTCAGAAACCTTGTTTTATTGCCGGAAACCGTGCTTCCTGGCAGGAAACCGTGGTCTGTGTGCTGGCAAACCCGCGTTCTCCGTTGCCGCCGCCACCCGCGGCGCCACCAGGCGCCTGTCGCATGCGGCGGATGAGATGGGCGGAGCCAGTGGGTGGCTGCTGATGGCGGCTGCTGAGGGTGGCTGCTGATGGTACCACCACCTCACGGGGGGTCGAACTGAAATAGCAACGAGAGTTCTCAGGCGTTTTGAAAGCAAAGATCCGCATCGGCGACGTCACCGCCGAACAGCGACGGCCCCACGGTGGTGGACCCAATATCGCGGATATGCTGCATCAGGGACGCCTGTCCAAGCGACCAGCGATCAAGAAACGCCAGAGCTCCACCAGAGAACCGCGCCGCGAATGGGGGTCGCGCTTCCACGGCCAGCTCCTCCACAGCCTCCCACAAAACTTGAGAGCACGCCGATGGGTCAAACGCCAGTTGGTCGTCGGAGGTGGAGAACCGGCAGGCAGTGCCGGCTGGGGGGCGTAACAGCAAGTTGCATCGTACAGCATGCAGTAGAACGGGCAGAAAGGACATAACAGGTAGCGACCACAGGTTCGACTCGCTAACGCCGGGGGTCACAGTTGCGCCGAACGCCTCCGCCACAGTGGTACACAAAAGATACCGGTCACGTTGTAGTAAGGTGCTCGGCTTCACCTTATTTTCCACTGCCAGCTGCACCGCAAAGTCGCGCATCCGCAAAGAAGATAATATGTGCTCCACGGAGGCCTTGACGACGCGACGGCGGAGGCGGAGATTCGTTTGACGGGCGACCTCGTCTCGTACATTCCCACGGGCGGACCCAGAAGACGGATTCCTGCCTTGCGCTTCCGGCACCGACGGTGTGTTGCGTCCCCCTGCGGACGGGAGCCCTGCTTCGCTCAGAAGCTGGTCAAAATAGTCATCCGGACGCGCACGCGGCCCAACATACGACCGGATCGCTGCGCCCATGCCTTCAGCAAAGGGAGACGCAAAGAGCGTGACAATGTCGAACGACAGGATGCCCGAGGAGAGGCCCGGGGACGCCATGGTAAAGCCAGTGCTTGATGGGCCGAGGGGCGGCGAGAGCACGGTCCACCGAAACAGAACACCTCACGACCTCGCAACGTGCAGGGGCCGGGGCGCGAACGCAAGTCTTCCCCCTCACCTGGAGATGCCGAGCGATCAACCGCCCCCGCCCTTGTCACATGACGTCCCTCCACATGGAAAGAACTGCGAGCGCGCGCGCAAGTTGGCTCAGGCGGGCCCCGTTCGTCGAAAGCTCGTTGGCGTGTTCATACGTTCGAACGTCGTACTCCTTTAGACTGGCATTCGCCAAGCGAAGAGCACGAAAACAGTGTTTTCAAAGCGAAACCAGTTTTTCTTGCTGAGATCCTGGGGCCCTCGCAACTGCCTCCGCAGCGGTGTGCCCGAGTCGAGCCCGCCGGCTTGGCGCTACCGCCATTGACCACCTGCCGCTTGCCTGGTGCTGGTAAAGGACCACTCTACCCCCCCCCCATCTTCCCCCTTTCGCCCTCTTTCTCCCCCCTTTCGCCCCCTCCCTTGCCCCGCTTCCGCCCCCCCTCTCACGCTTACCTTCCAGCCCCATCTCGCCTCGCCCTCTTCCTCCCCCCCCCCCCCCCCTTACTCTCACTGCCCCCCCCCACCCTCCTGCCTGCCACCATGGGCAAGACCTATCTTCGCTATGACCCCGCCGACACCTTTGGCGTCATTGCCTGCTCGGCCGGCGGCGCCCGGGCGGTCCTCCTCCCCGCCTCCACCGCCCTGGGGCGGTCGGTCGGCGCCCGCGCGCTCGTCGCCGCCGCCCCCGCCATTGACGCGGTGCTGCTGTGGCAAGTGCGGAGCGGCACCGTCCTGCGGCGGCTGGCCGACCCGGCCACCCGCACCACCGCCGGCGTCGTGACGGCGCTGGCGGTGAGTGCAGACAGGCGGCTGCTGGCGGCGGGCCACGCCGACGGGTCAGTGCGGCTCTACTCGACGGCCGTGGGGGGGGCGGGCGCGGGCCCTGCCGCCGTTGGCGACGGCGGCAAGGCGGTGGTGCCGCCGCTCACAACCTTCAACGGCCACCTGGCGGGGGTGTCGGCGCTGGCGTTTGCGCTGCCGCCCGTCCCAGCGGGGGATGGCGGAGGCGGCCGGGAGTGGGGCACCCCACCGGCGAGCGCCCGGCTGGTCTCGGGCTTCATTGACGGGGACGTCATCCCGTGGGACCTCGACGCCCATCGGGGCCTCTTCCGCCTCCACGCCGCCCACACCGACGCCGTCACCGCGCTGGTGCTGTTTGACGGCCACGGCCGGTCGGTGGTGTCGGCGTCGAAAGACGGGCTGGTGCGCGTGTGGGACGCCGCCACCCAGCACTGCGTGCAGACGGTGGTGGGCCACCAGGGGGCTATCTGGGGGGCGGTGGTGGACTAGCGGCAGCGGCTGCTGGTGACCGCGTCGGCGGATGAGCACCTGCGCTCCTGTGCGGTGGGCCGAACCGGGGGGGGCGCGGGGGGCGCGACTGCTTCCGACAGCGACGCCGCCGACGGTGCCGCGCCCGACGACATGACGGCCGTCGCGCCGCTGCTGACCGCCCTTGGCTCGGTTGCGCGCAAATCCATTCGCGGCCGCGCCGTCTCGGCCGCCATGGTCCCCGCCCGGTCGCGTGGTGCTGGCGGTGCACGCCAACGAACGGGCGGTGGGGCTGTTTGCGGTGCGGTCGGGGGCGGACGCGGAGAAGCACCGCAAGCGGCGGCGGCGGCGGCTGGCGGAGAAGCGGCGGGCGGTGGCCGCCCCCGGCGGCGGAGCAGCCAAGGGCGGAGACACCACTCTTGTAGCCGCCGCTGGCGAGGAGGTCAACGGCGACGATGGCGGCGACGGCGGCGCCGCCAACGAGGACGCGCTGTGCACGCGGGACTACCTCATCCACTTTCGCACCATGGCTGTGCCCCACCGGGTGGCGAGCGTGTCGCTTTTGCAAGAGACCACCTACGGGTCGGACAGCGCGGCGGCGGCGGCCGCCCCCCCCTCCTCGTTCACGTCTGTGACGATGCTGGTGCAGCAGGTGAACAACTGCTTGGAGGCTCACAAGGTGCCCGTCTCCGCCCCCCCTGCACCCGTATCATCTGCACCAACCCCCGCAGCAGCCCCCCATCCCGCCACGGTAGCAGCCTCCCCCCGTTTGGGCAGCAGCACCGCCCCCCGCCCCGGTAGTCACCGCCCCCTATGTGGTTGCCTCCGCCCCCCCTTAGCAGCCCCCCACCACGCCCCGGTAGCAGCGAGACCTGGCCCCAGACGCAGCCGCATCCCCCGCTGCAGCAGCCTCGCCCCCCCACGTAGCAGCAGCCCGCCCCTCTGCCGCGGTAGCTGCCGCGTCTAGTCCTGTAGAAGACCCCTCCTGCGCCCCGATAGGCGCCGCTCCCACCACCATCTGAACCAAACCCACAGGTTCCATCCCAAAAACGTGGGTTCCCTCGCGAGACCACCGGTTCCCACCAATAACACGGGTTTCCACCCAACACAAAGCCCTTCAACCAAAACCACGGGTTTCCGCAAAAAAAAACTGGATCCCACCAAAAACCACAGGTTCTGATCCAGAACCACGAGTTTCCACGCGAGAACCAAGGTTCTGACCCGGAACGACGGGTTTGATCGTTCAACCAAAAGGGTGCAACCCAGAAGCGCGGGCTTTCCCTTGAAACAACGGCTTTGTTTCATAAAACGTTCCAACACACCTCCACGACTTTCTGGCCGCACACCACGGCGTCAGACGCACTCAAGTTCGGCTGAATACCACGAGCTACCATCCGAAAAGACGGGTCGCCGCCCAAAACCACGGGCTCCCACCCCAAAACACAGGTTCCGACACGGAGCCACATAGTTGTGCCACCTAAAAACACGGGTTCTGACACGGAACCACGGGTTCCCTTCACAAAACCAGGGGTTTCCACCCGAGGGCGCGGGTCGGGCCGGGATCCATCGGCTTGGGCTCCAAACCGACAGTACCGACAGACCGTCACGCGTACTTGGGGGACACGTCCCGGCGTGATGGCTTGAAGTGGGACCGCTAACCACGGGTACCCCACCCAAAACCACGGGTTCCCACCCGAAACCACGGGTTTTCGTCCCAAAACACAGGTTTCGACACGGAGCCACATAGTTGTGCCACCCGAAAACACGGGTTCTGACACGGAACCACGGGTTCCCTTCACAAAACCAAGGGTTTCCACCCGAGGACGCGGCTTCTGGCCGGCATCCATCGGGTTCCACTCCTAACCGACAGAGCCGAAAGACCGTCATGGGTACTTGGGGGACTCATCCCGGCGTGATGGCTTGAAGTGGGACCGCTAACCACGGGCACCCCACCAAAACCACCGGGTTCCCACCCGAAACCACGGGTTCCCGCCCCAAAACACAGGTTTCGACACGGAGCCACATAGTTGTGCCACCCGAAAACACGGGTTCTGACACGGAACCACAGGTTCCCTTCACAAAACCAGGGGTTTCCACCCCGAGGGACGCGGCTTCTGGCCGGGATCCATCGGCTTGGGCTCCAACCGACAGTACCGACAGACGGCCACGGCCGGTCGGTGGTGTCGGCGTCGAAAGACGGGCTGGTGCGCGTGTGGGACGCCGCCACCCAGCACTGCGTGCAGACGGTGGTGGGCCACCAGGGGGCTATCTGGGGGGCGGTGGTGGACTAGCGGCAGCGGCTGCTGGTGACCGCGTCGGCGGATGAGCACCTGCGCTCCTGTGCGGTGGGCCGAACCGGGGGGGGCGCGGGGGGCGCGACTGCTTCCGACAGCGACGCCGCCGACGGTGCCGCGCCCCGACGACATGACGGCCGTCGCGCCGCTGCTGACCGCCCTTGGCTCGGTTGCGCGCAAATCCATTCGCGGCCGCGCCGTCTCGGCCGCCATGGTCCCCGCCCGGTCGCGTGGTGCTGGCGGTGCACGCCAACGAACGGGCGGTGGGGCTGTTTGCGGTGCGGTCGGGGGCGGACGCGGAGAAGCACCGCAAGCGGCGGCGGCGGCGGCTGGCGGAGAAGCGGCGGGCGGTGGCCGCCCCCGGCGGCGGAGCAGCCAAGGGCGGAGACACCACTCTTGTAGCCGCCGCTGGCGAGGAGGTCAACGGCGACGATGGCGGCGACGGCGGCGCCGCCAACGAGGACGCGCTGTGCACGCGGGACTACCTCATCCACTTTCGCACCATGGCTGTGCCCCACCGGGTGGCGAGCGTGTCGCTTTTGCAAGAGACCACCTACGGGTCGGACAGCGCGGCGGCGGCGGCCGCCCCCCCCTCCTCGTTCACGTCTGTGACGATGCTGGTGCAGCAGGTGAACAACTGCTTGGAGGCTCACAAGGTGCCCGTCTCCGCCCCCCTGCACCCGTATCATCTGCACCAACCCCCGCAGCAGCCCCCCATCCCGCCACGGTAGCAGCCTCCCCCCGTTTGGGCAGCAGCACCGCCCCCGCCCCGGTAGTCACCGCCCCCTATGTGGTTGCCTCCGCCCCCCCTTAGCAGCCCCCCACCACGCCCCGGTAGCAGCGAGACCTGGCCCCAGACGCAGCCGCATCCCCCGCTGCAGCAGCCTCGCCCCCCCACGTAGCAGCAGCCCGCTCTGCCGCGGTAGCTGCGCGTCTAGTCCTGTAGAAGACCCTCCTGCGCCCCGTAGGGCGCTCCACCACCATCTGAAAAAACCAAGGTTCCATCCCAAAAGTGGGTTCCCGCGAGACCCGGCCCACCATAACCGGGTTCCACCCACACCAAACACGCCTTTCCCAACCAAAACCACGGGTTTCCCGCCCCAAAAACCACAGGCTTCGACAGAACCACGAGTTTCCACGCGAGAACCAAGGTTCTGACCCGGAACGACGGGTTGATCGTTCAACCAAAAGGGGTGCACCCAGAAGCGCGGCTTTCCCTGAAACAACGGCTTTGTTCCATAAAACGTTCCAACACACCTCACGACTTTCTGGCGCACACCACGGCGTCGACGCACTCAAGTTCGGCTGAATACCACGAGCTACCATCCGAAAAGACGGGTCGCCGCCCAAAACCACGGGTTCCCACCCCAAAACACAGGTTCCGACACGGAGCCACATAGTTGTGCCACCCTAAAAACACGGGTTCTGACACGGAACCACGGGTTCCCTTCACAAAACCAGGGGTTTCCACCCGAGGGCGCGGTTCTGGCCGGGATCCATCGGCTTCGCTCCAAACCGACAGTACCGACAGACCGTCATGCGTACTTGGGGGACACGTCCCGGCGTGATGGCTTAAAGTGGACCGCTAACCACGGGCACCCCACCCAAAACCACGGGTTCCCACCCGAAACCACGGGTTCCCGCCCCAAAACACAGGTTTCGACACGGAGCCACATAGTTGTGCCACCCGAAAACACGGGTTCTGACACGGAACCACGGGTTCCCTTCACAAAACCAGGGGTTTCCACCCGAGGACGCGGCTTCTGGCCGGCATCCATCGGGTTCCACTCCAAACCGACAGAGCCGAAAGACCGTCATGGGTACTTGGGGGACTCATCCCGGCGTGATGGCTTGAAGTGGGACCGCTAACCACGGGCACCCCACCCAAAACCACGGGTTCCCACCCGAAACCACGGGTTCCCGCCCCAAAACACAGGTTTCGACACGGAGCCACATAGTTGTGCCACCCGAAAACACGGGTTCTGACACGGAACCACGGGTTCCCTTTACAAAACCAGGGGTTTCCACCCAGGACGCGGCTTCTGGCCGGGATCCATCGGCTCCCGCTCAAACCGACAGTACCGACAGACGGTTATGCGAACGTGGGGGACACGTCCCGGCGTGATGGCTTAAAGTGGGACCGCTAACCTCGGGCACCCCACCCAAAACCACGGGTTCCCACCCGAAACCACGGGTTCCCGCCCCAAAACACAGGCTTTCGACACGGAGCCACATAGTTGTGCCACCCGAAAACACGGGTTCTGACACGGAACCACGGGTTCCCTTTACAAAACCAGGGGTTTCCACCCGAGGACGCGGCTTCTGGCCGGGATCCATCGGCTCCCGCTCCAAACCGACAGGACCGACAGACCGTCATGGGTACTTGGGGGACACGTCCCGGCGTGATGGCTTAAGTGGGACCGCTAACCACGGGCACCCCACCCAAAACCACGGGTTCCCACCCGAAACCACGGGTTCCCGCCCCAAAACACAGGTTTCGACACGGAGCCACATAGTTGTGCCACCCGAAAACACGGGTTCTGACACGGAACCACGGGTTCCCTTTACAAAACCAGGGGTTTCCACCCGAGGACGCGGCTTCTGGCCGGGATCCATCGGCTCCCGCTCCAAACCGACAGAGCCGAAAGACCGTCATGGGTACTTGGGGGACACGTCCCGGCGTGATGGCTTGAAGTGGGACCGCTAACCACGGGCACCCCACCCAAAACCACGGGTTCCCACCCGAAACCACGGGTTCCCGCCCCAAAACACAGGTTTCGACACGGAGCCACATAGTTGTGCCACCCGAAAACACGGGTTCTGACACGGAACCACGGGTTCCCTTTACAAAACCAGGGGTTTCCACCCGAGGACGCGGCTTCTGGCCGGGATCCATCGGCTCCCGCTCCAAACCGACAGTGCCGACAGACCGTCATGCGAACGTGGGGGACACGTCCCGGCGTGATGGCTTAAAGTGGGACCGCTAACCACGGGCACCCCACCCAAAACCCACGGGTTCCCACCCGAAACCACGGGTTCCCGCCCCAAAACACAGGTTTCGACACGGAGCCACATAGTTGTGCCACCCGAAAACACGGGTTCTGACACGGAACCACGGGTTCCCTTCACAAAACCAGGGGTTTCCACCCGAGGACGCGGCTTCTGGCCGGGATCCATCGGCTTGGGCTCCAAACCGACAGTACCGACAGACCCTCATGCGTACTTGGGGGACACGTCCCGGCGTGATGGCTTCAAGTGGGACCGCTAACCACGGGCACCCCACCCAAAACCACGGGTTCCCACCCGAAACCACGGGTTCCCGCCCCAAAACACAGGTTTCGACACGGAGCCACATAGTTGTGCCACCCGAAAACACGGGTTCTGACACGGAACCACGGGTTCCCTTTACGAAACCAAGGGTTTCCACCCGAGGACGCGGCTTCTGGCCGGCATCCATCGGGTTCCACTCCAAACCGACAGAGCCGAAAGACCGTCATGGGTACTTGGGGGACTCATCCCGGCGTGATGGCTTGAAGTGGGACCGCTAACCACGGGCACCCCACCCAAAACCACGGGTTCCCACCCGAAACCACGGGTTCCCGTACCAAAACACAGGTTTCGACACGGAGCCACATAGTTGTGCCACCCGAAAACACGGGTTCTGACACGGAACCACGGGTTCCCTATACGAAACCAAGGGTTTCCACCCGAGGTCGCGGCTTCTGGCCGGGATCCATCGGCTCCCGCTCCAAACCAACAGTACCGACAGACGGTTATGCGAACGTGGGGGACACGTCCCGGCGTGATGGCTTAAAGTGGGACCGCTAACCTCGGGCACCCCACCCAAAACCCACGGGTTCCCACCCGAAACCACGGGTTCCCGCCCCAAAACACAGGTTTCGACACGGAGCCACATAGTTGTGCCACCCGAAAACACGGGTTCTGACACGGAACCACGGGTTCCCTTCACAAAACCAGGGGTTTCCACCCGAGGACGCGGCTTCTGGCCGGGATCCATCGGCTTGGGCTCCAAACCGACAGTACCGACAGACCCTCATGCGTACTTGGGGGACACGTCCCGGCGTGATGGCTTAAGTGGGACCGCTAACCACGGGCACCCCACCCAAAACCACGGGTTCCCACCCGAAACCACGGGTTCCCGCCCCAAAACACAGGTTTCGACCCGGAGCCACATAGTTGTGCCACCCGAAAACACGGGTTCTGACACGAAACCACGGGTTCCCTTCACAAAACCAAGGGTTTCCACCCGAGGACGCGGCTTCTGGCCGGGATCCATCGGCTCCCGCTCCAAACCGACAGTACCGACAGACCGTCATGCGTACTTGGGGGACACGTCCCGGCGTGATGGCTTGATGTGGGACCGCTAACCACGGGCACCCCACCCAAAACCACGGGTTCCCAGCCGAAACCACGGGTTCCCGCCCCAAAACACAGGCTTCGACACGGAGCCACATAGTTGTGCCACCCGGAAACACGGGTTCTGACACGGAACCACGGGTTCCCTTCACAAAACCAGGGGTTTCCACCCGAGGACGCGGCTTATGGCCGGGATCCATCGGCTCCCGCTCAAATCTGATAAGGCCAACAGACCATCCTAAGCTAGTTACGGACGCGTCCAGGCATGATGATTTGCAGTCGGTCCGTCGACCACGGGCACCCCACCCAAAACCAAGGGTTCCTAGCCGAAACCACGGGTTCCCGTACCAAAACACAGGTTTCGACACGGAGCCACATAGTTGTGCCACCCGAAAACACGGGTTCTGACACGGAACCACGGGTTCCCTATACGAAACCAAGGGTTTCCACCCGAGGTCGCGGCTTCTGGCCGGGATCCATCGGCTCCCGCTCCAAACCAACAGTACCGACAGACCCTCATGCGAACGTGTGGGACACGTCCCGGCGTGATGGCTTGAAGTGGGACCGCTAACCACGGGCACCCCACCCAAAACCACGGGTTCCCACCCTAAACCAGGGGTTCCCGCCCCAAAACACAGGTTTCGACACGGAGCCACATAGTTGTGCCACCCGAAAACACGGGTTCTGACACGGAACCACGGGTTCCCTTTACGAAACTAAGGGTTTCCACCCAAGGTCGCGGCTTCTGGCCGGGATCCATCGGCTCCCGCTCCAAACCAACAGTACCGACAGACCCTCATGCGAACGTGTGGGACACGTCCCGGCGTGATGGCTTGAAGTGGGACCGCTAACCACGGGCACCCCACCCAAAACCACGGGTTCCCACCCTAAACCAGGGGTTCCCGCCCCAAAACACAGGTTTCGACACGGAGCCACATAGTTGTGCCACCCGGAAACACGGGTTCTGACACGGAACCACGGGTTCCCTTCACAAAGCCAAGGGTTTTCACCCGAGGACGCGGCTTCTGGCCGGGATCCATCGGCTCCCGCTCAAGTCTGATAAGGCCAACAGACCATCCTAAGCTATTTACGGACGCGTCCAGGCATGATGATTTGCAGTCGGTCCGTCGACCACGGGCACCCCACCCAAAACCAAGGGTTCCTAGCCGAAACCACGGGTTCCCGTACCAAAGCACAGGTTTCGACACGGAGCCACATAGTTGTGCCACCCGAAAACACGGGTTCTGACACGGAACCACGGGTTCCCTTTACGAAACCAAGGGTTTCCACCCGAGGTCGCGGCTTCTGGCCGGGATCCATCGGCTCCCGCTCCAAACCAACAGTACCGACAGACCCTCATGCGAACGTGTGGGACACGTCCCGGCGTGATGGCTTGAAGTGGGACCGCTAACCACGGGCACCCCACCCAAAACCACGGGTTCCCACCCTAAACCAGGGGTTCCCGCCCCAAAACACAGGTTTCGACACGGAGCCACATAGTTGTGCCACCCGGAAACACGGGTTCTGACACGGAACCACGGGTTCCCTTCACAAAGCCAAGGGTTTTCACCCGAGGACGCGGCTTCTGGCCGGGATCCATCGGCTCCCGCTCAAATCTGATAAGGCCAACAGACCATCCTAAGCTATTTACGGACGCGTCCAGGCATGATCAGTTACAGTCGGTCCGTCGACCACGGGCACCCCACCCAAAACCAAGGGTTCCTACCCGAAACCACGGGTTCCCGTACCAAAACACAGGTTTCGACACGGAGCCACATAGTTGTGCCACCCGAAAACACGGGTTCTGACACGGAACCACGGGTTCCGTTTACAAAACCAAGGGTTTCCACCCGAGGACGCGGCTTCTGGCCGGGATCCATCGGCTCCCGCTCCAAACCGACAGTACCGACAGACGGTTATGCGAACGTGGGGGACACGTTCCGGCGTGATGGTTTGAAGTGGGACCGCTAACCATCGGCACCCCACCCAAAACCACGGGTTCCCACCCGAAACCACGGGTTCCCGCCCCAAAACACAGGCTTCGACACGGAGCCACATAGTTGTGCCACCCGAAAACACGGGTTCTGACACGGAACCACGGGTTCCGTTTACAAAACCAAGGGTTTCCACCCGAGGACGCGGCTTCTGGCCGGGATCCATCGGCTCCCGCTCCAAACCGACAGTACCGACAGACGGTTATGCGAACGTGTGGGACACGTCCCGGCGTGATGGCTTGAAGTGGGACCGCTAACCACGGGCACCCCACCCAAAACCACGGGTTCCCACCCTAAACCAGGGGTTCCCGCCCCAAAACACAGGTTTCGACACGGAGCCACATAGTTGTGCCACCCGGAAACACGGGTTCTGACACGGAACCACGGGTTCCCTTCACAAAGCCAAGGGTTTTCACCCGAGGACGCGGCTTCTGGCCGGGATCCATCGGCTCCCGCTCAAATCTGATAAGGCCAACAGACCATCCTAAGCTATTTACGGACGCGTCCAGGCATGATGATTTGCAGTCGGTCCGTCGACCACGGGCACCCCACCCAAAACCAAGGGTTCCTAGCCGAAACCACGGGTTCCCGTACCAAAACACAGGTTTCGACACGGAGCCACATAGTTGTGCCACCCGAAAACACGGGTTCTGACACGGAACCACGGGTTCCCTTTACGAAACCAAGGGTTTCCACCCGAGGTCGCGGCTTCTGGCCGGGATCCATCGGCTCCCGCTCCAAACCAACAGTACCGACAGACCCTCATGCGAACGTGTGGGACACGTCCCGGCGTGATGGCTTGAAGTGGGACCGCTAACCACGGGCACCCCACCCAAAACCACGGGTTCCCACCCTAAACCAGGGGTTCCCGCCCCAAAACACAGGTTTCGACACGGAGCCACATAGTTGTGCCACCCGGAAACACGGGTTCTGACACGGAACCACGGGTTCCCTTCACAAAGCCAAGGGTTTTCACCCGAGGACGCGGCTTCTGGCCGGGATCCATCGGCTCCCGCTCAAATCTGATAAGGCCAACAGACCATCCTAAGCTATTTACGGACGCGTCCAGGCATGATCAGTTACAGTCGGTCCGTCGACCACGGGCACCCCACCCAAAACCAAGGGTTCCTACCCGAAACCACGGGTTCCCGTACCAAAACACAGGTTTCGACACGGAGCCACATAGTTGTGCCACCCGAAAACACGGGTTCTGACACGGAACCACGGGTTCCGTTTACAAAACCAAGGGTTTCCACCCGAGGACGCGGCTTCTGGCCGGGATCCATCGGCTCCCGCTCCAAACCGACAGTACCGACAGACGGTTATGCGAACGTGGGGGACACGTTCCGGCGTGATGGTTTGAAGTGGGACCGCTAACCATCGGCACCCCACCCAAAACCACGGGTTCCCACCCGAAACCACGGGTTCCCGCCCCAAAACACAGGCTTCGACACGGAGCCACATAGTTGTGCCACCCGAAAACACGGGTTCTGACACGAAACCACGGGTTCCCTTCACAAAACCAAGGGTTTCCACCCGAGGACGCGGCTTCTGGCCGGCATCCATCGGGTTCCACTCCTAACCGACAGAGCCGAAAGACCGTCATGGGTACTTGGGGGACTCATCCCGGCGTGATGGCTTCAAGTGGGACCGCTAACCACGGGCACCCCACCCAAAACCACGGGTTCCCACCCGAAACCACGGGTTCCCGCCCCAAAACACAGGTTTCGACACGGAGCCACATAGTTGTGCCACCCGAAAACACGGGTTCTGACACGGAACCACGGGTTCCCTTCACAAAACCAAGGGTTTCCACCCGAGGACGCGGCTTCTGGCCGGCATCCATCGGGTTCCACTCCAAACCGACAGAGCCGAAAGACCGTCATGGGTACTTGGGGGACTCATCCCGGCGTGATGGCTTGAAGTGGGACCGCTAACCACGGGCACCCCACCCAAAACCACGGGTTCCCACCCGAAACCACGGGTTCCCGCCCCAAAACACAGGCTTCGACACGGAGCCACATAGTTGTGCCACTCGAAAACACGGGTTCTGACACGGAACCACGGGTTCCCTTTACAAAACCAGGGGTTTCCACCCGAGGACGCGGCTTCTGGCCGGGATCCATCGGCTCCCGCTCAAATCTGATAAGGCCAACAGACCATCCTAAGCTATTTACGGACGCGTCCAGGCATGATGATTTGCAGTCGGTCCGTCGACCACGGGCACCCCACCCAAAACCAAGGGTTCCTCGCCGAAACCACGGGTTCCCGTACCAAAACACAGGTTTCGACACGGAGCCACATAGTTGTGCCACCCGAAAACACGGGTTCTGACACGGAACCACGGGTTCCGTTTACAAAACCAAGGGTTTCCACCCGAGGACGCGGCTTCTGGCCGGGATCCATCGGCTCCCGCTCCAAACCGACAGTACCGACAGACGGTTATGCGAACGTGGGGGACACGTCCCGGCGTGATGGCTTAAAGTGGGACCGCTAACCTCGGGCACCCCACCCAAAACCCACGGGTTCCCACCCGAAACCACGGGTTCCCGCCCCAAAACACAGGTTTCGACACGGAGCCACATAGTTGTGCCACCCGAAAACACGGGTTCTGACACGGAACCACGGGTTCCCTTCACAAAACCAGGGGTTTCCACCCGAGGACGCGGCTTCTGGCCGGCATCCATCGGCTCCCGCTTCAAACCGACAGTACCGACAGACGGTTATGCGAACGTGGGGGACACGTCCCGACGTGATGGCTTAAAGTGGGACCGCTAACCTCGGGCACCCCACCCAAAACCACGGGTTCCCACCCGAAACCACGGGTTCCCGCCCCAAAACACAGGTTTCGACCCGGAGCCACATAGTTGTGCCACCCGAAAACACGGGTTCTGACACGAAACCACGGGTTCCCTTCACAAAACCAAGGGTTTCCACCGAGGACGCGGCTTCTGGCCGGGATCCATCGGCTCCCGCTCCAAACCGACAGTACCGACAGACCGTCATGCGTACTTGGGGGACACGTCCCGGCGTGATGGCTTGATGTGGGACCGCTAACCACGGGCACCCCACCCAAAACCACGGGTTCCCAGCCGAAACCACGGGTTCCCGCCCCAAAACACAGGCTTCGACACGGAGCCACATAGTTGTGCCACCCGGAAACACGGGTTCTGACACGGAACCACGGGTTCCCTTCACCAAACCAGGGGTTTCCACCCGAGGACGCGGCTTATGGCCGGGATCCATCGGCTCCCGCTCAAATCTGATAAGGCCAACAGACCATCCTAAGCTATTTACGGACGCGTCCAGGCATGATGATTTGCAGTCGGTCCGTCGACCACGGGCACCCCACCCAAAACCAAGGGTTCCTAGCCGAAACCACGGGTTCCCGTACCAAAACACAGGTTTCGACACGGAGCCACATAGTTGTGCCACCCGAAAACACGGGTTCTGACACGGAACCACGGGTTCCGTTTACAAAACCAAGGGTTTCCACCCGAGGTCGCGGCTTCTGGCCGGGATCCATCGGCTCCCGCTCCAAACCAACAGTACCGACAGACCCTCATGCGAACGTGTGGGACACGTCCCGGCGTGATGGCTTGAAGTGGGACCGCTAACCACGGGCACCCCACCCAAAACCACGGGTTCCCACCCTAAACCAGGGGTTCCCGCCCCAAAACACAGGCTTCGACACGGAGCCACATAGTTGTGCCACCCGAAAACACGGGTTCTGACACGGAACCACGGGTTCCCTTTACAAAATCAGGGGTTTCCACCCGAGGACGCGGCTTCTGGCCGGGATCCATCGGCTCCCGCTCCAAACCGACAGAGCCGAAAGACCGTCATGGGTACTTGGGGGACTCATCCCGGCGTGATGGCTTGAAGTGGGACCGCTAACCACGGGCACCCCACCAAAACCCACGGGTTCCCACCCGAAACCACGGGTTCCCGCCCCAAAACACAGGCTTTGACACGGAGCCACATAGTTGTGCCACCCGAAAACACGGGTTCTGACACGGAACCACGGGTTCCCTTCGCAAAACCAGGGGTTTCCACCCGAGGACGCGGCTTCTGGCCGGGATCCATCGGCTCCCGCTCCAAACCGACAGTGCCGACAGACCGTTATGCGAATGTGGGGGGCACGTCCCGGCGTGATGGCTTCAAGTGGGACCGCTAACCACGGGCACCCCACCCAAAACCACGGGTTCCCACCCGAAACCACGGGTTCCCGCCCCAAAACACAGGTTTCGACACGGAGCCACATAGTTGTGCCACCCGAAAACACGGGTTCTGACACGGAACCACGGGTTCCCTTTACAAAACCAGGGGTTTCCACCCGAGGACGCGGCTTCTGGCCGGGATCCATCGGCTCCCGCTCCAAACCGACAGTGCCGACAGACCGTCATGCGAACGTGGGGGACACGTTCCGGCGTGATGGTTTGAAGTGGGACCGCAAACCACGGGCACCCCACCCAAAACCACGGGTTCCCACCCGAAACCACGGGTTCCCGCCCCAAAACACAGGTTTCGACACGGAGCCACATAGTTGTGCCACCCGAAAACACGGGTTCTGACACGGAACCACGGGTTCCCTTCGCAAACCAGGGTTTCCACCCGAGGACGCGCTCTGGCCGGGATCCATCGGCTCCCGCTCCAAACCGACAGTGCCGACAGACCCTCATGCGTACCTGGGGGACTCGTCCCGGCGTGATGGCTTGAAGTGGGACCGCTAACCACGGGTACCCCACCCAAAACCACGGGTTCCCACCCGAAACCACGGGTTCCCGCCCCAAAACACAGGTTTCGACACGGAGCCACATAGTTGTGCCACCCGAAAACACGGGTTCTGACACGGAACCACGGGTTCCCTTCGCAAAACCAGGGGTTTCCACCCGAGGACGCGGCTTCTGGCCGGCATCCATCGGCTTGGGCTCCAAACCGACAGTACCGACAGACCCTCATGCGTACTTGGGGGACACGTCCCGGCGTGATGGCTTCAAGTGGGACCGCTAACCACGGGCACCCCACCAAAACCCACGGGTTCCCACCCGAAACCACGGGTTCCCGCCCCAAAACACAGGTTTCGACACGGAGCCACATAGTTGTGCCACCCGAAAACACGGGTTCTGACACGGAACCACGGGTTCCCTTCACAAAACCAAGGGTTTCCACCCGAGGACGCGGCTTCTGGCCGGCATCCATCGGGTTCCACTCCTAACCGACAGAGCCGAAAGACCGTCATGGGTACTTGGGGGACTCATCCCGGCGTGATGGCTTGAAGTGGGACCGCTAACCACGGGCACCCCACCCAAAACCACGGGTTCCCACCCGAAACCACGGGTTCCCGCCCCAAAACACAGGCTTCGACACGGAGCCACATAGTTGTGCCACTCGAAAACACGGGTTCTGACACGGAACCACGGGTTCCCTTTACAAAACCAGGGGTTTCCACCCGAGGACGCGGCTTCTGGCCGGGATCCATCGGCTCCCGCTCAAATCTGATAAGGCCAACAGACCATCCTAAGCTATTTACGGACGCGTCCAGGCATGATGATTTGCAGTCGGTCCGTCGACCACGGGCACCCCACCCAAAACCAAGGGTTCCTAGCCGAAACCACGGGTTCCCGTACCAAAACACAGGTTTCGACACGGAGCCACATAGTTGTGCCACCCGAAAACACGGGTTCTGACACGAAACCACGGGTTCCCTTCACAAAACCAAGGGTTTCCACCCGAGGACGCGGCTTCTGGCCGGGATCCATCGGCTCCCGCTCCAAACCGACAGTACCGACAGACCGTCATGCGTACTTGGGGGACACGTCCCGGCGTGATGGCTTGATGTGGGACCGCTAACCACGGGCACCCCACCCAAAACCACGGGTTCCCAGCCGAAACCACGGGTTCCCGCCCCAAAACACAGGTTTCGACACGGAGCCACATAGTTGTGCCACCCGAAAACACGGGTTCTGACACGGAACCACGGGTTCCCTTCACAAAACCAGGGGTTTCCACCCGAGGACGCGGCTTCTGGCCGGCATCCATCGGCTCCCGCTTCAAACCGACAGTACCGACAGACCGTTATGCGAACGTGGGGGACACGTCCCGACGTGATGGCTTAAAGTGGGACCGCTAACCTCGGGCACCCCACCCAAAACCACGGGTTCCCACCCGAAACCACGGGTTCCCGCCCCAAAACACAGGTTTCGACACGGAGCCACATAGTTGTGCCACCCGAAAACACGGGTTCTGACACGAAACCACGGGTTCCCTTCACAAAACCAAGGGTTTCCACCCGAGGACGCGGCTTCTGGCCGGGATCCATCGGCTCCCGCTCCAAACCGACAGTACCGACAGACCCTCATGCGTACTTGGGGGACACGTCCCGACGTGATGGCTTAAAGTGGGACCGCTAACCTCGGGCACCCCACCCAAAACCACGGGTTCCCACCCGAAACCACGGGTTCCCGCCCCAAAACACAGGTTTCGACACGGAGCCACATAGTTGTGCCACCCGAAAACACGGGTTCTGACACGAAACCACGGGTTCCCTTCACAAAACCAGGGGTTTCCACCCGAGGACGCGGCTTATGGCCGGGATCCATCGGCTCCCGCTCAAATCTGATAAGGCCAACAGACCATCCTAAGCTATTTACGGACGCGTCCAGGCATGATGATTTGCAGTCGGTCCGTCGACCACGGGCACCCCACCCAAAACCAAGGGTTCCTAGCCGAAACCACGGGTTCCCGTACCAAAACACAGGTTTCGACACGGAGCCACATAGTTGTGCCACCCGAAAACACGGGTTCTGACACGGAACCACGGGTTCCCTTTACGAAACCAAGGGTTTCCACCCGAGGTCGCGGCTTCTGGCCGGGATCCATCGGCTCCCGCTCCAAACCAACAGTACCGACAGACCCTCATGCGAACGTGTGGGACACGTCCCGGCGTGATGGCTTGAAGTGGGACCGCTAACCACGGGCACCCCACCCAAAACCACGGGTTCCCACCCTAAACCAGGGGTTCCCGCCCCAAAACACAGGCTTCGACACGGAGCCACATAGTTGTGCCACCCGAAAACACGGGTTCTGACACGGAATCACGGGTTCCCTTTACAAAACCAGGGGTTTCCACCCGAGGACGCGGCTTCTGGCCGGGATCCATCGGCTCCCGCTCCAAACCGACAGAGCCGAAAGACCGTCATGGGTACTTGGGGGACTCATCCCGGCGTGATGGCTTGAAGTGGGACCGCTAACCACGGGCACCCCACCAAAACCCACGGGTTCCCACCCGAAACCACGGGTTCCCGCCCCAAAACACAGGCTTTGACACGGAGCCACATAGTTGTGCCACCCGAAAACACGGGTTCTGACACGGAACCACGGGTTCCCTTCGCAAAACCAGGGGTTTCCACCCGAGGACGCGGCTTCTGGCCGGGATCCATCGGCTCCCGCTCCAAACCGACAGTGCCGACAGACCGTTATGCGAATGTGGGGGGCACGTCCCGGCGTGATGGCTTCAAGTGGGACCGCTAACCACGGGCACCCCACCCAAAACCACGGGTTCCCACCCGAAACCACGGGTTCCCGCCCCAAAACACAGGTTTCGACACGGAGCCACATAGTTGTGCCACCCGAAAACACGGGTTCTGACACGGAACCACGGGTTCCCTTTACAAAACCAGGGGTTTCCACCCGAGGACGCGGCTTCTGGCCGGGATCCATCGGCTCCCGCTCCAAACCGACAGGACCGACAGACCGTCATGCGAACGTGGGGGACACGTTCCGGCGTGATGGTTTGAAGTGGGACCGCTAACCACGGGCACCCCACCCAAAACCACGGGTTCCCACCCGAAACCACGGGTTCCCGCCCCAAAACACAGGTTTCGACACGGAGCCACATAGTTGTGCCACCCGAAAACACGGGTTCTGACACGGAACCACGGGTTCCCTTCGCAAAACCAGGGGTTTCCACCCGAGGACGCGGCTTCTGGCCGGGATCCATCGGCTCCCGCTCCAAACCGACAGTGCCGACAGACCCTCATGCGTACCTGGGGGACTCGTCCCGGCGTGATGGCTTGAAGTGGGACCGCTAACCACGGGTACCCCACCCAAAACCACGGGTTCCCACCCGAAACCACGGGTTCCCGCCCCAAAACACAGGTTTCGACACGGAGCCACATAGTTGTGCCACCCGAAAACACGGGTTCTGACACGGAACCACGGGTTCCCTTCGCAAAACCAGGGGTTTCCACCCGAGGACGCGGCTTCTGGCCGGCATCCATCGGCTTGGGCTCCAAACCGACAGTACCGACAGACCCTCATGCGTACTTGGGGGACACGTCCCGGCGTGATGGCTTCAAGTGGGACCGCTAACCACGGGCACCCCACCCAAAACCACGGGTTCCCACCCGAAACCACGGGTTCCCGCCCCAAAACACAGGTTTCGACACGGAGCCACATAGTTGTGCCACCCGAAAACACGGGTTCTGACACGGAACCACGGGTTCCCTTCGCAAAACCAGGGGTTTCCACCCGAGGACGCGGCTTCTGGCCGGGATCCATCGGCTCCCGCTCCAAACCGACAGTACCGACAGACCGTCATGCGAATGTGGGGGGCACGTCCCGGCGTGATGGCTTCAAGTGGGACCGCTAACCACGGGCACCCCACCCAAAACCACGGGTTCCCACCCGAAACCACGGGTTCCCGCCCCAAAACACAGGTTTTGACACGGAGCCACATAGTTGTGCCACCCGAAAACACGGGTTCTGACACGGAACCACGGGTTCCCTTTACGAAACCAAGGGTTTCCACCCGAGGACGCGGCTTCTGGCCAGCATCCATCGGCTTCGGCTCCAAACCGAGAGTCCCGACAGACCCTCATGCGTACTTGGGGGACTTGTCCCGGCGTGATGGCTTGAAGTGGGACCGCTAACCACGGGCACCCCACCCAAAACCACGGGTTCCTAGCCGAAACCACGGGTTCCCGCCCCAAAACACAGGCTTCGACACGGAGCCACATAGTTGTGCCACCCGAAAACACGGGTTCTGACACGGAACCACGGGTTCCCTTTACGACATAAAGGGTTTCCACCCGAGGTCGCGGCTTCTGGCCGGGATCCATCGGCTCCCGTTCCAAACCAACAGTACCGACAGACCCTCATGCGAACGTGTGGGTCACGTCCCGGCGTGATGGCTTGAAGTGGGACCGCTAACCACGGGCACCCCACCCAAAACCACGGGTTCCCACCCGAAACCACGGGTTCCCGCCCCAAAACACAGGTTTCGACACGGAGCCACATAGTTGTGCCACCCAGAAACACGGGTTCTGACACGGAACCACGGGTTCCCTTCACAAAACCAAGGGTTTTCACCCGAGGACGCGGCTTCTGGCCGGGATCCATCGGCTCCCGCTCAAATCTGATAAGGCCAACAGACCATCCTAAGCTATTTACGGACGCGTCCAGGCATGATGACATGCAGTCGGTCCGTCGACCACGGGCACCCCACCCAAAACCAAGGGTTCCCACCCGAAACCACGGGTTCCCGCCCCAAAACGAAGGCTTCGACACGGAGCCACATAGTTGTGCCACCCGAAAACACGGGTTCTGACACGGAACCACGGGTTCCCTTTACAAAACCAAGGGTTTCCACCCGAGGACGCGGCTTCTGGCCGGCATCCATCGGCTCCCGCTCCAAACCGACAGAGCCGAAAGACCGTCATGGGTACTTGGGGGACTCGTCCCGGCGTGATGGCTTGAAGTGGGACCGCTAACCACGGGCACCCCACCCAAAACCACGGGTTCCAACCCGAAACCATGGGTTCCCGCCCCAAAACACAGGCTTCGACACGGAGCCACATAGTTGTGCCACCCGGAAACACGGGTTCTGACACGGAACCACGGGTTCCCTTCACAAAACCAGGGGTTTCCACCCGAGGACGCGGCTTCTGGCCGGGATCCATCGGCTCCCGCTCCAAACCGACAGTACCGACAAACCGTCATGCACAGTTGGGGGACTCGTCCCGGCGTGATGGCTTGAAGTGGGACCGCTAACAACGGCACCTCACCCAAAACCACGAATTCCTACCCGAAACCACGGGTTCCCGCCCCAAAACACAGGCTTCGACACGGAGCCACATAGTTGTGCCACCCGAAAACACGGGTTCTGACACAGAACCACGGGTTCCGTTGACAAAACCAAGGGTTTCCACCCGAGGACGCGGCTTCTGGCCGGGATCCATCGGCTCCCGCTCCAAACCGACAGTACCGACAGACCGTCATGCGAACGTGGGGGACACGTTCCGGCGTGATGGTTTGAAGTGGGACCGCTAACCACGGGCACCCCACCCAAAACCACGGGTTCCTACCCGAAACCAGGGGTTACCGCCCCAAAAACACAGGTTTCGACACGGAGCCACATAGTTGTGCCACCCGGAAACACGGGTTCTGACACGGAACCACGGGTTCCCTTCACAAAACCAGGGGTTTCCACCCGAGGACGCGGCTTCTGGCCGGGATCCATCGGCTCCCGCTCCAAACCGACAGTACCGACAAACCGTCATGCACAGTTGGGGGACTCGTCCCGGCGTGATGGCTTGAAGTGGGACCGCTAACAACGGCACCTCACCCAAAACCACGAATTCCTACCCGAAACCACGGGTTCCCGCCCCAAAACACAGGCTTCGACACGGAGCCACATAGTTGTGCCACCCGAAAACACGGGTTCTGACACAGAACCACGGGTTCCGTTGACAAAACCAAGGGTTTCCACCCGAGGACGCGGCTTCTGGCCGGGATCCATCGGCTCCCGCTCCAAACCGACAGTACCGACAGACCGTCATGCGAACGTGGGGGACACGTTCCGGCGTGATGGTTTGAAGTGGGACCGCTAACCACGGGCACCCCACCCAAAACCACGGGTTCCTACCCGAAACAACGGGTTCCCGCCCCAAAACACAGGTTTCGACACGGAGCCACATAGTTGTGCCACCCGAAAACACGGGTTCTGACACGGAACCACGGGTTCCGTTCACAAAACCAAGGGATTCCACCCGAGGACGCGGCTTCTGGCCGGCATTCATTGGTTCCTGCTCCAAAATGACAGTGCAGACAGCGCGTCAAGCGTACTAGCTGGACACGTCCCGGCGTGATGGCTTCAAGTGGGACCGCTCACCACGGGCACCCCACCCAAAACCACGGGTTCCCAGCCGACACCAGGGGTTACCGCCCCAAAAACACAGGTTTCGACACGGAGCCACATGGTTGTGCCACCCGAAAACACGGGTTCTGACACGGAACCACGGGTTCCCTTTACGAAACCAAGGGTTTCCACCCGAGGGCGCGGGTCGGCCCTGGATCCATCGGCTCCCGCTCAAGTCTGAGAGTGCCAACAGACCGTCATCAGCTGTTTATGGACGCGTCCAGGCAAGATCAGTTACAGTCGGTCCGTCGACCACGGGCACCCCACCCAAAACCACGGGTTCCCAGCCGAAACCACGGGTTCCCGCCCCAAAACACAGGTTTCGACACGGAGCCACATAGTTGTGCCACCCGAAAACACGGGTTCTGACACGGAGCCACGGGTT
Source organism: Pyropia yezoensis (assembly GCA_009829735.1). NCBI lineage: Eukaryota > Rhodophyta > Bangiophyceae > Bangiales > Bangiaceae > Pyropia > Pyropia yezoensis. The sequence goes on along the minus strand of CM020619.1, from coordinate 17,460,349 downwards.
CCCTTCACAAAACCAAGGGTTTCCACCCGAGGACGCGGCTTCTGGCCGGCATCCATCGGGTTCCACTCCAAATCGACAGAGCCGAAAGACCGTCATGTGTACTTGGGGGACTCATCCCGGCGTGATGGCTTCAAGTGGGACCGCTAACCACGGGCACCCCACCCAAAACCACGGGTTCCCACCCGAAACCACGGGTTCCCGCCCCAAAACACAGGTTTCGACACGGAGCCACATAGTTGTGCGACCCGAAAACACGGGTTCTGACACAGAACCACGGGTTCCCTTTACGAAACCAAGGGTTTCCACCCGAGGACGCGGCTTCTGGCCGGGATCCATCGGCTCCCGCTCCAAACCGACAGTACCTACAGACCGTCATGCGTACTTGGGGGACTCGTCCCGGCGTGATGGCTTGAAGTGGGACCGCTAACCACGGGCACCCCACCCAAAACCACGGGATCCTACTCGAAACCATGGGTTCCCGCCCCAAAACACAGGTTTAGAAACGGAGCCACATAGTTGTGCCACCCGAAAACACGGGTTCTGACACGGAACCACGGGTTCCCTTCACAAAACCAAGGGTTTCCACCCGAGGACGCGGCTTCTGGCCGGGATCCATCGGCTCCCGCTCCAAACCGACAGTGCCGACAGACCGTTATGCGAACGTGGGGGACACGTCCCGGCGTGATGGTTTAAAGTGGGACCGCTAACCTGGGGCACCCCACCCAAAACCACGGGTTCCTACCCGAAACCATGGGTTCTCGCCCCAAAACACAGGTTTCGACACGGAGCCACATAGTTGTGCCACCCGAAAACACGGGTTCTGACACAGAACAACGGGTTCCGTTTACAAAACCAAGGGTTTCCACGGAGCCACATAGTTGTGCCACCCAGAAACACGGGTTCCGACACGGAACCACGGGTTCCCTTCACAAAACCAAGACTTTTCACCGGAGGACGCGGCTTCTGGCCGGGATCCATCGGCTCCCGCTCAAATCTGATAAGGCCAACAGACCATCATAAGCTATTTACGGACGCGTCCAGGCATGACGACATGCAGTCGGTCCGTCGACCACGGGCACCCCACCCAAAACCAAGGGTTCCTACCCGAAACCACGGGTTCCCGCCCCAAAACACAGGTTTCGACACGGAGCCACTTAGTTGTGCCACCCGAAAACACGGGTTCTGACACGGAACCACGGGTTCCGTTTACAAAACCAAGGGTTTCCACCCGAGCACGCGGCTTCTGGCCGGGATCCATCGGCTCCCGCTCCAAACCGACAGGACCGACAGACCGTCATGCGAACGTGGGGGACACGTTCCGGCGTGATGGTTTGAAGTGGGACCGCTAACCACGGGCACCCCACCCAAAACCACGGGTTCCTAGCCGAAACAACGGGTTCCCGCCCCAAAACACAGGTTTCGACACGGAGCCACATAGTTGTGCCACCCGAAAACACGGGTTCTGACACGGAACCACGGGTTCCCTTCGCAAAACCAGGGGTTTCCACCCGAGGACGCGGCTTCTGGCCGGCATCCATCGGCTCCCGCTCCAAACCGACAGTACCGACAGACCGTCATGCGAACTTGGGGGACAAGTCCCGGCGTGATGGCTTCAAGTGGGACCGCTAACCACGGGCACCCCACCCAAAACCACGGGTTCCTACCCGAAACCATGGGTTCCCGCCCCAAAACACAGGCTTCGACACGGAGCCACATAGTTGTGCCACCCGAAAACACGGGTTCTGACACGGAACCACGGGTTCCCTTTACGAAACCAAGGGTTTCCACCCGAGGACGCGGCTTCTGGCCGGCATCCATCGGCTTCCGCTCCAAACCGACAGTGCCGAAAGACCGTCGTGGGTACTTGGGGGACTTGTCCCGGCGTGATGGCTTGAAGTGGGACCGCTCACCACGGGCACCCCACCCAAAACCACGGGTTCCCACCCGAAACCACGGGATCCCGCCCCAAAACACAGGTTTCGACACGGAGCCACATAGTTGTGCCACCCGAAAACACGGGTTCTGACACGGAACCACGGGTTCCGTTTACAAAACCAAGGGTTTCCACCCGAGGACGCGGCTTCTGGCCGGGATCCATCGGCTCCCGCTCCAAACCGACAGTACCGACAGACGGTTATGCGAACGTGGGGGACACGTTCCGGCGTGATGGTTTGAAGTGGGACGGAACCACGGGTTCCCTTTACAAAACCAAGGGTTTTCACCCGAGGGCGCGGGTAAGGCCGGGATCCATCGGCTCCCGCTCAAATCTGATGAGGACAACAGACCATCCAAGGGTTTCCGCCCGAGGACGCGGTTTCTGGCCGGGATCCATCGGCTCCCGCTCCAAACCGACAGTACCTACAGACCGTCATGCGTACTTTGGGGACACGTCCCGGCGTGATGGCTTGAAGTGGGACCGCTAACAACGGCACCCCACCCAGAACCACGGGTTCCCACCCGAAACCACGGGTTCCCGCCCCAAAACACAGGTTTCGACACGGAGCCACATAGTTGTGCCACCCGAAAACACGGGTTCTGACACGGAACCACGGGTTCCCTTTATAAAACCAAGGGTTTTTACCCTAGGGCGCGTGTCGGACCGGGATCTAGCGGCTCCCGCTCAAATGTCAGAGTGCCAATAGACCCTCATAAGCTGTTCAGGGACGCGGCCAGGCATGATGACTTGCAGTCGGTCCGTCGACCACGGGCACCCCACCCAAAACCAAAGGTTCCCACCCGAACCCACGGCCAGAAGCCGCGTCCTCGGATGGAAACCCGTGGTTTTGTAAACGAAACCTGTGCTTCTGTGTCAGAACCCGTGTTTTCGGGTGGCACAACTATTTGGCTCCGTGTCGAAACCTGTGCTTTGGGGCGAGAACCCATGGTTTCGGGTGGGAACCCGTGGTTTTGGGTGGGGTGCCCGTGGTTAGCGGTCCCACTTCAAGCCATGGGGCCTTGACCTGCTCCCAAAGTACTTTGGGAGCAGGTCAAGGGTACCCATAACGGTCTGTCGGCACTGTCGGTTTGGAGCGGGAGCCGATGGATCCGGCCAGAAGCCGCGTCCTCGGGTGGAAACCCCTGGTTTTGTAAACGGAACCCGTGGTTCCGTGTCAGAACCCGTGTTTTCGGGTGGCACAACTATGTGGCTCCGTGTTGAAACCTGTGTTTTGGGGCGGGAACCCTTGGTTTCGAGTAGGAACCCGTGGTTTTGGGTGGGGTGCCCGTGGTTAGCGGTCCCACTTGAAGCCATCACGCCGGGACGTGTCCCCCAAGTACCCACGACGGTCTTTCGGCACTGTCGGTTTGGAGCGGAAGCCGATAGATGCCGGCCAGAAGTCGCGTCCTCGGGTGGAAACCCTTGGTTTTGTAAAGGGAACCCGTGGTTCCGTGTCAGAACCCGTGTTTTCGGGTGGCACAACTATGTGGCTCCGTGTCGAAACCTGTGTTTTGGGACGAAAACCCGTGGTTTCGGGTGGGAACCCGTGGTTTTGGGTGGGGTACCCGTGGTTAGCGGTCCCACTTCAAGCCATCACGCCGGGACGTGTCCCCCAAGTACGCGTGACGGTCTGTCGGTACTGTCGGTTTGGAGCCCAAGCCGATGGATCCCGGCCCGACCCGCGCCCTCGGGTGGAAACCCCTGGTTTTGTGAAGGGAACCCGTGGTTCCGTGTCAGAACCCGTGTTTTTAGGTGGCACAACTATGTGGCTCCGTGTCGGAACCTGTGTTTTGGGGTGGGAGCCCGTGGTTTTGGGCGGCGACCCGTCTTTTCGGATGGTAGCTCGTGGTATTCTGCCGAACTTGAGTGCGTCTGACGCCGTGGTGTGCGGCCAGAAAGTCGTGGAGGTGTGTTGGAACGTTTTATGAAACAAAGCCGTTGTTTCAAGGGAAAGCCCGCGCTTCTGGGTTGCACCCTTTTGGTTGAACGATCAAACCCGTCGTTCCGGGTCAGAACCTTGGTTCTCGCGTGGAAACTCGTGGTTCTGGATCAGAACCTGTGGTTTTTGGTGGGATCCAGTTTTTTTTTTGCGGAAACCCGTGGTTTTGGTTGAAGGGCTTTGTGTTGGGTGGAAACCCGTGTTATTGGTGGGAACCGGTGGTCTCGCGAGGGAACCCACGTTTTTGGGATGGAACCTGTGGGTTTGGTTCAGATGGTGGTGGGAGCGGCGCCTATCGGGGCGCAGGAGGGGTCTTCTACAGGACTAGACGCGGCAGCTACCGCGGCAGAGGGGCGGGCTGCTGCTAGGAGTAGAGCCGCACTGACCCGTCGGCGTGGCCCGCCGCCAGCAGCCGCCTGTCTGCACTCACCGCCAGCGCCGTCACGACGCCGGCGGTGGTGCGGGTGGCCGGGTCGGCCAGCCGCTGCATGGCGTCCCCGGGCCTCTCCTCGGGCATGGCGGTATCCGCGCTATTCTGGGCAAGGGCGGCCCCTGCGGGAAATCAGCGAAGGCTTCAGTCCTTGGGGAGACAAGTGCAGTGATAAAGAGTGAGTCACACTCCATTGCATGCATGCACGACACGGCCAGCTTTCAAGCTGCCCATGATATGAGCGCGAAAGTCAGGCGTTGGCTCCGTCCCTGCACTTCCAACATTCCCACGAAGGCATTGATGCATAACGCTGCAAACGAACACACCGCAGTCGTGACTGTTCGGCTGTTGCCAACTTTGTCCAACACGGAGGGTCCAGCTGCGTGCAGGTCTGCCAGCCTGCTTCGAGGCATCACCGGCCCAGCGGACCATAGTCCGACCGAGCCCAGCTGCAGTGCCGGGTATGGAATCGAAGTGGTAGACAGTAAACGTCGCAGGTACCACTACGGCTATGCTCCAGTGACCGGCATGGTTGATGGGCACACATATCCGCGATGAAGTGAACACATCTCTGTTTCTCGTCCAATGTTGAACAGCGTCGAAGCTGTACTGCCGCCGCTTCCCCAGCATGAGATTGGTGTATAAAAACGTGGACAAGTAAGTGGTGCTGCCGTCGTCGACTTCGCGCTGTAGCAGTTGTGCGTAGGCATTGATGATGTTGTCGGTGAGCCAACCGAGGTCAGCGAGACGCTGCATGTCGTCAACTGAGATGGGAACCTTACCGACCAAAATGACCTCTTCAGGGACAAGCACGCTCGGCACTCTGCAGGTATGCAATCAATGAGGTCAGCCCAACTCAGCATTCAACAAACATGACTCACATTCGTAGTCCTCACCGACACTAACACCGACACACTCGCAATGAAAAGCAGCGTCGCAGACGTAGCAGTGACAGATGTCACCAAACTCGGGCCGATTACAAACGCACATGGATGGCCCCTTCGCAGTCTCGACCGTCATGACAGACTTTCGATGACGCGACGACCGCCGCAGCCGAGGGGTCGCGGCGACAGCAACACCGGCGACCGGCGGCTGACAGACAGCCGCACCAGAAATGGCGGCGGCGACCGCCGGCGTGGCCGCGGCAGCCCCCGGCTGAGCAGCTGCAGACGCGGGACCGGCGACGGGTGCGACTCGTCGGAGAGCCATAGCTGTCCGCGTCTGCACAGCAGGCGCAGTCTTGGCCTGGTCGGCAACAGCCTCGGCGCCAGCCGAACGAACGGCAGTACTAGCAGCAGCTGGCGCTACATCCACAGCAGGTACGTCAGGCGCACGCTGAGAATTTGCTGAACGGCCGCCACGACGTGCGGGCCCACGAGCGTTGCCCGCCACTGGCGCAGCAGCCCGGTCAGAGGACGCACCCGCATAGCCCACACTCGCGGCAAAGCGAGAAACTGGGACCGCAAGCCGCTTTGACCGCCGAACGGAGCTGCCAAAAAAAGAGGGGGAGTGCTCTTTGCGGCTGTCCCCGTCGGCACCCGGCTCGTGAGGACGCCCCGCAGCGCCAGCTTCCCTGCAGTTTCCGTCCACGAACTCTCCCTCACCACCGCCATCGCCGCTCAGCTCCATCCGATTTCGGCTGGCGTTCCCCTCATGTTGTTCGCCTCCAGCACCGTTGTAGCCATCAGGAGTACGGTCCGCCGAAGCGGACATTGCAAAGTCCAAGTGAACGCGGGCCACCTGCTTTGCGCGTTTGGAGGAACTGGCGGGCGAACCTGCCAAGCCAGATGGCGGTCGGGAGCTTGGCGATCCAGACAGTACAGAAGTCAGCTTACTATTGTGGAGGTGCTTAGCAGCAGCGCGCACCACATTACGAGATACGCGCTTCACTGAGTCCTTGACGGACGGCGACGAGTCTTCCATCAACGATGCTCCCGAAAAGCGCCGCATGAACGCACCAGAGCTCACCGAACGTGTCCGCGGGGAGTGTAGATCGGAACGCTTGACACCCGCCCCAGGCACTCGCCCCTTACGACCACGAGAAGAGGAACTTGGTGAAGCAGGTGCGCCCACTTTCGCAGCCGACGCGCCGGTTGCACTCAATGCAGGTGTGTCCAGGTAGACCGAGTGTCCGCGCGAGACAGGGACGGAAACGTCCACCGCGGCTCGCACCCCCGCAGGTGTCATGATGACTCCGGCTGATGCCCCAGCCACAAAAGCAGGAACAGCATGGTCAGGAAGAGGGGCACGAGCAGGCACAAGCTCAGGACCGAAAAGCACACCGGCCTGAGAGGCAACCGCAGCAGGATCAGAAACATTCAAAGCCTCGGGTGCCAGCGCCGCCACACGCGGCATCACCTCCCTCAACACATCCCGCTCCAGCTGGTCGGCCACCTCCCCACCCACCACGTCACGATTGGCCGACTTGCCGCAGGGCAGCAACCCTGCTAAAAGAGTCGCGCGTAAAATGTGCACAGCGCCAGTCTTCGCAATCGACCGAGCCCGCCCAAGCAGCAGAGCACGTGCCTCCTCATCACCTGACAACAGCGCAGCCTCCGCATATGCATCCAACTTGGCAGTCCCCATGGAAAGCGATGAGTGGGACATCAACTTGTCAACAAAAACTGCTGCCTGCTCCAAGAACAAAATGCACGAGTCTTGATCATGCTCAGAATGATGCGTAAAGCCTTCCTGTTGGAGGGGCCTCCCCGCGCGAGACAAAGCGGCCGTCAAGCGACCCACAGCCGCCGGCCGACCAGGCTCTTGTTCGCCCCTCGTGGCGTAAAGCCTCTTGGCGAGATCCGCGTACGATCGAACGACACTACGCGAGCGCGCCGTCCAGGAGGTCTGAAAGGGCGCCGAAGAAGGAGAAACCAGCGCAGCCCCATCGTACAAAATCAACCACGTTGCGGACAGACACCAGCTCGGCTGCACGTCGACAATGGGCGTGCGCCACGAGCGCACATGGACATTCAGTTGCCCTGATTGCAGGCCGGTATTACGCTCAACCCGCTCCGACGCCATGCGCGCCGGCAGGGTTTGACCGACCTCCCGGGAAACAGCTGGAGTGGCAGCCAGATGTGGGACCCGCCCTCCACGCCATACCAGGTGCAGGTGGAGTACGGGGAGGAGCGAATGGTGGGCGTTTTGAGAGCAAAGAATTGTCACCAAAACACCTCCCCCGCCGCCCACCCCTCCAGCACACACGGTAGACCACACGGTAGACCACACGCAGACGACAAAAAAAGACGTACAGCATTGGGGGTTCGCCTGTGATCCCTCACCAGACTACTAACCCAACTCGCGGACGCTTGACTTCGGAATTCGGAATGGGTTCCGGTACGCGTGTCTCGGATATGGCCGTACGTGCAGAAAGGGGTATGGCGGCCCGATTTGACCCCGCCCACTGTGCCGAATTCCAATGAAATCCGTGCATTGGTAGTGCAACAGCACACTTGCGTGCACGTGTTCGTCTGTTGTGCACGTGTGTGCCGTGGTTTGGGACTCGACGATGGACACAAAAAACGCCTCACTTCCGTTTAGTTGATCACGTTGCGTCGCCTGTGGACAGCCAATTTTTCACTCCGTCAGACGCGAGCTTTCCCTCTTCCCGCCCCGGTCCATCCCGCTGGGTGTGCCCATCAGAGTTGGCTCTCCTCACCGCAATCCCAGTCCCACTCCGTAGCAGCCGAGTGTGAACTCGACAGCTGAGTTGAAGAGCTGTAGCCGAAACGAAAAAATTGGTTTTCCATGGTGGGCAGCTCCCACATTTGGATGGAGTGGCAGCCAGATGTGGGACCCGCCCTCCACGCCATACCAGGTGCAGGTGGAGTACGGGGAGGAGCGAATGGTGGGCGTTTTGAGAGCAAAGAATTGTCACCAAAACACCTCCCCCGCCGCCCACCCCTCCAGCACACACGGTAGACCACACGGTAGACCACACGCAGACGACAAAAAAAGACAAAAGAAGACGTACAGCATTGGGGGTTCGCCTGTGATCCCTCACCAGACTACTAACCCAACTCGCGGACGCTTGACTTCGGAATTCGGAATGGGTTCCGGTACGCGTGTCTCGGATATGGCCGTACGTGCAGAAAGGGGTATGGCGGCCCGATTTGACCCCGCCCACTGTGCCGAATTCCAATGAAATCCGTGCATTGGTAGTGCAACAGCACACTTGCGTGCACGTGTTCGTCTGTTGTGCACGTGTGTGCCGTGGTTTGGGACTCGACGATGGACACAAAAAACGCCTCACTTCCGTTTAGTTGATCACGTTGCGTCGCCTGTGGACAGCCAATTTTTCACTCCGTCAGACGCGAGCTTTCCCTCTTCCCGCCCCGGTCCATCCCGCTGGGTGTGCCCATCAGAGTTGGCTCTCCTCACCGCAATCCCAGTCCCACTCCGTAGCAGCCGAGTGTGAACTCGACAGCTGAGTTGAAGAGCTGTAGCCGAAACGAAAAAATTGGTTTTCCATGGTGGGCAGCCGCCCCATTTGGATGGAGTGGCAGCCAGATGTGGGACCCGCCCTCCACGCCATAACAGGTGCAGGTGGAGTACGGGGAGGAGCGAATGGTGGGCGTTTTGAGAGCAAAGAATTGTCACTAAAACACCTCCCCCGCCGCCCACCCCTCCAGCACACACGGTAGACCACACGGTAGACCACACGCAGACGACAAAAAAAGACGTACAGCATTGGGGGTTCGCCTGTGATCCCTCACCAGACTACTAACCCAACTCGCGGACGCTTGACTTCGGAATTCGGAATGGGTTCCGGTACGCGTGTCTCGGATATGGCCGTACGTGCAGAAAGGGGTATGGCGGCCCGATTTGACCCCGCCCACTGTGCCGAATTCCAATGAAATCCGTGCATTGGTAGTGCAACAGCACACTTGCGTGCACGTGTTCGTCTGTTGTGCACGTGTGTGCCGTGGTTTGGGACTCGACGATGGACACAAAAAACGCCTCACTTCCGTTTAGTTGATCACGTTGCGTCGCCTGTGGACAGCCAATTTTTCACTCCGTCAGACGCGAGCTTTCCCTCTTCCCGCCCCGGTCCATCCCGCTGGGTGTGCCCATCAGAGTTGGCTCTCCTCACCGCAATCCCAGTCCCACTCCGTAGCAGCCGAGTGTGAACTCGACAGCTGAGTTGAAGAGCTGTAGCCGAAACGAAAAAATTGGTTTTCCATGGTGGGCAGCTCCCACATTTGGATGGAGTGGCAGCCAGATGTGGGACCCGCCCTCCACGCCATACCAGGTGCAGGTGGAGTACGGGGAGGAGCGAATGGTGGGCGTTTTGAGAGCAAAGAATTGTCACCAAAACACCTCCCCCGCCGCCCACCCCTCCAGCACACACGGTAGACCACACGGTAGACCACACGCAGACGACAAAAAAAGACAAAAGAAGACGTACAGCATTGGGGGTTCGCCTGTGATCCCTCACCAGACTACTAACCCAACTCGCGGACGCTTGACTTCGGAATTCGGAATGGGTTCCGGTACGCGTGTCTCGGATATGGCCGTACGTGCAGAAAGGGGTATGGCGGCCCGATTTGACCCCGCCCACTGTGCCGAATTCCAATGAAATCCGTGCATTGGTAGTGCAACAGCACACTTGCGTGCACGTGTTCGTCTGTTGTGCACGTGTGTGCCGTGGTTTGGGACTCGACGATGGACACAAAAAACGCCTCACTTCCGTTTAGTTGATCACGTTGCGTCGCCTGTGGACAGCCAATTTTTCACTCCGTCAGACGCGAGCTTTCCCTCTTCCCGCCCCGGTCCATCCCGCTGGGTGTTCCCATCAGAGTTGGCTCTCCTCACCGCAGTCCCAGTCCCACTCCGTAGCAGCCGAGTGTGAACTCGACAGCTGAGTTGAAGAGCTGTAGCCGAAACGAAAAAATTGGTTTTCCATGGTGGGCAGCCGCCCCATTTGGATGGAGTGGCAGCCAGATGTGGGA
>CM020619.1:17437448-17449590 GCA_009829735.1 Pyropia yezoensis | reverse complement strand
TCCATCCAAATGGGGCGGCTGCCCACCATGGAAAACCAATTTTTTCGTTTCGGCTACAGCTCTTCAACTCAGCTGTCGAGTTCACACTCGGCTGCTACGGAGTGGGACTGGGATTGCGGTGAGGAGAGCCAACTCTGATGGGCACACCCAGCGGGATGGACCGGGGCGGGAAGAGGGAAAGCTCGCGTCTGACGGAGTGAAAAATTGGCTGTCCACAGGCGACGCAACGTGATCAACTAAACGGAAGTGAGGCGTTTTTTGTGTCCATCGTCGAGTCCCAAACCACGGCACACACGTGCACAACAGACGAACACGTGCACGCAAGTGTGCTGTTGCACTACCAATGCACGGATTTCATTGGAATTCGGCACAGTGGGCGGGGTCAAATCGGGCCGCCATACCCCTTTCTGCACGTACGGCCATATCCGAGACACGCGTACCGGAACCCATTCCGAATTCCGAAGTCAAGCGTCCGCGAGTTGGGTTAGTAGTCTGGTGAGGGATCACAGGCGAACCCCCAATGCTGTACGTCTTCTTTTGTCTTTTTTTGTCGTCTGCGTGTGGTCTACCGTGTGGTCTACCGTGTGTGCTGGAGGGGTGGGCGGCGGGGGAGGTGTTTTGGTGACAATTCTTTGCTCTCAAAACGCCCACCATTCGCTCCTCCCCGTACTCCACCTGCACCTGGTATGGCGTGGAGGGCGGGTCCCACATCTGGCTGCCACTCCATCCAAATGTGGGAGCTGCCCACCATGGAAAACCAATTTTTTCGTTTCGGCTACAGCTCTTCAACTCAGCTGTCGAGTTCACACTCGGCTGCTACGGAGTGGGACTGGGATTGCGGTGAGGAGAGCCAACTCTGATGGGCACACCCAGCGGGATGGACCGGGGCGGGAAGAGGGAAAGCTCGCGTCTGACGGAGTGAAAAATTGGCTGTCCACAGGCGACGCAACGTGATCAACTAAACGGAAGTGAGGCGTTTTTTGTGTCCATCGTCGAGTCCCAAACCACGGCACACACGTGCACAACAGACGAACACGTGCACGCAAGTGTGCTGTTGCACTACCAATGCACGGATTTCATTGGAATTCGGCACAGTGGGCGGGGTCAAATCGGGCCGCCATACCCCTTTCTGCACGTACGGCCATATCCGAGACACGCGTACCGGAACCCATTCCGAATTCCGAAGTCAAGCGTCCGCGAGTTGGGTTAGTAGTCTGGTGAGGGATCACAGGCGAACCCCCAATGCTGTACGTCTTTTTTTGTCGTCTGCGTGTGGTCTACCGTGTGGTCTACCGTGTGTGCTGGAGGGGTGGGCGGCGGGGGAGGTGTTTTGGTGACAATTCTTTGCTCTCAAAACGCCCACCATTCGCTCCTCCCCGTACTCCACCTGCACCTGGTATGGCGTGGAGGGCGGGTCCCACATCTGGCTGCCACTCCAGCTGTTTCCCGGGAGGTCGGTCAAACCCTGCCGGCGCGCATGGCGTCGGAGCGGGTTGAGCGTAATACCGGCCTGCAATCAGGGCAACTGAATGTCCATGTGCGCTCGTGGCGCACGCCCATTGTCGACGTGCAGCCGAGCTGGTGTCTGTCCGCAACGTGGTTGATTTTGTACGATGGGGCTGCGCTGGTTTCTCCTTCTTCGGCGCCCTTTCAGACCTCCTGGACGGCGCGCTCGCGTAGTGTCGTTCGATCGTACGCGGATCTCGCCAAGAGGCTTTACGCCACGAGGGGCGAACAAGAGCCTGGTCGGCCGGCGGCTGTGGGTCGCTTGACGGCCGCTTTGTCTCGCGCGGGGAGGCCCCTCCAACAGGAAGGCTTTACGCATCATTCTGAGCATGATCAAGACTCGTGCATTTTGTTCTTGGAGCAGGCAGCAGTTTTTGTTGACAAGTTGATGTCCCACTCATCGCTTTCCATGGGGACTGCCAAGTTGGATGCATATGCGGAGGCTGCGCTGTTGTCAGGTGATGAGGAGGCACGTGCTCTGCTGCTTGGGCGGGCTCGGTCGATTGCGAAGACTGGCGCTGTGCACATTTTACGCGCGACTCTTTTAGCAGGGTTGCTGCCCTGCGGCAAGTCGGCCAATCGTGACGTGGTGGGTGGGGAGGTGGGCCGACCAGCTGGAGCGGGATGTGTTGAGGGAGGTGATGCCGCGTGTGGCGGCGCTGGCACCCGAGGCTTTGAATGTTTCTGATCCTGCTGCGGTTGCCTCTCAGGCCGGTGTGCTTTTCGGTCCTGAGCTTGTGCCTGCTCGTGCCCCTCTTCCTGACCATGCTGTTCCTGCTTTTGTGGCTGGGGCATCAGCCGGAGTCATCATGACACCTGCGGGGGTGCGAGCCGCGGTGGACGTTTCCGTCCCTGTCTCGCGCGGACACTCGGTCTACCTGGACACACCTGCATTGAGTGCAACCGGCGCGTCGGCTGCGAAAGTGGGCGCACCTGCTTCACCAAGTTCCTCTTCTCGTGGTCGTAAGGGGCGAGTGCCTGGGGCGGGTGTCAAGCGTTCCGATCTACACTCCCCGCGGACACGTTCGGTGAGCTCTGGTGCGTTCATGCGGCGCTTTTCGGGAGCATCGTTGATGGAAGACTCGTCGCCGTCCGTCAAGGACTCAGTGAAGCGCGTATCTCGTAATGTGGTGCGCGCTGCTGCTAAGCACCTCCACAATAGTAAGCTGACTTCTGTACTGTCTGGATCGCCAAGCTCCCGACCGCCATCTGGCTTGGCAGGTTCGCCCGCCAGTTCCTCCAAACGCGCCAAAGCAGGTGGCCCGCGTTCACTTGGACTTTGCAATGTCCGCTTCGGCGGACCGTACTCCTGATGGCTACAACGGTGCTGGAGGCGAACAACATGAGGGGAACGCCAGCCGAAATCGGATGGAGCTGAGCGGCGATGGCGGTGGTGAGGGAGAGTTCGTGGACGGAAACTGCAGGGAAGCTGGCGCTGCGGGGCGTCCTCACGAGCCGGGTGCCGACGGGGACAGCCGCAAAGAGCACTCCCCCTCTTTTTTTGGCAGCTCCGTTCGGCGGTCAAAGCGGCTTGCGGTCCCAGTTTCTCGCTTTGCCGCGAGTGTGGGCTATGCGGGTGCGTCCTCTGACCGGGCTGCTGCGCCAGTGGCGGGCAACGCTCGTGGGCCCGCACGTCGTGGCGGCCGTTCAGCAAATTCTCAGCGTGCGCCTGACGTACCTGCTGTGGATGTAGCGCCAGCTGCTGCTAGTACTGCCGTTCGTTCGGCTGGCGCCGAGGCTGTTGCCGACCAGGCCAAGACTGCGCCTGCTGTGCAGACGCGGACAGCTATGGCTCTCCGACGAGTCGCACCCGTCGCCGGTCCCGCGTCTGCAGCTGCTCAGCCGGGGGCTGCCGCGGCCACGCCGGCGGTCGCCGCCGCCATTTCTGGTGCGGCTGTCTGTCAGCCGCCGGTCGCCGGTGTTGCTGTCGCCGCGACCCCTCGGCTGCGGCGGTCGTCGCGTCATCGAAAGTCTGTCATGACGGTCGAGACTGCGAAGGGGCCATCCATGTGCGTTTGTAATCGGCCCGAGTTTGGTGACATCTGTCACTGCTACGTCTGCGACGCTGCTTTTCATTGCGAGTGTGTCGGTGTTAGTGTCGGTGAGGACTACGAATGTGAGTCATGTTTGTTGAATGCTGAGTTGGGCTGACCTCATTGATTGCATACCTGCAGAGTGCCGAGCGTGCTTGTCCCTGAAGAGGTCATTTTGGTCGGTAAGGTTCCCATCTCAGTTGACGACATGCAGCGTCTCGCTGACCTCGGTTGGCTCACCGACAACATCATCAATGCCTACGCACAACTGCTACAGCGCGAAGTCGACGACGGCAGCACCACTTACTTGTCCACGTTTTTATACACCAATCTCATGCTGGGGAAGCGGCGGCAGTACAGCTTCGACGCTGTTCAACATTGGACGAGAAACAGAGATGTGTTCACTTCATCGCGGATATGTGTGCCCATCAACCATGCCGGTCACTGGAGCATAGCCGTAGTGGTACCTGCGACGTTTACTGTCTACCACTTCGATTCCATACCCGGCACTGCAGCTGGGCTCGGTCGGACTATGGTCCGCTGGGCCGGTGATGCCTCGAAGCAGGCTGGCAGACCTGCACGCAGCTGGACCCTCCGTGTTGGACAAAGTTGGCAACAGCCGAACAGTCACGACTGCGGGTGTGTTCGTTTGCAGCGTTATGCATCAATGCCTTCGTGGGAATGTTGGAAGTGCAGGGACGGAGCCAACGCCTGACTTTCGCGCTCATATCATGGGCAGCTTGAAAGCTGGCCGTGTCGTGCATGCATGCAATGGAGTGTGACTCACTCTTTATCACTGCACTTGTCTCCCCAAGGACTGAAGCCTTCGCTGATTTCCCGCAGGGGCCGCCCTTGCCCAGAATAGCGCGGATACCGCCATGCCCGAGGAGAGGCCCGGGGACGCCATGCAGCGGCTGGCCGACCCGGCCACCCGCACCACCGCCGGCGTCGTGACGGCGCTGGCGGTGAGTGCAGACAGGCGGCTGCTGGCGGCGGGCCACGCCGACGGGTCAGTGCGGCTCTACTCCTAGCAGCAGCCCGCCCCTCTGCCGCGGTAGCTGCCGCGTCTAGTCCTGTAGAAGACCCCTCCTGCGCCCCGATAGGCGCCGCTCCCACCACCATCTGAACCAAACCCACAGGTTCCATCCCAAAAACGTGGGTTCCCTCGCGAGACCACCGGTTCCCACCAATAACACGGGTTTCCACCCAACACAAAGCCCTTCAACCAAAACCACGGGTTTCCGCAAAAAAAAACTGGATCCCACCAAAAACCACAGGTTCTGATCCAGAACCACGAGTTTCCACGCGAGAACCAAGGTTCTGACCCGGAACGACGGGTTTGATCGTTCAACCAAAAGGGTGCAACCCAGAAGCGCGGGCTTTCCCTTGAAACAACGGCTTTGTTTCATAAAACGTTCCAACACACCTCCACGACTTTCTGGCCGCACACCACGGCGTCAGACGCACTCAAGTTCGGCAGAATACCACGAGCTACCATCCGAAAAGACGGGTCGCCGCCCAAAACCACGGGCTCCCACCCCAAAACACAGGTTCCGACACGGAGCCACATAGTTGTGCCACCTAAAAACACGGGTTCTGACACGGAACCACGGGTTCCCTTCACAAAACCAGGGGTTTCCACCCGAGGGCGCGGGTCGGGCCGGGATCCATCGGCTTGGGCTCCAAACCGACAGTACCGACAGACCGTCACGCGTACTTGGGGGACACGTCCCGGCGTGATGGCTTGAAGTGGGACCGCTAACCACGGGTACCCCACCCAAAACCACGGGTTCCCACCCGAAACCACGGGTTTTCGTCCCAAAACACAGGTTTCGACACGGAGCCACATAGTTGTGCCACCCGAAAACACGGGTTCTGACACGGAACCACGGGTTCCCTTTACAAAACCAAGGGTTTCCACCCGAGGACGCGACTTCTGGCCGGCATCTATCGGCTTCCGCTCCAAACCGACAGTGCCGAAAGACCGTCGTGGGTACTTGGGGGACACGTCCCGGCGTGATGGCTTCAAGTGGGACCGCTAACCACGGGCACCCCACCCAAAACCACGGGTTCCTACTCGAAACCAAGGGTTCCCGCCCCAAAACACAGGTTTCAACACGGAGCCACATAGTTGTGCCACCCGAAAACACGGGTTCTGACACGGAACCACGGGTTCCGTTTACAAAACCAGGGGTTTCCACCCGAGGACGCGGCTTCTGGCCGGATCCATCGGCTCCCGCTCCAAACCGACAGTGCCGACAGACCGTTATGGGTACCCTTGACCTGCTCCCAAAGTACTTTGGGAGCAGGTCAAGGCCCCATGGCTTGAAGTGGGACCGCTAACCACGGGCACCCCACCCAAAACCACGGGTTCCCACCCGAAACCATGGGTTCTCGCCCCAAAGCACAGGTTTCGACACGGAGCCAAATAGTTGTGCCACCCGAAAACACGGGTTCTGACACAGAAGCACAGGTTTCGTTTACAAAACCACGGGTTTCCATCCGAGGACGCGGCTTCTGGCCGTGGGTTCGGGTGGGAACCTTTGGTTTTGGGTGGGGTGCCCGTGGTCGACGGACCGACTGCAAGTCATCATGCCTGGCCGCGTCCCTGAACAGCTTATGAGGGTCTATTGGCACTCTGACATTTGAGCGGGAGCCGCTAGATCCCGGTCCGACACGCGCCCTAGGGTAAAAACCCTTGGTTTTATAAAGGGAACCCGTGGTTCCGTGTCAGAACCCGTGTTTTCGGGTGGCACAACTATGTGGCTCCGTGTCGAAACCTGTGTTTTTGGGGCGGGAACCCGTGGTTTCGGGGTGGGAACCCGTGGTTCTGGGTGGGGTGCCGTTGTTAGCGGTCCCACTTCAAGCCATCACGCCGGGACGTGTCCCCAAAGTACGCATGACGGTCTGTAGGTACTGTCGGTTTGGAGCGGGAGCCGATGGATCCCGGCCAGAAACCGCGTCCTCGGGCGGAAACCCTTGGATGGTCTGTTGTCCTCATCAGATTTGAGCGGGAGCCGATGGATCCCGGCCTTACCCGCGCCCTCGGGTGAAAACCCTTGGTTTTGTAAAGGGAACCCGTGGTTCCGTCCCACTTCAAACCATCACGCCGGAACGTGTCCCCCACGTTCGCATAACCGTCTGTCGGTACTGTCGGTTTGGAGCGGGAGCCGATGGATCCCGGCCAGAAGCCGCGTCCTCGGGTGGAAACCCTTGGTTTTGTAAACGGAACCCGTGGTTCCGTGTCAGAACCCGTGTTTTCGGGTGGCACAACTATGTGGCTCCGTGTCGAAACCTGTGTTTTGGGGCGGGATCCCGTGGTTTCGGGTGGGAACCCGTGGTTTTGGGTGGGGTGCCCGTGGTGAGCGGTCCCACTTCAAGCCATCACGCCGGGACAAGTCCCCCAAGTACCCACGACGGTCTTTCGGCACTGTCGGTTTGGAGCGGAAGCCGATGGATGCCGGCCAGAAGCCGCGTCCTCGGGTGGAAACCCTTGGTTTCGTAAAGGGAACCCGTGGTTCCGTGTCAGAACCCGTGTTTTCGGGTGGCACAACTATGTGGCTCCGTGTCGAAGCCTGTGTTTTGGGGCGGGAACCCGTGGTTTCGGGTAGGAACCCGTGGTTTTGGGTGGGGTGCCCGTGGTTAGCGGTCCCACTTGAAGCCATCACGCCGGGACTTGTCCCCCAAGTTCGCATGACGGTCTGTCGGTACTGTCGGTTTGGAGCGGGAGCCGATGGATGCCGGCCAGAAGCCGCGTCCTCGGGTGGAAACCCCTGGTTTTGCGAAGGGAACCCGTGGTTCCGTGTCAGAACCCGTGTTTTCGGGTGGCACAACTATGTGGCTCCGTGTCGAAACCTGTGTTTTGGGGCGGGAACCCGTTGTTTCGGCTAGGAACCCGTGGTTTTGGGTGGGGTGCCCGTGGTTAGCGGTCCCACTTCAAACCATCACGCCGGAACGTGTCCCCCACGTTCGCATGACGGTCTGTCGGTCCTGTCGGTTTGGAGCGGGAGCCGATGGATCCCGGCCAGAAGCCGCGTGCTCGGGTGGAAACCCTTGGTTTTGTAAACGGAACCCGTGGTTCCGTGTCAGAACCCGTGTTTTCGGGTGGCACAACTAAGTGGCTCCGTGTCGAAACCTGTGTTTTGGGGCGGGAACCCGTGGTTTCGGGTAGGAACCCTTGGTTTTGGGTGGGGTGCCCGTGGTCGACGGACCGACTGCATGTCGTCATGCCTGGACGCGTCCGTAAATAGCTTATGATGGTCTGTTGGCCTTATCAGATTTGAGCGGGAGCCGATGGATCCCGGCCAGAAGCCGCGTCCTCCGGTGAAAAGTCTTGGTTTTGTGAAGGGAACCCGTGGTTCCGTGTCGGAACCCGTGTTTCTGGGTGGCACAACTATGTGGCTCCGTGGAAACCCTTGGTTTTGTAAACGGAACCCGTTGTTCTGTGTCAGAACCCGTGTTTTCGGGTGGCACAACTATGTGGCTCCGTGTCGAAACCTGTGTTTTGGGGCGAGAACCCATGGTTTCGGGTAGGAACCCGTGGTTTTGGGTGGGGTGCCCCAGGTTAGCGGTCCCACTTTAAACCATCACGCCGGGACGTGTCCCCCACGTTCGCATAACGGTCTGTCGGCACTGTCGGTTTGGAGCGGGAGCCGATGGATCCCGGCCAGAAGCCGCGTCCTCGGGTGGAAACCCTTGGTTTTGTGAAGGGAACCCGTGGTTCCGTGTCAGAACCCGTGTTTTCGGGTGGCACAACTATGTGGCTCCGTGTCTAAACCTGTGTTTTGGGGCGGGAACCCATGGTTTCGAGTAGGATCCCGTGGTTTTGGGTGGGGTGCCCGTGGTTAGCGGTCCCACTTCAAGCCATCACGCCGGGACGAGTCCCCCAAGTACGCATGACGGTCTGTAGGTACTGTCGGTTTGGAGCGGGAGCCGATGGATCCCGGCCAGAAGCCGCGTCCTCGGGTGGAAACCCTTGGTTTCGTAAAGGGAACCCGTGGTTCTGTGTCAGAACCCGTGTTTTCGGGTCGCACAACTATGTGGCTCCGTGTCGAAACCTGTGTTTTGGGGCGGGAACCCGTGGTTTCGGGTGG
Organism: Pyropia yezoensis; assembly: GCA_009829735.1. Lineage (NCBI taxonomy): Eukaryota > Rhodophyta > Bangiophyceae > Bangiales > Bangiaceae > Pyropia > Pyropia yezoensis. Next base: position 17,440,958 of record CM020619.1, on the reverse strand, counting down.
GAACCCGTGGTTTTGGGTGGGGTGCCCGTGGTTAGCGGTCCCACTTGAAGCCATCACGCCGGGATGAGTCCCCCAAGTACACATGACGGTCTTTCGGCTCTGTCGATTTGGAGTGGAACCCGATGGATGCCGGCCAGAAGCCGCGTCCTCGGGTGGAAACCCTTGGTTTTGTGAAGGGAACCCGTGGCTCCGTGTCAGAACCCGTGTTTTCGGGTGGCACAACTATGTGGCTCCGTGTCGAAACCTGTGTTTTGGGGCGGGAACCCGTGGTTTCGGCTGGGAACCCGTGGTTTTGGGTGGGGTGCCCGTGGTCGACGGACCGACTGTAACTGATCTTGCCTGGACGGCGTCCATAAACAGCTGATGACGGTCTGTTGGCACTCTCAGACTTGAGCGGGAGCCGATGGATCCAGGGCCGACCCGCGCCCCTCGGGTGGAAACCCTTGGTTTCGTAAAGGGAACCCGTGGTTCCGTGTCAGAACCCGTGTTTTCGGGTGGCACAACCATGTGGCTCCGTGTCGAAACCTGTGTTTTTGGGGCGGTAACCCCTGGTGTCGGCTGGGAACCCGTGGTTTTGGGTGGGGTGCCCGTGGTGAGCGGTCCCACTTGAAGCCATCACGCCGGGACGTGTCCAGCTAGTACGCTTGACGCGCTGTCTGCACTGTCATTTGGAGCAGGAACCAATGAATGCCGGCCAGAAGCCGCGTCCTCGGGTGGAATCCCTTGGTTTTGTGAACGGAACCCGTGGTTCCGTGTCAGAACCCGTGTTTTCGGGTGGCACAACTATGTGGCTCCGTGTCGAAACCTGTGTTTTGGGGCGGGAACCCGTTGTTTCGGGTAGGAACCCGTGGTTTTGGGTGGGGTGCCCGTGGTTAGCGGTCCCACTTCAAACCATCACGCCGGAACGTGTCCCCCACGTTCGCATGACGGTCTGTCGGTACTGTCGGTTTGGAGCGGGAGCCGATGGATCCCGGCCAGAAGCCGCGTCCCTCGGGTGGAAACCCTTGGTTTTTGTCACGGAACCCGTGGTTCTGTGTCAGAACCCGTGTTTTCGGGTGGCACAACTATGTGGCTCCGTGTCGAAGCCTGGTGTTTTGGGGCGGGAACCCGTGGTTTCGGGTAGGAATTCGTGGTTTTGGGTGAGGTGCCGTTGTTAGCGGTCCCACTTCAAGCCATCCACCGCCGGGACGAGTCCCCCAACTGTGCATGACGGTTTGTCGGTACTGTCGGTTTGGAGCGGGAGCCGATGGATCCCGGCCAGAAGCCGCGTCCTCGGGTGGAAACCCCTGGTTTTGTGAAGGGAACCCGTGGTTCCGTGTCAGAACCCGTGTTTCCGGGTGGCACAACTATGTGGCTCCGTGTCGAAACCTGTGTTTTTGGGGCGGTAACCCCTGGTTTCGGGTAGGAACCCGTGGTTTTGGGTGGGGTGCCCGTGGTTAGCGGTCCCACTTCAAACCATCACGCCGGAACGTGTCCCCCACGTTCGCATGACGGTCTGTCGGTACTGTCGGTTTGGAGCGGGAGCCGATGGATCCCGGCCAGAAGCCGCGTCCTCGGGTGGAAACCCTTGGTTTTGTCAACGGAACCCGTGGTTCTGTGTCAGAACCCGTGTTTTCGGGTGGCACAACTATGTGGCTCCGTGTCGAAGCCTGTGTTTTGGGGCGGGAACCCGTGGTTTCGGGTAGGAATTCGTGGTTTTGGGTGAGGTGCCGTTGTTAGCGGTCCCACTTCAAGCCATCACGCCGGGACGAGTCCCCCAACTGTGCATGACGGTTTGTCGGTACTGTCGGTTTGGAGCGGGAGCCGATGGATCCCGGCCAGAAGCCGCGTCCTCGGGTGGAAACCCCTGGTTTTGTGAAGGGAACCCGTGGTTCCGTGTCAGAACCCGTGTTTCCGGGTGGCACAACTATGTGGCTCCGTGTCGAAGCCTGTGTTTTGGGGCGGGAACCCATGGTTTCGGGTTGGAACCCGTGGTTTTGGGTGGGTGCCCGTGGTTAGCGGTCCCACTTCAAGCCATCACGCCGGGACGAGTCCCCCAAGTACCCATGACGGTCTTTCGGCTCTGTCGGTTTGGAGCGGGAGCCGATGGATGCCGGCCAGAAGCCGCGTCCTCGGGTGGAAACCCTTGGTTTTGTAAAGGGAACCCGTGGTTCCGTGTCAGAACCCGTGTTTTCGGGTGGCACAACTATGTGGCTCCGTGTCGAAGCCTTCGTTTTGGGGCGGGAACCCGTGGTTTCGGGTGGGAACCCTTGGTTTTGGGTGGGGTGCCCGTGGTCGACGGACCGACTGCATGTCATCATGCCTGGACGCGTCCGTAAATAGCTTAGGATGGTCTGTTGGCCTTATCAGATTTGAGCGGGAGCCGATGGATCCCGGCCAGAAGCCGCGTCCTCGGGTGAAAACCCTTGGTTTTGTGAAGGGAACCCGTGGTTCCGTGTCAGAACCCGTGTTTCCGGGTGGCACAACTATGTGGCTCCGTGTCGAAACCTGTGTTTTGGGGCGGGAACCCGTGGTTTCGGGTGGGAACCCGTGGTTTTGGGTGGGGTGCCCGTGGTTAGCGGTCCCACTTCAAGCCATCACGCCGGGACGTGTCCCACACGTTCGCATGAGGGTCTGTCGGTACTGTTGGTTTGGAGCGGGAGCCGATGGATCCCGGCCAGAAGCCGCGACCTCGGGTGGAAACCCTTTATGTCGTAAAGGGAACCCGTGGTTCCGTGTCAGAACCCGTGTTTTCGGGTGGCACAACTATGTGGCTCCGTGTCGAAGCCTGTGTTTTGGGGCGGGAACCCGTGGTTTCGGCTAGGAACCCGTGGTTTTGGGTGGGGTGCCCGTGGTTAGCGGTCCCACTTCAAGCCATCACGCCGGGACAAGTCCCCCAAGTACGCATGAGGGTCTGTCGGGACTCTCGGTTTGGAGCCGAAGCCGATGGATGCTGGCCAGAAGCCGCGTCCTCGGGTGGAAACCCTTGGTTTCGTAAAGGGAACCCGTGGTTCCGTGTCAGAACCCGTGTTTTCGGGTGGCACAACTATGTGGCTCCGTGTCGAAACCTGTGTTTTGGGGCGGGAACCCGTGGTTTCGGGTGGGAACCCGTGGTTTTGGGTGGGGTGCCCGTGGTTAGCGGTCCCACTTGAAGCCATCACGCCGGGACGTGTCCCCCACGTTCGCATGACGGTCTGTCGGTACTGTCGGTTTGGAGCGGGAGCCGATGGATCCCGGCCAGAAGCCGCGTCCTCGGGTGGAAACCCCTGGTTTTGCGAAGGGAACCCGTGGTTCCGTGTCAGAACCCGTGTTTTCGGGTGGCACAACTATGTGGCTCCGTGTCGAAACCTGTGTTTTGGGGCGGGAACCCGTGGTTTCGGGTGGGAACCCGTGGTTTTGGGTGGGGTGCCCGTGGTTAGCGGTCCCACTTGAAGCCATCACGCCGGGACGTGTCCCCCAAGTACGCATGAGGGTCTGTCGGTACTGTCGGTTTGGAGCCCAAGCCGATGGATGCCGGCCAGAAGCCGCGTC
>CM020619.1:17420781-17436948 GCA_009829735.1 Pyropia yezoensis | reverse complement strand
TTCCGCCCTCTGATTGGTCGGTGACAACGATCGAATGCTGACACATGCGTTGATCGCACCGTAGAGACCGGTCGACCTGCATTGGTTACTACACACCGTGCCCAAGAAAGGATGTCACAGCAATGGAGAAAGACTCTAGCACGTGCTGGCGGAATGTTGACCAATACGTCACCTGCCGTCGTCGACCTTGTCGCTGTGAGGGTCAAAAAAACACAATAAAAACGCTCTCGCTGTGAGCATCACAACGCATTTTCTTTTCTCGGTGTTGTTGCTCTTGCCGAGACGCATGCACGAGAAGGTGCGTGAAAGCGGCAATGTCGACCAGTTGTACGCCAATGACATGGGAGTATTCCGGCATAGCACCAATCATACGCGGAGGAGAAAGCATTGGAAGTACCCTTCTCATCGTTGGGTGACTGGGGGACCTTCTCAGCCCCTGAAAAAGGATAATTCTGGGCATAAAACAGACACGGAAGGCAAGAAGCACACGCTTGCAGGCCACAGTTTTTTGTACACGGGGTGAAGACTCTGTTCTTCGCCGTCTGTGAGAAGCTGATGGTTGTAGCATAGATAGTGCGTGTGTTGCATTACGTGGAAGAAAGCAAGGAGAACGCTGTGTCAAAGACAATCGGCCTCCACGGGGTCACCGTGCGCAATCCGGGCCCGGTCAACATTGAAAGCATTGGTTAACATTCCACCACCACGTGCTACCCGCGCCGCTGCTGCGCCTGCCATCCACGTTGCTACAAGCACAGGTGCCCAAGCTTTCTATCGCGCCAACGTTTGGGTCGAGGCGCTTTTGGCGACGGTTGCTGCCGCCCCGCATACCCCCCCCGCCGGCTTCCCCACCGACGCCGCTGCCAACCCCACAGCCTCCGCCACAAAACTGAGACAACAGCGCCCGGCCTCCCTACGACAAGAATAACCCAGATATCGGGGTTTTCTGTGCCCGACGCAGGAATCCTCTGAGAGGGGTCAAAAACGCCCCACGCAAATTTTCAGACCATGCCCGAAGGGCCCTGCTCCCCGTCAGACAGAGCCGCACCGGCCATTTGTGGGAGCCGCGGACTCACTGCGAGAGCCGCGGACTCACTGTCTGGGGCCGCAGAACTGGAGCCCAGGCGCCCAGCGATGCGCTCAAGAGCCGCCGAGAACAAGCACAGCCGTCCTTGAGCCCGGTCTCAGGACCCAACGCGGTGATCTCTCTTGAGAGCGGGGCCGCGTCCACCACCCATCCCTGGGAGCGCCTCCAGGCGGAGCCCGGATATCCGGGTTTCCCCACGGCAGAACCATGCAAACCCGGATTACTGGGCTCGAGAACCCGGATTATGTGGGGCTTTGGTTGGCTGTCGACGGCTCTCAGGGTGCCAGGACATCCTCGTCGACTCGCGACTGGTGAGTCTCGCGAGTCGCGAGACCTCTCTTCCAGATGGCCCCAGATATTTAACACCCCCCACCCCCCCCCAGACAAAATAGTAAACGAGGGAGCGAGCGACCGTCCCTCGTGCATGTTACGTGGACATGCAGATAGACGAGTAAGTGTAGAAGAAAGTCAACCGACAGATTACTAAACGTACGACCGCTAAAACAGAGCGACAGATACATATCATTGCTTTCGTTGCCGCCTGTATCTAGCTAAATCGACATCGCCCCGTCATTACCAAGCTACAAAGTCGTAATCATTTTATGGTTACCAATTTAACGAAGGTTCGGTTGACACAATTGTGTGGCAAAAACCACTCGCACACACAGTACCCAAGTTGGGGCGGTGTGCGAGGGCTGCCTCCCGTGTCGGGGGAACCGGAAGAAGTGCAAGTCGCACACACTCTATCCCTGTTGTGGGGCAATCCCCCCACGGACAAACAAGAAGATGGTGTGTGGTCCAACAGTTTCTTGGTCGGGACGGGGACGCAGGGCCAAGCCCCGCTGTCCCTCCCCTTATCCCCCCAGGGTCCACTCAGAATCTCGCCACTCAGAATCTCCCACCCCAGCACCTGCCCACCGGGCCACACGAAAATTCAAGACGATAAATGCAGAAAACCCTCAAATCCAAGTTGGATTTACTACTAAGCTAACTATCCCGAACTTAGGGAATATGGACCCAAATGCAGGGGAGGAACGGATCAGGCTAGTGGCCTGCCGCCCCTTGCATGGCACGTGTTGCCCCCTACCTGGGGGTCAATACTGCCACACTCCCCTCTCCTCAGTTCCGACCGACCCGGTCGGCCCTGTGAGGGGGTGCGTAAACGCACGTCTCGGCGTTGGGGGGGGACGCGACTTGCTGTCCCCCCCTTGAGTACGTAACGCGGATGTGGAGGCGGTCACGTTGGCCGCCCCTCTCCTCAAGCTTGCCCACTTGGCAGCTTGCTCTCCTCGGTTCACACCTCACCACCACCACCACTTCCCCTTCACCTTACACGGGGCCACCCCACGCTGGGGAGGCCACCCGTTTACCCACGATCCGAGTCCCCCTCAACTCGAGGCGGGTCTCGTGCCGCGATAGCCAGGACGTCTCTCCCCAACTTGGGGAGAGCCATGGCGACTCCGGGAGTGGAGACGGACTCTCTCGATGAGCGTATGGAGGACACCTCCTACGGTGCAGCGCCTGCCGGGACTTCCGGCGGGGGCTCCGCGATCGCTCCGGGGGGTGGGACTCCCGCGTCACCCGGCTTTGGGTTGACGGCAGGATCTCCCCCGGAGGCGGGACAAGTTGTCCCGCGTGAGGCCTTGGGGCGGTGGTTTTACCCCGCTTGGCCTCTGTATGAGGAGGGGTTGACTGTTCTTCGCTGTGGCCGACTCGGCGCAGCGATGGGTCGGGTATGGGACCGCCTACGGGAGAAGTATCCCCGTAGGGTCGGGTTCCCTGCCGGCTTCAGGACGGACCAGTTTGCCTTCCTGGACGACGAGGAGGTCGAGGACGTGCAGCGGGCCGAGGCCATGGTGGACCGCGGGGGAACTATCCCGGGTCCCGGCGACTTGCCGACCTTCACTTGGGACGCGGTGGCAACTCGCCCCCCGTACCTTCACGAGGCCGATCCGCACACTCATCACTTTGATGTGCGGATGGAGAAGGACTTCCGGCGAGGTCCCTACTTGGTGACCTCGGCTCAACTTGAGTTTCCTCAGCAGTCTGCTGCCAGTAAGGAGCAATACTACCCGAAGAAGCCCGAGTGGTGGCCTCAAGTTGAGGTCCCCTACGGGTTCCCGGCATTGTTGCCACGGTTGCTTGACCACTTCGGCTCCGTCATGTTGACGGCTGGCCCTGATCATCTGGTGTGGGCCATGTTGGCCACCCAGTGGCTCCTCGAGGTCATGTCGACCTGGGTGTCATGTGTTCAGCGGCGGGGGATGCTCTGGCATCTCCCCCTCCGGCTCATCCAGGGTTTGGAACAGCTCACCCCTCAGCTAGTTGCTGAGGGGTGCTCGTCAGGACAACTCACTCTACTTGAGGAGATGCTCCGCCTCCACAAGTTTATCGAGTGGGAGAGCATTGAGCACAAGTTGCGCCGCCCCACTCGGGGGCCCAAGGACGATGGCGCACTTCGCCAGTTCGTGTGGGTCGCTCGTGAACTTCACGACGGCCGTGTGGTCCTACGAGAGGGGTTGGGCATCGGGGACTACCCGTATGCCCCGGGGGTGGATTGTCACACTGCGCCACCCCCGGACAAGCCCATAGTTATGGCTGTGCCCTCATATGATGACCATATGACTCAACCTACTGCGGGGGCCCCAAGTCGGGGTCGCAGTTACACCCGGGTACCGCCACCTCGGCGTGCCCCTCCGCTTCCTCCTGTTCCTTTCCAGCCTCACGGGAACATCCCGATCAGCGTGGCCGTGGAGTCATCCACACCGGTGTCTCCCAACTTGGGGGCCACCCTCCTGACGGTATACCCCAAGTTGGTGTTACCGCCCACGCCTCTAACCTCAGAGATGATGATCACCACGTTGGTGCGCACCATTTCCTGGTTGGCCGCGTCGACCGCAACCCTCCAAAGTTCCGAGACTCCTCAACTTGAGGAGCGCGTTCGTACTGCAGTGGCGACCGCGAGTTGCGAGTCGGTGGCGGAGTTTATGACGGCCGAGTTGGCTCGCATTGGGGCTATTATGCCCCAGCCAACCCCACTTGGGCGTGGCAAGCGTCGTGCGAGCCGGGCATACTCGCCTCCTCGCCGTCGTCGCCGTCACTCGCGGCGCTCTCCCTCCGTGTCGGAAGACGAGTTGTCTTACTCCGTCTCGGAGTCCTCTACCCCATCGGAGACGGAGTCTGTCCAGCGTCTGCGTCGCAAACTTGCGCGCAAGACCAGGCAGAAGAGTAGCCACGGTCGGCGCCACTTGCGCGACCGTGAGGGGCGCGACGGTTCCGACTTGGAGCCGCCGCCCCTTCCAACGAGTGGAGACCGTTATCGGCGTGGGTCTCGCCGCTCGCCTCCACGTGAGGGCGAGGGCCGTGGAGTGGAAGAGTCTAGCATGCGTGCCTAGTTGGCAGCTGCCTTTGTTGTGAGAGTGTGAGGGTTAGGGCTGTAGTTTAAAGCCACTCTGCGTACCACTTCGACTTGAAGCACTCTCTTGGCACTGTTGCTCGGCCTTCCCTCACGTTGAGGGAGGGCTGTTAGGGTCTATCTCGTTCCGGGCACAGTACGCCCGGACCTTCTCAGCAGGAAGGTCCTCCACATACTCCCACGTATCATCCTTGGCTTTGTAGCCAAACCAACGCACCCTCAACATGAGGCGGTCAGTATCCTCATCCCAGCCGTGGTCGATGAACTTGTCGAACACGTACTCCTGCGGGCCCTGTTTGGCTGCAGGCAGCGAGGGCAGGCGCCACGTTTTCAAAGCACGCGCCCAAGCTGGGTCGCCTGCAGGCGGTGGTGCAACTTTGACCACGTCCTGTCCGTTCACTGTGCGGACCCCATCGTCACTTTCGATGGTGAAGCGCCGCCCATCAGTACGAAGGACCTGGTACGGCCCCTTCGTCTGGAACACCAACTTACCCCCAGTTGGGGTGTGTGAGTGGACCAATACCCAGTCACCCTGCTCGGGGACATGCTTGGCGTTGCGCACCTTTTTGTCAAAGGTACGCTTGTAGCGCTTTTGTGCTTTGTCCATCTCAGCCCTGACTTTAGGGATGAGGTTTTCAAGCCTAGCAGCGAACTCCGCCTTACTCTCAGTAGGAGTGGGCGTACTGCCACCATCCTCCCTAGTTGGGAGCGGCCGCCGCACGGCAATAGACCGCACGCGACGGGGGGTCACAAAAGCGAGGGGTACTTCCCCGGTAGATGAGTGAACCTGCGAATTGTAGGCAGTGGTCAGAATAGAAATGTATTGGTCCCACGTCTTCACGTGCTCACTCACATAATGGCGCAGCTGCCTAACAATAGTTTTGTTGAAGCGCTCCACCTGCCCATTAGTTTGTGGGTGGTAGGGGGTGGCATAGTTTGCCTTAACCCCCAACATATCCAGCACTCCTTGAAACAGTACAGACGCAAATTGCGGTCCATTGTCCGATAGTGTACTATCCGGAATGCCATACGCGGCAACCCAGTGATCTAGGAAGGCTGACACAACCGACATGGCCGTGATCTCTGCCAGTGGGATCGCTCGCGTAAGTTTCGTGAAGCGGTCACAGATGACCAGGAGGTACTGGTTGCCCTCCTCGGTCACTGGCAGTGGCCCAAGGATGTCCATCGCCAACGCGGCGAAGGGCTCCTTGGCCGGGAACAATAGCATAGCCGTAGTAGGCCGCCGTTCCATCAGACGGTTCTGTGCACAACTTGTGCAGGCAGCCACCCAACTGTAGATGTCCACCACCATGGACGGCCAGTAGTACCTGGTCCTCAGGGTCTGGTACAGTTTACTAGACCCCAGGTGTCCACCCGTGGGAGCGTTATGCTCCCTCTCAAGGATACTGTCCTTGAGGGATGCGGGGACGACAAGTTGTTCGGTCCCCTGGAATACCCCCCTCCTCATGAGGAGGCCATCGTCTCCCAGGAAGAACCGCGTCTCCGCCACTGTATCCAGGGTATCCCTCTGCGACTTGCAGAAGGGATCCTCGGCCTGGGCCTTCACTACTTCGTCCAGGGACAGGGGCAAGTACTTCTTGTTCCCTGGCGCCTCGGGATTCAACGCCTGACCCGAGCGCGTGACTACCCCACGATGGGGATGTCCTCATCGACTGGGGTGGTGTCCAGTCCCTCGGTAGGTACCCGAGAGAGGCCGTCGGCAAGGGCATGTTGCCTGCCAGGTCGGTACTCAATATCAAAGTTGAAGGGTGCAAGTCGCACCCTCCACCGGTTGAGACGAGTGTTCGTACAGTCCGTCTTGAAGATGAACTGCAACGCGCGGTGGTCACAGCGGATGAGGAACTTCTCACCCTCTAGGTAGTGACGAAGTGACGTCACCGCCCATACCACTGCGAGTCCTTCCAACTCGGTGACTCCGTAGTTCTTCTCGGCCGAGTTTAGCCCCTTGCTGAAGTATCCCACCGGCAAGTACTCCTTGTCCGGCTGTTGCTGAAGCAACACACAACCAAGTTGGTCGTAGCTAGCGTCCACATCCAGGATGTAGTGGCCTCCCAACCTGGGAATAGCCAGGATAGGGGGCTTCAGCAGAAGGTCCCGAAGAGTCTCAAAGGATTCCTGCTCCACCCGACTTGGGGGAGGCAGGTTCTTCGGTAGCGTTGAGCTCACTAACTCATTCAACGGCTTCGCCACTTTGGCGAAGCCCTTAGTGAAACGTCGGTACACGTTACACATCCCGAGGAAGCTCCTCATCTGGGTCTGGGTCCGGGGGTACTGAGCCTTGCGGATGGCCCTCAAGTTTTTCTCGTTGACACTGAGACGCCCCGGACGGACAACATGTCCCAAGTACTCCACCTCTTGAGTGAAGAGGTGGCACTTACTCGCCTTCAGTGACACTCCGGCGTCAGCAAGTAGCTTGAACACCTGGCCAAGATGGCCAATGTGTTCCTCCGGACTTCGGGAGAACACAATGATATCGTCTAGGTACACGAGACAGATCTGCCACCGTACTCCGGCCAGAATCATGTCCATAGCGCGCTGGAAAGTTGCCGGCGCGTTACACAGGCCAAACGGTAGACGCTTGCACTGGTAGGTACCACAGTGACAGGTAAAGGTAGTTTTATGCCTGTCCTCCGGGGCAATGGGAATTTGCCAGTACCCCGCGTTACAGTCCAGGGTAGAGAACACGTTTGCCTCCCCCAGAGAGTCCAGACAGTCATCCATCCGAGGTAGGGGATAACTATCCTTCACCGTGCTCTCGTTGAGCTTACGGTAGTCGATACAGAACCGGGGGGTCCCATCAACTTTGGGGACGATCACCACCGGACTCGCCCACTCGGCGTTGCTGGCCTCGATCACATCGAGGGCCTCCATGCGAGCAACTTGCTCCTTAACGAGGGCCCTTGAACGGGGTCCCCCCCTATACGGTTGTTGGCGTATAGGGGGCGCACCGGGTTTCAACTCGATCCGGTGTTGGGTAGCTCTCATGAGTCCCAATTGACCATCCCACAACTTGTGATATTGGTCCAAGAGGCGTTCAACTTGAACCCTCAACCTGGGTGGAACACCCTCCATGTTTACCTGGGGCCGAGGAGAGGCGGCCGACTTGGCTTGATGCTTCTCCTTTCCGGACTTCGGGTCGCTACTTGCGCCCGCGCTGAGGGTGACCGCTACTACCGGTCCCTCGTGTTGGTCGATATAGCCGAACTTGGCCCCCGACTTGAAGAACTTGGGCGACGAGCTCAGGTTCATCACCTGGATCCTCCACGGGACTCCGGCTTTGGAGTCCATCGTGCCAAGGGCAACATGCACTTGGTGCTTGCGAGCAAGACGGGGGTTAGGGTGCACCAACCCGTTCCCCGCATAATCAGTTACAACATCCACGTGCGCCACCGAGTTGGGGGGCAACATGACTTTACGGGCTAAACGCAGAGTAGCAGTAAACCCTTCCCTCACAGAACAAACAGGCTTCGACTGTGAAACTGTCACAGGAGCCACAGACTTTCCCTTACCAAGGATGGGGATAGTCTCCCCATTCATCAACTTGACCCAGTACTCAGGGCCACAAATCAAAGGCACTTGTGTTACGACATAAGGGGTACCCAGAAGCAGGGGTACCGATATATTCTCAACTACACCATAGGTCACGTCGACCTCATGGGTCCCCAACCGAGTTGGTAGGGTCACGGCACCAACGATGGGAAGTACCCCACCATTGATATCGATCAGATGGTCAGCTTTAGACTTCCAGCGTTGGAGCCTCATCCCCTTTGGTAATAGCGACTTGCGTATCAAGGAGGCTCCTGACCCGGTATCAAGTACGATACGGACACAACAGGCGCGGCCGGGGGCAAGTTGCACCCGTCCAGCCACCTGGAAGTTCTCACCCGTCAGCACCGCGATGACCCGACGTGGGTTTACGTTCTTGGGAAGTCCCACCCGAGGTGGGCGGACTCCCTTAGGTCGCCGCAGTATCCGACACGGTTGGTTCGTCCTCTTGGCCCACTTGGCCGAGGCTGCCGTTGTGAGCTTCGGACGACCAGCTCCAACGGTCATTCGTTTCCCGCCGACTTGGCGTCCGAATCTGAGGGCGAAGAGGACGACGACGAGTCCGAGGACGACGTGTCCGCCCCCTCCGTCGAGGGTGTGGCGACCGCCACCACTGGTCGAGACCCACCCTCGCGGCGTGAACGCACTTCGTTCGTAGCCGACTTCTTACTCGCATTCCTAACAAGCTGTTGGATGCGTTTACTCAACTTGGGGCAATCATATGCCCAGTGACCATCGGAGTTGCAGTTCCAACACCGATGATCAGTTCCCGGAGGGGTCTTCCCAACTGGGGAAGACGACGAGGTACCTTGGGAAGTTCCCACGGCAGCTACCACCCTCTCCTTGCGGATTCGGCGTGCCTCTCGCAACTCTCTGGCCTGGCGCGCCTCTTCCCGTTCCTTGGCCAACTCGGCCTGACGCTCCTGGCGTTGTTCCTCCCGCAACTTGCGGTAGGCCTCGCCTCTGCGGTAGGCGAACCTAGCCAACTCGGCCAGGGTCGCCCGGGCAGTGTTATGCTCCCGGGTCTCCATCCGGACTGACCAGTGGAGTCCTTCCACAAACCGACTCTTCACCACAGCTTGTGGATGAAGAAACCCACAAAGATTGTTGAGCTTACGGACTCGCTCCGCAAAGGACAACTCGTCCTCCGCCTCTTCCTGATGGGCTTGCGTAAACTCCTCGACTTGAGAAGCCAACGCCGCTTCATCAACCATGGCCCTCAACAACCAGTTGACGAGCTCCAAATAGGACGTCACCTCCCCAGCGCCTCCACTTGAGGAGCTGGGCATGACGGACATAAGTTCTGTCCGCAGGTCTCCCTTCGTAAACTCCTGTAGCATGTAAAAAGCCATGCCTTCACTTATGGCATTGTCGTCACAGGCTTTTGTGAAACGACGTAGGAACTCAAAGACACGGAGGGGGGGAGTTCCATCCCACTCCGCTTTGTGCCCAAAAGAGTGAAGTGCATTCTTCTTGGCACGGCCCATGGCTCGGGCCTGGTCAGGACCATACGCCACCGACTTGTTGTGGAGGGCGTAGGTCTCACAGTCAAAGATCCTCTGGTAGACCGGGTTGGCTACCTGGATCTTGGGCGGCACCTCACGTTGAGGGAACAGCCGCTGTGGCACTGGGGTAAGTTCACCCACAGTGCCTGTAGTCCGGCGCGGCGCGCTTGGTGTAGCCGCCGGTGTTGTCGGGGGGAACTCCCCCATGAAGGGCGTACGCCCCACCGAGTATGGTGTGGCTCCCTCGTTGGGAGTCACAGGGGTCGCCCCCTGTTCAGGGCGACCCGAGATAGGTGTCAGGGGGGGCACCCCCTGCGCCTGCGGGCTCGAAGGCCCCAATCCGGTCTGGACATTAAGGCCATCTGGCAAACTCGCCACAATCTGATTCAGAATAGTATTCGTCATCGTGACCACCAGGTCCGGCAAAGTCTGCCGCAACACAGTGGTCGCCTCCCGACGGACAGTTTCCGCGAGGAGTGGATTGACGACTCCAGTTGAGTCTCGGTCCACCTCCGGGAGTCCACCTGAGGGGTAACCACGTTCCTCAGGGGTCTCAACCGGGGGCATGGGCGCGAGCCCATCGCCGACCAACGGAGGTCCGCCGTCCTCCGAAAGCCTAGTTGGCGATGGCTCCATGCCAAAGTTGGCTCCAACCCGAGTGGAACTCGCGGGGACAGTCCTCACCCCTTGGGACGTTCCCGTTGAGTATACCACGCGGTGGCCAGACTTCGGCCCACCCACGTCAGAAGTGTCACCCGAGTGAACTCCCGACTGAGTCGGGGTGGCCTGTTGCCTGCCCGCACTTCCAGTCCTGCTGGCTTGAGGGACCTCTAGTCCCTCTGCGACCCCAGGTAAACCCACCTGTGTCTCACCAGTATTCAAAGGCACTGAAGTACGTGCGTCACCCGTGTACTCCCCGGACGACGGGGGGTCCGAGCTAGCCATGTTGGCTAACGATCCGTATGACACGGTCCAAGTCCACCGTTCCTCTGAGACAGAGGGCCCCCTACACCCGGGTGCACCCGGAGGTAAAGTTTACCTCTGTCCCCTGCTGCTCCACCAAATGTGGCAAAAACCACTCGCACACACAGTACCCTGTAGCATCCCTGGCCCCGACTTGGCGCCGACCCGGGACTGCAACCAGAGGGCACCAGGTGCCAGAACACGCCCGCCGTGTGGCGATGGTTGGCGGCCGTGGCCCGTGCCCGGCACTGGGATGCGGTGGACTACGCTATCCACACGCGAGAGAGGGATTTCTGATGTGTTTTTGCATATTTGTGAGGGACTTGATTTGAGAGAATTTGAGTGTGAGATTAGTGAGTGGGAATAGAATTAGTAGTGATAGTGGCCCCCGACCTGACGAGGTTAGACTCGGGTCGGGGCCACTCGGGGTTATGGGGGGGGGCTACCGGGCCAACGTGCCGGGGTTCCCCCAGATGCACGTTAAGAGGGACAGCGAGGCGCCCTCGGCCCGCGCCCTCAGGGAAAAAGACAACTGCGCGTTTGCTTTCCTCTTCCCCGTGTGCACTACCGTGCGTATCTGTTTGCCCTGCAAGCAGGCACGTGAGGCAACAGGCATACCATTCTCGTAGTTCCCCTTTCTGCGTTACCTGTCCCTTTCCCCCGAGGGATATTGACACGTGTCTGAGAGGATCGAGTTTTATACCACATAATTGGTGGAGCAGCAGGGGATGATTGGAGTGTTTGAGAAGAGACATTTGGGAGCAGCGGTTGCGTTGTTCCTATTCTGTCTTTTTCTGTGGTTTGGGAATTATTTGCACCCGTTCACGGGAACCCCATTCCTGGCTCTCCAACCCCTCTCTTGTGGTCTTGCGATCTTTGGACACGCAGGTAACTGGACTGTGGCTGTCAAGAGACCAACATGGCTACCCTCCCTGGCACGACGGTGCCCGAAGGGGTAGACCCCGCGTCCCTTGACGCATCCCTGGTCACCGCGGGGGACGGTGCCCAACCCGGCGTTCTCCCTACGGGTGAAGCAGACCTGGGCGTGACATCCGGTAGTGGACTGGAGTCTACAGGCGGCCAAGTACCGCCTGCTCCCGTTCCTCCGGCTGTTCCTCCTGTGGGAGCCACCCCGGGGTCAACGGCGTTTGAGTCCGCTCGCAGCAGACGTCTCCCTCCTGTCGGTTCTACTCTTCAACCTCCAGGGATAGCCCCTGGTGTGTTTACTCCTGGACCCACACATGGCAGCTGGGTGTATACACCTCTTCCTGTGGGCACTAGCAGTGCCAGAGGCACCGCTATGACTGGTTCTACGGGTCTTCCTGAGACTTCGACTCCTGGGACCGGCCAAGCTTTTCCTCCCCTTGCGTCCTATGGGGCGGGGAGCTCCAAGACCGGTGACCGGAGCAGCCGTAGGCGTCGGCGTCGTCGCCGCCGCTCTAGCACCAGCGAGACCAGTTCCTCCAGCTCTGAGGAGGGATATGACTGGGATGCATCTCCCGGTCCTACCCGGCGCAGGCTAGTCGAGTTCGACTTCCCTGCCCACCAAGTGGGAGATGCCACCCTGAACAAGGTCACGTATTGGGGTAACTACCGGCTGGAGAACCAAGACCAAGGTTACACCCGGAAGATGGCCAAGAAGATGGCATCCCTGAACCGGCGAATGCAGCCGAGCTTTGGGGGACATCCTAAGTTTTCCGGGAAGAGACCGGCGCTTATCTTTGCCTTCCTGCGCCGGTTTGTCAAGGCATGCAATGACAACGATGTGTCCGAGGGCAAGGCTCTCTATCTCCTGGTTAACTTCATGACCGGAGAAGCGGAACAGCGGTTTGCACAGGTTCTACCAGACTCTGCCGGGCACATTGTTGGACGTACCGTCGCGAGTTATCCGGAGGCGGTCAACTGGCTCCTGTCCAACTACGCAGACGCGGACTCCCTGCGTAAGGCAGTCGGTAGGCTGAACCGGGCAACCATGGAGAGACAAGAGACTCCAGAGGCGTTCGCCCGTCGTGTCCGGGAGATGAGCGATGCTTGTGGCAACGTTTACCCTGAGGACAGGCTCAAGATAATCTTCTCGGAAGGGCTTCCTGAATATCTTCAAGTGGATGCGGAGAACTACAACCAGGAACATCAAGAACATACCTTCCAGCAGTTGATGGCCTACACCCAGGGCAAGCACCGGCAAGCCAAGGCCCTCCAGGCTCCTATGGTATCAACCCCCAAGCCGTTGTCGCGAGTTCGTCCCGGACCCGACAAGTATAAGGGAGGTGATAACCCTGTACCGGTACTCGCAGTTGGCGAGGCCTCACCCATGGAGTCAAGGGACAAGTGGGGCGGCTTCGTTTCTAAGGAGCAACCTTCCCTGGTCGCCCCCAAGCAGATCAGGAACCAGCGGTTCCGGTCTTGCTGGCTGTGCCAGAAAGAGGATCATATGTCCTACCAGTGCCCGACCATTCCCGAGGATCTCCAGGAGAAACTCAAGCGTCAAGGACTGGTGTTTGCAAAGGCGGTCAACTGGGCTGACCGGCGGGCACCCTCCAAGATGGACAAGGCACAGGTACATGCCATCCGAGTGGCAACCTTACAGAGCATCACGGAGGCTCTGGCAAGGGAAGCTCCTACGGACTTTGACCTGGAGACCGAAACCTCTAAGGACTCCTCGGAGCCGGGAAACGAGTAGGGCAGGCGCTCTCCCCAAGTGTCTTCCCGAATCTCCAACGGCAGGGTACTTCTACCTGTTCTCCCCTTGCGTGCCGGGAGAAAGGACGGCAGTTACCTGCTCAACCGGTAGCCGCCTGGACACCCTGTTTGTTCAAGGGGACCTTGCTCGTCCTGCGTAAGGAAAACCTCAAGATTAATGCTCGTATGCGTGTGGGGGATAGCCTCCCCCAAGCTGTTACGCCGGTGGTCGACACGGGAGCCGGACCAAGCGTCATCACTGAGAACCTGTTACCTCCGGCTGGCGTCGACATGCCTGGAGAGCGCCTACCAAGACCCGGATTGTAGACGCATCAGGTCAAACCCTACGACCGCTTGGCCGTCTTCCCGTCGCCATCTATGTCAACAATGAACCAATGCTTTTTCCCTTTCTAGTAGTCAAGACCTTATCAGTCCCCCTCATCCTAGGCTGGGACTTCCAGAAGCAGCATGTCAAGAGCATCCTACCCGGAGAAGGAAAGGTGCAGTTCAACCATGGGGTTGTGTCACCAGTGCTGGAGCACCTGGACACCAAGGTTCGTGTGGCCAAGAACCAGAAGGAACGCATCCCACCCTCTACCTTGACCCTCATCAAACCGGTGCTCCTACCTCCTCGCTCGGAGACCAAGGTTCAAGTCACGACCCGGACTGCAGGTCAATGCCTGATCTACGGACGCAAGGAATTTCTGGCGAAACACCGATTATACCTAGCCCACGGACACCACAAGAAGGTGGAGAGGCACACCCCGTTCTCGGTGCTGATCGTCAACGTGAGCCGGAAGCCAATAACCCTCGCCAAGGGCACTCGAGTTGGTACAGCAGAGCCTTACCGGGGGTCCGCCCGCGCTATGAGCAAGGAAGACCTCTTCAACCTGCAACAAGAGCTGGCATCCAACTTGACGGCCTTAGACGTATCTCCGGAACAAGAGCAGGCTGGCCGTACTACTCCGAAGCCGGAACAAGCACCGCCCGGGATGCCGAAGGTCAACCAAGAAAACGTCCCTCCCGACTTGAAGGAGGCACTGGAGAAGCTTCTCCAGGAATATCGGCACCTGTGGTCTGGAGAGCTGGGCAAGATGGACGCCACCCTACACCGGATTCAACTCAAGCCAGATGCCAAACCAGTGCACATGCACCCATACCGGGCTGGAACCTCATCGCCGGGATGAGATTGAGAAGCAGGTTAACAAGATGCTCAAGATGGATGTTATCGAGCCGTCTGATGGCGAGTGGGCTTTCCCGGTGGTAGTCGTCCCGAAACCTGGCGGTCACTTCCGTTTTCTGCGTTGACTACAGACGCCTGAACGAGATGACAGTCAAGGATGTATACCCGATACCCCGGATGGATGATTGCCTCGACTTTCTTGGTGATGCCACCCTCTTCTCGACGCTGGATTGTAATGCCGGTTACTGGCAGATCCCTCTGGCTGACGAGGACAAGGACAAGACTACCTTCACGTGCCACATGGGACTGTTCCGGTGCAAAGCGTCTCCCTTTTGGTCTCACTAATGCTCCGGCAACCTTCCAGAGAGCCATCGACATCATCCTGTCGGGGCTAAGGTGGAGAACATGTTTGGTCTACCTGGACGACATCATTGTTTTCTCCAAGACCCCAGCGGAACACCTGGAGCACCTTCGAGAGGTCCTGGCCCTCCTGTCCAAGGCTGGAGTTACCCTCAAGGCCGAGAAGTGCCACCTGTTTGAGACTGAGGTGGGAGTACCTGGGGCACGTGCTGAGTCCGGGGGAGCTCCGAGTCAACGAGAAGAACATCAAGGCCCTCCGGCATGCACGGCAACCTAAAACCCAGACGGAACTCAAGAGCTTCCTGGGTATGTGCAACGTCTACCGCCGGTTCGTACGGGACTACGCTTTGATTGCCCGGCCCTTGACCAAGCTTACTAGCAAGAAGCTTCCAGCACAACTCCCGGTGTTCGACGAGAAGCAGACAACAGCCTTCGAAGAGCTCAAGAAGCGCCTGACCACCACTCCAGTACTGGCGTTACCCAAGCGGGAGGGTCAGTTTGTTCTGGAGACTGACGCCTGTGGCGTCCAGGTGGGGTGCTCACTACTCCAGCAACAACCTGATGGGCACTTCCTCCCGATAGGCTACTACAGTCGCGTCTTGACTCCAGCCGAGAAGAACTATTCCACGACCGAGCGCGAGTGCTTGGCGGTCGTCTGGGCTTGCTTCCTTTACGTCCATATCTTGAAGGACAAGAGTTCCTCATCCGGACGGACCACGCCAGTCTAAGGTGGCTACTATGCATGGACAGCAGTCAAGGAAGGGTCGCCCGGTGGCGCCTACGCCTTTCGGAGTTCAAGTACAAGGTGTGCACCAGAGCAGGGAGGGAGCACCACTGCGCCGACACCATGTCCCGGCTGGAGACTCCTGCAGCCGATACCGGTCCTATCCCGGAGGAAATACCTTGCTTCATCCTCCCGAATGTCGGACGTGGCTGGCACGCTCCCCTGTACGAGACACCTGACGCTCATCAACCGGTAACCATTCACCGGATGCTGGAGGCACAATTGACGGACCCTCAATGCTTGGAGCTTCGCCACCAAATGGACCTGAACCGGAACAGTCGCTTCTCCGAGTCTACAGACGGACTCCTGGTACGGGTGTCACCCTTCGATGGGCAACTCAAGTCTACGTACCCCGGAGCCTACGGACTGACATCCTACGCCTGGAGCACTCGTCTCCCCCAGGCCGGGCATCCTGGTATCAATCGGATGTATGCTTCCATGAGACGACATTATTACTGGGAAACCATGGCCAGTGACGTCCATAAGTGCCTGGAGGCTTGTATTTCTTGTGCAAGGAACCGGTTGTCCCAGAGGAAGAAGACTTCTAAGCTACGCCTATTTCCCTGCGGCGGAGCCCTTTGCAAGCTTAAGCATGGACATCCTGGGGCCCCTACCTGAGACCTCCAG